>CM070609.1:37040461-37559256 GCA_036346395.1 Hsuehochloa calcarea
CCGATTCTCGGCAGTAAAATTCAATTCAAAATTCAAAATTTGAATTCGCACGGTTTTTCGAATTTTCGTATCGCAAGTATCAGCCCACGGCGGTATTTCATCCGATCGAGATTTCGATCCTGGTGATGCCTGGCTTCTTTAATTGGATGGAAATTTTGATAAATTTTTCTTTCATTTATAAATTAGCTAATTGAATAATAGAAAACAGGAAAAAAATTATAGGAAAGACAAAAAAAAACTAGGCCAGTTAACCCTAAAAGAAAGCAAAAATAAAATTCTAAGAAACAAAAAAACATCTAGCTGAGCAAAACAAAAAAATAGAAAAACAAATTCTACAAATACAAAAAATAGGCTACTTGAACCCTTACCAAAAAAAAGCACAAGAAGAGTAAATGATGTACTTGTTGCAATTTATGTACACAAGGCAATACAAAAGTTGCTTGGAACAAGAATAAAATAAAATAGCATACAACAAGAGAATAAATTGCACATTTGAAGATGTTGCAATATAAATTGAAGTTGGTTGCAACTGTTGATTTCCAGGACATGGAAGCTACTACCCCAATAGGAGAAGGACAAATTGAGGAACCAAACCAGACAGTCATTGATGTGGGTAACAATACAATACTAATTTCCTAAAAAACATCTGAATAATATTGGCCACATTTGCATTGGACAACATTATGAAGTCTAATCAATGCTGAAATAAATTCTTAGATCAGCAGCTACACAGGTGTGTTGGACTGTTCAGAACATCAAGTTTCCCAATTACAGACTTACAACCAGGTATGAAACAATGAAAGAATGCTAATTGCAGTAGAATATAATCCTAATTGCACTGACATGGAAATTGCAATAAGCAAACTTGAAACCAACAATTTGTCCCGTCACATAGATAATTAGCTGGAATGGGCATATGACAGATGGCATACAACTGGCCGAAGAATACAACAACTTTAGTATGAATATTCAATATAAACCACACTAAAGGTCGATAATTTCTCATACGGATGATAGATACACATTTCTAGTCGTTCATGTTGACAGTTAAGGTTATCACAAGACAACAACAATACATACACAAGCATACTAGAACAGATCAACAACTATGGTTAGCAGAATTGGCAACCAATTGTGGTAATTTAATTTTTTACAAAAAAATTGTATGGAGCACAAACTATCAAATTTTTTTCTTTGAAATGAGTTGTACTAACTTACCATTTTTTTACTTCACAACCAGGGTGCTACAATAGGTGAATTCACATGACTATTGCAGATTCCTATTGATAATGAGGTGAGTGATTAAATTTAGCTTAGGTATTAGCAAAAAAAATACATACATAAAAATCTTGAAACATAATTAACTTACTGGCTTCTGTGGTGTAGAACCAAATGTACATCATGAACAACAAGATTGATCAAGCAGAGTAAGAGGAAGGCATATATCTGGGAATACAAGATTCAGCAAATCATCACACCGGATAAAACAACAATGAACAATACCTTCAAAACAACTTCAGACACCATGAGGCAAAAAACATTGCAGGCAGCACAACAAAGAATGGAATAGGAAATGCAGTAGGGCAACAAGAAGAAGATAATCTAGTTGAAATTAAAGAAGAACACATTGAAAGTTTCCTAGAACATGAGAGTATACAAGAAGCGCAAAGAGGTATTGAGAGGAGGTTGAGAGCAGGCATGTGCCGCAAATGAATATGGCATTTGAAAATAAGAAACATGCTCAAACTAGGTTGCATCCTCCACTTGATTGCATGTGGACATGTCAGATGGCTACCACGATGTGTTTTGGTTTCCACTGCAAGTTTGTATTTTATTGTTAAGTTCGGAGTGGCAACCTTTTCTAAGACTTGATCATAAGGTCATGTTGCTACTAAGTAATATTTCTTTTTCTGTTTCATTAGCTACTTTGTTGTATGGATATGACAACATCGATGTTGCAAACTGTGTGGACTAGCTACTGATCATGGGACTAGTTTAGAATACGTAGAGGGTCCTAGGGTTGTAATCTCGGGGTCCCAACATTATTGCAAATAAAACTGCCTTAAAGCAAAAGAACTTGTAGAGCAGAGCCTCATCATTTGCTAGTCTTGCATTTATATAAAAATTTGCAATACACTACAAGTCTCGTTGAGTACGCATTGTACTCAATCTTGCTTATATTGTTGTCCAGAGTTTGAGGATGAGCTGACGCCTGACGATACGTTCTTCGCACCCAGAACCAGAGGGTTCGGTGACGGGTCTATCTAGGCTTTGCCTCTCGTCGGTTGCCTGAGGGTTTTGAATAGGCATGCCGCTGGAATTTATTTACCTTCATCACTTTTGTTTCCGCTGCTACTTTTACTCTGTTGGTACTTGTTTTTATTTGGCCGGTCGGCCTGTGATGTAATAATTTGATCGCTTAAGTTAAGTACTATTTTACTTTATTTTGTACGTATGAATGGAAACTATTGTAATTGTGTGTACTAGCCACTGATCATGGGACTAGTACAGTAATCACATAAAGTCTTCGAGTATTCCACGCCCGGGGGTCTTACAGCGCTTATGAAAATCAAGCAGATCAATCAAACATATTAAATGGCTACCCAAAAAAATGCTCATAACAATCATACAGATCTATGCCAAAGGAAACAACCCAAAATGAAGCTACCAAAAAATGCTCACGAGAATCATACAGATCTACACAAATCGAACACACTAAATGAAGCTACAAACAAAAAGTTCATGACAAACATACACATCTAGATCAATCCGGCCGGCACAGTAGATGAACCTACTGACTTTCAAAAGCATAACCATACAAAACCTTCCACTCGCCTTTCGCTACACGCTTTCGCCGGCCAAACCAGACGTACGTAGACCCGCCGCGCGCCACTCCAAATCGAAGCTTCCGACTAACAGATCTGTTGTGAAACAATGCCCAATGTGCAAAACATTGTTTGTAACTTACACCCCTTACTTTATTGCCACCCTTTCATGACACCCCTTACTTTATTGTCACCCCTTTTTTATGTATATATACATGTACAAGATCAGAATAAAGAAGACCTTTTTCTCTCAATCATTTCTCAACACGTTATTAGCACCCTGCTCTCACACAAGTAGCAAACAGAGAAAGCAACAAGAGGTAATGGCACTTTGTGACAATCACAAAAGCGCTTTTCTGCAGATCCTCGCTCTAGTTGATTCCCTACACAAGAAATTGCATGTTCTTCTTGCTCCTCTCCATGAGGAGCCTCCACCACCACGCCAGGCATCCACCACCATCATCGCCACCGGTCATGGCTCACGGCCGGCTCATCGTCGTCCATGGCGGCGCGGCGCTTGCCCGGCAAAGGCCCCACGCTATGGACCTTACGGCGGCGGCCGTGCATGCCTCGTAGCGGCTAAGCAGTCGTCCGGTCTTGGATCGCACCCTCATACAAGCATCCTCCGCGAGAGGATACATTTTCATCCACATAAATCGAAGGAGGAAGCTCATTTCGGTATGACCGGCATGGCGGTGCATGGCGGTAATAGGGAAGAAATGCAGAATTTTTATTTTAAATAAATTCCTGTTATATAATTTGCAGTATAGTCCATCTGCTTATTTATAATTGTACTCGTCAAATTGTACTATTATAAATTTGCATTTCAGTCCCTACAGGATCTGAAAATTATGTAAATATTTAAATAAATGTGCATTCACATTTATATAATTTTTACATATGTAGGATTATTATTTTTATTACAATTTATTTACAATACGCATTGCGACCATATTTAAATTTGCTATCTTTAGCAAAATTAAAATTCAAAATTCCCATTTAATGAGTACCATTGTACTTAATAATTTGGAATTTTTTTACAAAATATTATACCTAACATAAATACCATAATATCACAATTTATGGCTCTTTTTGCTACATTTATTTGTACGCTATGCCATACAATAAATTGGTGTCCACCACCAATATTGTGATTATACAGTATTATAAATATAACCACACGTTATATTTAATTTGGGTATATATATTCATTTGGAATACAATACTCATATTGTTTTCCACATATTTTGCATTTTATTACAACAATACCATACACATTAATTTACCTCATGTAAATTAATTATTTATGGTGTACTTTTCATGTAGGTTTTAAATGGCTACCAAAGATTTTGAGCCACTCGCTATCGATGGTACCAATTACCCTACATGGGCTATGGACTTAAAGATCAACCTCACCACACGTGGGTTGGAAAGGGTGATATTTAATCCTCCATGAGATCAAATTCCTCCGGATATTGTGAAATATTCCGTTTTAAACATATCTGGAATCACATACATCCAGTTTAAAGGCGGAATATCGTATGAGGAGAATCCACTTACTTTATGGATAGCCCTCAAAAATAGATATGAACAACGAAAGTCATTATCTTACGAGAGGCTAATCATGAATGGGCACATCTTAGACTCCAAGATTTCAAAGCAGTTGGAGACTATAACCATGCCCTTCATACTATTTGTTCCAAAGCTGCGTTTTTGTGAGAAGGAACCAGCAGATGCGGATAAAATAGAAGACTCTCTCTACAATGCTCCCATCTGACAGGGTCCTACAGCAGCAATGGCGTGCTGCAAATTACCAAACTTATTTTGATCTTATGCATACTTTACTTCAGGCAGAAAAACATGCTGAACTTCTTTTAAAGAATAATCAGCAACGTCCCATCGGGGCTGCTCCACTTCCTGAAGTTCATGCTAATCAAAATAACAATGAGTTCAATGGTTCAAAAGACCATTCAAAGAACTTTAAAGGTAAACACAAACGCAACATGAAGCAAACATCAAGTGGATTCAAGAAAGGTAAAGGCAATTTTGGTAAGAAAATTGACAAAAAGGAGATTTGTCAAAAGTGTGGTTGCTACAACCATCCTACCAAGAAATGCCGCACCCCGAAGCATCTTGTGAACCTCTACCTCCAGTCTTTGGCTCAAGGCAAGAATGCTCAACAGAAGAGATTTGAAGCACACTTCAATCTCACATCCAACGATGATGAAACCGGATGTTCTCAAAAGTTCATTCAAGAACTCAAAGACACATGTGCCTCTACAAAGAAGGATGATCTCATGTGCACCGAGGACACACTTGAAGAATTTCACTCTCACGACATGCTTGGAGATCTCAATTAGACTCCTAGTTCCATAGCTACTAAGTACTTTTATGTTGTAATATAAATAATGTTGTCATCTATATTGTAAGCTTGTATGCTACAATCATATATCGAACATATTCGATATTGCAAAATAAAGTTTGTATGTATTCTATATATTACTTCAAGAATTTTATTAAATTCTTTTCTTTGTGTATATAGATTTTGGAGTCAATCCAATGGAGGAGGAATTATGCCTTGTGGATAGCGGTACCACAAACTCTATACTTAGGGACACAAAATATTTCCTAACTCTTACAAGGAGAAAATGAAATATTTTAACAATCGCTGGACGCGATGCAACGATAGTAGGCTCTGGTCGCGCTTCTATCACTCTCCCTATGGGTACACAATTGGAAATTGAGGATGCACTCTTGTATCCCGATTCAACACGTACCCTACTTAGTTATAGAGATATCCGTCAGAATGGTTTTCATATTGAAACCCAAAGTGACAACAAAGAGGAATATCTACTCTTAACCAAAAATAACGGATATGGCAAACAAGTACTAGAGAAAATTCCATCTTTAAACTCCGGATTGTACTATACATACATCAAATCCGTTCAACATATTGCGTACAAAGTAATTTTCCAAAATACTAATACATTCCAAACATGGCATGATCGCCTTGGCCACCCAGGCATTGGAATGATGAGGAAAATTATTAGCAATTCTATTGGTCATACATATCTCAAAACAAATTTCCGGAATCCTCAGATTTTGTATGCACTTCCTGTGCAACCGGAAAATTGATTTTAAGACCCTCTTATCTTAAAATCAGAGCTGAATCACTTAAATTCCTTGAACGCATTCAAGGAGATATATGTGGTCCTATACAACCATTGTGTGGATCATTCAGGTACTTCATGGTTCTCATTGATGCATCTACTAGATGGTCACATGTGTGTCTTTTATCCACACGAAACTATGCATTTGCTAAGTTAATTGGCCAAATCATCCAATTACGAGCACATCATCCTGAATATCGAATTCAATCAATTCGAATGGACAATGCTGCTGAATTTTCATCCTATGCCTTCAATGATTATTGTATGGCTCTTGGGATACAAGTTCAACACTCTGTTCCATATGTTTATACACAAAATGGTTTAGCAGAATCTCTTATCAAGAGAATCAAGCTCATTGCACGACCATTACTACAGAATTGCAACTTACCAACATCATGTTGGGGTCATGCAGTCTTACACGCTGCTGACTTAATACAATTGCGTCCAACTGCATATCATAGCACTTCCCGCTACAATTAGTACGTGAAAATCCACGGATATTTCCCATCTGCGAAAGTTCGGTTGCGCTACATACGTCTCGATCTCACCACCATGCGTACCTCAATGGGACCGCACGAAACTTGGGATCTATGTTGGGTATAAATCACCGCCAATCATAAAATACCTCGAACCCTAACGGGGACTGTTTCTGACACAGTACGCGATTGCATATTCAATGAGGAGCATTTCCGGCATTAGGGAGACAATAAGTACCAAAGCGAATGCGGAAATTAATTGGAATGTTCAAGGCATTCCGCCTCGGACCACGTACTCTGATGAACTTCAAGTTCAGAAAATTATTCATTGCAAAATATTGCAAATAATCGCGAGATGCATTCTTGATTATAAAGGTGTCACAAAATCCTATAACCACGCGAGAAATGTGCACGAAAGAGTGGAGTTACGAAAAATACCACTCAACTCGAGCCTCAAAATAAGAGGGAGAAATGCGGCACAAATGGCGGATCTGACTTCTAACAAGCGACAAAGGAAACAAAAGAATGTAAATGCAGATCAACCTCAAGTTGATAGACACCAAGGATCCTTGAACCCGGATCAGCGATTGCACTCAATTCGATCACGGGACATCGGAATACCCGACTCAAATGTTTTGGGAAATAACATTGAGTCATCGAAGTCAAGAAATTTCCACTAACTATAATGATTCTAGAGAATCATATGATCGTAAGACTACAATTGTCGACATTTATTTCTCCACAACAATTGCAAACAACCTTCAAAATGATCCAAATCCTAAGACCATGGCGAGTGCAAGCAGCGCTCGGATGGAACCAATGGAAGGATGCAATTCAAGCGAGTTAGCCTCGCTCAATAAAAGAAATGTATTCACCAATGTGATACATACACCTCCCAAAGTATTCCTGTCGGTTTCAAATGGGTTTTCGTCATAAGCGGAATGAAAACAATGAGGTGGTGAGATACAAAGCAAGGCTTGTAGCACAAGGGTTCACGCAGAGACCGGCATTGATTTCAATGAAACATATTCTCCGATAATGAGTGGAATAATATTCGATATTTAATATCATTGGCGATTAAAAATCATCTAGCTTTTGGTTGATGGATGTAGTATTGCATATCTTTATGGGTCACTCGATTCGGACATATACATGAAAGTTCCGATGGAATTTCAATTCGAATCAAGCATAAATCGCAATATGTATTGTGTAAAGTTGAACAAGTCTTTATACGGCTTGAAAGCGATCGGGTAGAATGTGGTACAACCGACTAAGTGAGTTCCTAACCAAAAGGGATACTCCAACAATGATGATTGCCCATGTGTATTCATAAAAGATCCTCAACGAGATTTTGCATTATATCGTGTATGTTGATGATCTTAATATCATTGGTAACACACAAGATATAGATGAAACACGCAATCATCTTAAGGCGAATTTGAAATGAAGGATTTGGGTAAAACCAAATTTTGCTTAGGTATACAACTTGAGCACCTTCATACAGGCATTCTAGTGCCTCAATCAGCCTATGTCCAGAAAATATTGGAAAAATTCAATATGGACAAAGCATATCCATCGAAAACCCCATGGTTGTTCGATCTCTAGACAGGAGAAAGATCCATTTAGACCCGAGATATCAATGAAGAGCTATTGGGACCCGAGGTTCCATATCTCGATGCTATCGAGCGCTTATGTACCTTGCAAATTGCACCGTACGGATATTGCATTTGCGGTAAATCTACTTGCTAGATCTGGCGCTACTCCAACCAAAAGACATTGGGTAGGAGTGAAGAATATCCTTAGATATCTTCAAGGCACTAAAGATCTCGGTCTATTCTTTCAAAGGAATAAAAATATGGATTTAATAGGATATACAGATCTTGGCTATTTATCGGATCTCCATAATGCGGATCTCAAGCGGGCTTTGTGTTTTTACGGTGGAGCGACCATCTCTTGGAAGTCTTCAAAGCAGACCTAGTGGCTACATCCACTAATCATTACGAAATAATTGCATTATATGAAGCATCACGTGAATGTGTATGGCTTGCAGAATGATTAATCACATACAATGATCATGTGATATAGGTGCTATTTCATCACCTACCATTATCTACGAAGATAATGCTGCTTGCGTTGTTCAAATGCAAACGGGTTACATAAAGAGTAATATCACAAAACATATTGCACCTAAACTATTTTACCCACATGAATTGCAAGAGAGTGGGGAAATCACTATTCTGCAAACTAAGTCTTGTGATAACCTCGCAGACTTATTTACCAAGTCATTACCAACTTCCGCATTCCAAAAATGTGTTCATGGAATTGGTATGCGAAGACTACGTGATTTGCAGATGTCAGGGGGAGAAATCTCCTAAGACTCAACCCGTTTAGATAAAATATTGTACTCTTTTCCTTTATGAGTTTCTCATCAAGGTTTTTAATGAGGCAATATGACAATATAATCATTAATATATCTCTTTTCCTCACAGGGGTTTTAGGAAGATATGAACAGATATATGCCATATCAACTTTTCTCCTTAAATTTTTCCACTGGGTTTTAAAGGAGTTTTTCATGGCATATCTATTCTATCGGTTCTCCTCATATTTTTCCCTACAGGGTTTTTGGAGGAGTTTTTCCAAGATGATGAATTAGAAGATCATATGAAGACACATTAGCCAAGGGGAAGTGTTGTGAAACAATACCCAATGTGCAAAACATTGTTTGAAACTTACACCCCTTACTTTATTGTCACCCTTTCATGACACCCCTTACTTTATTGCCACCTTTTCTTCATGTATATATACATATATAAAATAAAAATAAAAAAAACCTTTTTCTCTCAATCATTTCTCAACAAGATCTACACAAAACGAACAAACTCGACCAGGCACAAGCAGTCGCGCGGGAGAAGCGCATGCGAGTGCGAGGGGCGGGAGTGGGAGTGGGAGGAGAAGGCAAAACCGCGCGCGTGCGTACGTGGGAGGCGGGGGGCCATGCACGAACGCGCCACGCATGCACGCCGCGGGGGACACCTCGCGCTCGCCCAGCCCCTGTGCCCTCGCCTCCGCGCCACATCGCATCCATGGGACGGGGCCCGCGCGGCTACACGTGGCCCCCCGCCGCGCTACGTGGCCGGCGCCCTGGCCACGCCTCGCGCTGCGCTGCCCCCTCTGCATGCGGTTCGGCGGCTCGACCTCGATCTCTCGCTCCGAACCGGAGAGCTAGCTAGCGCGCCTTGCAGGTCCTCTTATTTAAGATCAGTGGCCGCGATTACGGCTTCTCTCTCGTACAGACATCAACCGATCGATCTCTTTATTCCTTCTCTCTATCTCTACGTGTACCTGTGCTTTCCTCCTCCATCCCTCTAGTCTCTAGCTACCTCGATCCCAAGAGAGAGTCCTCAACTCGTGGTAAGCTTCTAGCTAGTAGTAATACGCACATACATATATACACCGCTGCTTCTAGTAGTTAGTTGAGTAGTAAGTAATACATACGCAAGGTCATTAGTTTAACATGTGCTGGTAATTACCATTGGAATGCTGCTCAGGATCATGATCGAAATATGTTTGCTCTGCCTCTCAGGCCTCTCAGACCAGGTATAGCTACGCAAAATATCTACATATACTCGGTACGTAGCTAATAAACGAGCCGGTAGGCCGGTACCGTACGGACATGTATCCTTGTGCCGTGCATGGTAGCTACGACAGTGTATGTATATGTATGCCGATATATATACGTGCAAGCTAGCTAGCTAGAATGGTGTATGCATGCACGGTTCTTCAATCTGCATGCATGCCAACTATTAATCGTGTGCTTATGTGTCGCTCATGTGCGTTCATGCATAGTCTTTCGATCGAGCAGCATTGCTAATCGGATGGCATCCCGGGAGGGGGGAGGAGCTAGCCGGCCGCCGCTGAGGGTCGGGCGCACGCGGGAGTACCGCATGGGCAAGGACACGCAGCTGCTCGCCATCGACGGATCCTCGTCGGTGAGCCTCTTCGTGCTGTGCGGCGACCGGTTCGACGGCGCGCGGCTGTTCTGCTCCGGCGGCCTCTCGGTGCACATGATCCGCGTCGAGGGCCACCCGGTGTCCTTGGCCTCCTGCACCGTCGGCGATCACCAGTGGATGCTGGCCAGGGACGCGCTCGTGGCGCGCCTCGACGCCCGCGTCTTCGTCTTCGAGCTGCCGGGATTCTTCTACGCCGTCGTCGTGCCTCCCGACGCGGCCGGCGGCGGCTCCGAGAGGAAGTGTGCCACGCTGGTCGAGATCTTCTTCCGGTTCTGCGCGTACCAGGATCTCTCCACGGCACAAGGTAATTAACATGCATGCATATATGACATGATCCGTGAATACTGTATATTTTAATTAGATGCCTCCGTATAGGCGTATATACACTTCAACACATCTGAACATCTGATATACTTGCAACTCAACAGTACGTAATTAGTGAACATTAATTATGTTACACTGAAACGTGTCTGAGTCCAGATTAATTTCTGCCATCTGTCTCGTACCGCAACTAAATCTTTGTTCGATGCATGTCTCGTTTCAGGTGCAGACGAAGCCGGCGACCTGAACCAACAATCCAACCCATGGGTCCTTGCCCACGCCAGGATACAGCTCCTCAAGAGGTCCACCTCGCCCCCCGCCCGGCCCACCGCCGACGCGCCGGCCGACCGCGCCAAGCAGATGGAGCGCGCCGTCCGTACGTCGGCCGTCGTCAAGCTGCTCAGCAGCTCCCTCCTCGCTGGCGCGCTCCAGCCCGCGCGGCACCTGACCATCACCCTCGGCGCCAATGCCGGCACCAGCGCGGCCGCCACAGCCTGGACCGCTGCGCTGCCGAGCAAGTCCGTCGTGTCCGACCTCCTGGACGCCATCGAGACGAGCCGGACGACGCCGCGCCGCGACGCTGGCCGCGGCGGCGGCGGCACCAGGTGGTGGTACCTCAACGTGGAGGGCGTAAGGCTGCTACTCAGGGTCATCCAGGCGGTCCGGGGGCGGAGGCTGCCGGCGGCACCGGCGGCGGGGACTTTGATATTTTTTGGTCTAAACTAATAGGAGGATTAGTAGTCAAAATTTTCCTCCGTCTTGCATAGTTGAATCTAAGCCGTTCATTCGGGATCAAGTGGCTATTAAAGAACCGCAGAGCACTGTAGCTACAATTATACCCATTTAATGGTTTTTTTTTTGTTATAATTCGATTTTGATGCGCAATAACTTTTTATTTTGTCCTCCCTTATGTCAAGGGACCCCAACCAAGAAATCTACTCGAGAGCAACCGTCAAGCTCGTATCGCGGAACCTGCACATTTCTTTGACTGCTTACACCAACGTGAATGCAAGTGTTCGATACGGCAAGCCGGAAAAAGAAAACCAGGAAGAATGCATATGCAGTCATGCTCCCGGCCGCATGCAACATACTGGCAGTCCCGAGACCATATCGGTTTTGTCCGTATCATTCCAGAGGTTATACCGATTCGTCTTTTGAAATGGTATATTTTGAAGGTTATATCGGTTTGACTTTTTGTCAACATCTAAATATACAAATTTGAACTTTCTGTGTATAATTCACTAGTCTAGAATCACAAAAGTGTACACAGTGTCAAACTGTCAACATAGACAAATATCATTCCACACAAGATGAATATAAAAATAAACGACTAATTTAATTAATAAATAATGGTTGTGATTTTATGGTCGAGTTTACACTTATTAAACGACACAAAGTTGAGCACTAAGAAAAGAGACAGCAGCGAAACGAAAACAACTCCAACGGGAACCCATCGACTTGCCGTAAGCAACCGACTAGGATCAAGACCTACCGATCAACCTCCTCATAAAACTCCTCAAAAACAGGCCAAGACTCCTCCATTTTAGTTTAATGATGTTTGCAGCACGAATTAGTACTCCGAGTAATCAACAAGTTGTACCACAAAATACAATTATAGATGATGGCTTATTTCAAAGGAAATGACTCCTATGTTTATTTTGTAAAAGCAACACTTGCCTTTGAATACGAAATAATAGATTGAAAGCGTAATTTAACAAGTATTTTCATAAAACTCACAAAACCTAATCAATTTCTCTCACACAACCACACACTACTACAGAAAATAACATCACATATGGTTTTATGAACCGTCTGACTTTATGTGTCTGTGATAACATAAGGTCATCACAGATGGTTTTTGAGCCGTCTGTGAAAAAGGCTATCACAGACGGTTCTTGTTAAGAACCATCTGTGATAGTCTATTTTCACAGACGGTTCTGAACAAGAACCGTTTGTGATAGCTAACAAGAACTGTCTGTGATAGCCTTTTTCACATATGGTTCCGAACAAGAACCGTCTGTGATAGCTTTTTCTATTGAAAAAAAAATAAAAACAGGTTTTCACTTCGTCTAGAGCCTCCCGAATGAATCTTATATGGATTTTCGGATTGAACTTTCGTTAGCTTTCACACAATAGCCACAACATCACTAACATCACAGTAGCATCAACTCAATCCATTCACAGAGCAATAAAAACAACACAGCATCACTCATATCACAGTCGCATCAACTCAATCCATTCACAGAGCACTAACACATCACAGTAGTAATCCACATCACAGAGCAAAAGGGGGAGTAGAAAGAGTGAGGTTGTGGGAGGCCGGCGACGACGAGGCCGGGGCAAGGTGGAGGAGGCCGCGGGCGACGAGCTCAGGGGAGGACAGGGCAACAAAGTGGAGGAGGCCGGGGGGGACGAGGTCGTGGGAGGCCGGCGACGACGAGGCTGGGACGAGGTGGAGGAGGCCGCGGGCGACGAGCTCGGGGGAGACCGGAGCGCAAGGTCAGGGCGAGACGAAGATGGCAGAGGAGGAGATGGAGATGGCAGAGGAGGAGATGGAGATGGCAAAGGAGGAGATGGAGGACTCTATTAATATAAAGAGATTTTCGGTAGCCCGCCCATTAAGTGCAAATTTTTATTTTCCCGCCCAACAAAACAAAAGTATCATAGACGGTTTTATTAAAAAACCGTCTGTGTTGACATATCACAAACAGTTTGTATCATGAACCGTCTATGATAAGCATCTCATCACAGATGGTTCTTACTACAAATCGTCTGTGATGAGATACTCATCACAGACGGTTTGTATTAAGAACCGTCTGTGATTTTAGATTTTACCTTGGCTTGGATACAAACCATTTGTGATGAGCATCACAGACGGTTTGTATTAAGAACCGTCTGTGAAGTATCATCACAGACGGTTCTTCTTAAGAACCGTCTGTGATGACTGAGATTATCACAGACGATTCTTCTTAAGAACCGTCTGTGATGATACTTCACAGATGGTTCGTATCATGAACCGTCTGTGATAGGTCCATATCACATACGGTTCTAAGAGAACCGTCTGTGATGAGACGTCATCTATAGCCTGTTTTGTAGTAGTGGTACCTAGCTCAGAATCAACGCTTCATCCAATTATAAAAGATTTAGATAATTTCGTTAGCTTTAGATGAAGGTCTGGATCACTAGATTCAGAGTAGCGAACGAAATGATACGACTTCGGGAAGGTCGTTATCCATAATTCGGGCGTCGTTGGGAGAGATCATATAGATGGGCTGTTTTCACCTAGTAAATGAAAGAATTAAAATTTAGTGATAACTTGAATTACCTAGTAAATTTTAATTGGTTTTTAGAATTGGTATCATTCATGTATTTTCAAGTTGTAGAACTAAAAATACGAAATTGTGAAGTGGTTTGTCCGCAGATTAAGAGGCAGTCTTCGGGAAGGAAGCGGGGAACGGTAGAATAAAAAGTTCTTCACAACTAGGAAGTTGTAGAAAATTACGTGAGGATTCCATAAAGTATTGGTTTGCTAAATTTGGAGTTCGGGCGAATAAGTTAGAGCATTTTTACTACTGGAACAGCGGGTAGTGCGTCCGGTAGAATTGTGTTAATTGTGTCGTCTTGGCATAGTGTAATGCTTTGGTGCTGTGGCGATGTGATCTTGAAATTGTTTTGATTTGTTTGTTCAGTGAGTGTGGCCACTGGTGCCTTTTCGCCGCCTCGCTATCTGGCTCTGAAGGAATAAAGAGTCAAGTGCTTGGTATAATGGTGAACAACGGGTGGTTGTCGTTGTCTTGTGATTGTATTATGCTTTGTTAAGTTATTAATTTATTACCATGTGATTTGATTACGCTTTGTTAAGTTATTGACCTGCCATGGTATTAATGATGGAAAGAGAAAGATTGTGATAACATTATCGTTTCATGAGACATTGCATCGTTCACTTGCATAAGGGCCAGGGTGGTGAGTACTACCACGATTATGGCTGTAGAGGTAGGGACCCCACCCTAACAAAGGTGGGGAGAAAAGTGTGTCACTGACAGATGAACAATTTGTTGTATCGGTATAAGCTTAAAAAGGTGCATCAAGAGTGTGGGAGGGAGACGCGTGGGAAGCGGTGGCGGCGGAGCAGGAAGGATGGTATTTGGCCGGAGCAAGTTGTCCTCTTCGACGCCGTCCCCCGCGGCCGCTGCCTTGGCGGCGGCGGCGTGCTCGGAGTTGCAGGCAGCGTACACTACTACAGAAAATGACATCACAGACGGTTCAAAATGGTCATCACAGACGGTTTTATAAATTGTTTGACTTTATGTGTCTGTGATGACATGAGGTCATCACAGACGGTTTTTGAACCGTTTGTGAAAAAGGCTATCACAGGTGGTTCTATTCACAAATTGTCTGTGATAGTCTATTTTCCTGCGATTACGAAAAAGAACCGTCTGTGATAGTAATTATCACAGACGGTTCTTGTTTAGAACCGTCTGTAATAGCTTTTTCTATTGTAAAAAAAACAAAAACTGGCTTTCACTTCTATGGAGCCTCCCGAGCCTCGTGAATGAATCTGATATGGATTTTCGGATTGAACTTTTCGTTAGATTTTTCACAATAGCCATAGCATCATAGTAGCATGAACTCAATCCATTCACAGATCACTAAAAACAACACAACATCACCCACATCATAGTAGCATCAACTCAATCCATTCACGGAGCACTAACACATCACAATAATAATCCACATCATAGAGCAAAAGAGGGAGTAGAGAGAGTGAGGTCGTGGGAGGCTGGTGACGACGAGGCAGGGGCGAAGTAAAAATCCAAGCCATGGTAAATCTAAAATTACAGACGATTTGTGTTGGACCGAAACGGTGACTAGAGGGGGCTGAATAGGAGCATGATCTATTTTTCACAAAGATCGGATTCAACACGATTTTCACTTCGACAGCTATGAGAGCTATGAAGATCAATAAACAAGCATAGCGGAAGACTTGTATTGAATCCAATCTAAACCCTGAACCAAAACAACCAAAATCATCAAAAACTCAATTTTCAAGATATGGGCGGTCTGACCTCTATATCAATGGCAGTCTGACCGGTCACCTTGGGCGGTCTGACTTGCAGCCTGATGAACAGTAAAATTAGTCCAAAAATGAAATCGTAAATAGGTCTAACTTTTGATCTACAACTCCAAACTCGATGAAACTTTGAACACACTTTCTCTAGGATATTAGGAACCTATTTCAATCAAATATCGTGAAGATCCTTGGCAAAGTTTCGACCTTTTTCCGTTTGAGTAAAGGATGGTTCAAAACCGAGTCAAAATGAAAACTAGATCCAAAAACTTGCTCGTGGGTTAGAGATCATCAAGATGATCCTAGATGAGTTCCCACATATCACAACAAGCAAGATTGGGGGTAGAAACAAAAAGAAAACTTGAGAATCAAAGAAAGCCCTAAAATCACAAAATAGAGAGCAAGAACGAAAAAAGACTCATCTCAAGAGAACTTGCATAGATTGATTTGTGATTGTTGCTGGTTTACAGCCGGTCCATCCAGGAGGACAAAACTCAATACATGAGCATACAATCAATCTCCTCTCAAGAATCCTAACCTCTCCACTCCCTAATCTCAAAAACAAACTAGGGTTTCAAAATAAGAAAAAAGATCAAGGAGGTGCTACAGCACCCTCCCATATTTATAGTGGAGGCTAACCTTCTAGAAGAGTTTTCTATTGGGCACTCGTTAAGCCCACACACAAACGGGTTTAACTCACGCACGTATTTTAAAGCGCTGTCTTCATCTTTTCTTGACCTAAACCGCTTCTCCTTGCGTCGTCTTGCGCCGCGGTTTAGCTGAAAGCAATCAAGGTGGTATTTTAGTGATATTACCAAAATACCCCTTCTCGATCCTTCTCCAAAGACCAAGTCCAATCTTCATAAAGCAATCCCATACTTCGCCATGTGTAGGTTGATCAACGGCTCTCATCATGTCGGCAAGTCTCTCCCATCCGGCTCCCACCGAAACCACCATGGCACTTGCACCGACCTCCACGCCGCTTGATGCAACCCGTCGCACTGAACTTCCCGTTCGGTCATCCTTGTCCATTTTGCGCAATGCTCGAATCCAACGACTTCACCCGGTATCATTGATCGTTCTGAACCTCAGCTCTCCAAGCTTAGTCCCGATCATCCTCGCCGTTGACCGTCATTGACCTCTAAGTAACCTGCACAACAATAGACTAAGAAATCAATTCTGGGAACAAGTTCTTCGCAACTTGACCCACGTTAGTCAAAACATCCAAGCACTGAAACTCATGAACTTGACTTAATCAACAAACATCGCTGCCAAAATAGCGACGAACAAGTGAAAACCTGTCAGACCGCCACCCATGGGCCGGTCTAACCGCTCTGGCCGGTCTGACCGCCACCCATGAGCTGGTCTTATCGCCCATCTAGGGACTTAGCCAAATTTCACACCTTGAAATCCGAAATCTCTCTAGAAATTTCAAACAAATAGATTTTTTGACTGGAAGCTCCAAAAATTATGAGACCAAGTGTAGAAGAATCATCTCTCTTGCCTACACCATCTATTTTTTGCCCAACTTCAAAATCAACCAAACATATCTTGGCGAGTCCGACCTTGACCATGGTTGGTCCGACCGCCATCGCCGGTCGGATGCCAAAGTGGCGATCGGTTCGCCATCGCTCGTCGGCCGCCACCTTGGCCGGTCAGACCACCCAAGACCTGACAGCACTAAAAACTTGACGGAAACACGTGATTCGATAAACCTTCAAGGTCATTGCCAATTGTAACATCATCATAAGATCATGAGCATATCCCCATGATATCCATAGTTTGTATTAAAAACCATCTGTGATGAGATGCTTATCACAGACGGTTCATGATACGATGAACCGTTTGTGAAGTATCACAGACGGTTCTTAAGAAGAACCATTTGTGATAATCTAAGTCATCACAGACGGTTTTTGTTACAAACCGTCTGTGAACAAGAACCTACTTCACAGACGGATTGTAACAAGAATTGTCTGTGATGACTTAGATTATCAAAGACGGTTCTTCTTAAGAACCGTATGTGATACTTCACAGATGGTTCGTATTATGAACCGTCTGTGATAGGTCTATATCACACACGGTTCCAAGAGAACCGTCTGTGATAAGGCGTCTTCTATAGCCTGTTTTGTAGCAGTGACATGAGTTTAATCACACAGCTGTCCCTTCCTAATTGTTTTATGAAAATCTACCCCTCATGTGAATATGTCCATAACCATGGACGCAACTATTCGAATAGATTGATTAACACTCTGTAGAGGTTGTACACTTTACCCACATGATATAACCAATGTAGTTAGCACCAATCATAATAAAATCTTTCCAAAATTTTATCTCAACAATTGACTCTCCCATTGTGCATACTGCTGGTACTAATTCTAACAAAGGTTGTTGTCCCGTCGCACACAGTTGGACCTAGATACAGCGAAACACTCATAAATGTGACTCAACCACTCAGAAAGAATCACACCTCCACCCTAGCACATATCTTAGCCTATTGTCTGAGTAGTCAATGTCAAAACTCCATAACTTACTAAGTTAAGCCTATCCTATACCAAACATGTGATCGTACAGTTATGACTCAGTTGAATGGCGCATAAAGTTAAGTCCTTATTTGACTAAAAACAAGACTGCTAAACTACTACAAGTTACCAACATTAATATTTTTCCAAACACACATAGCTCCACCATATCACAATTCCATCCACCTACCTCAGTCCAAATCTTTTTTCCCACCCTGTTGATTAAGTGCAAGGCATGCCATAAAAAATTGACAATATACTACACGCAACTTCCCACAAAGTATTCTATATTCACTTAGTCAAGTTTAGATTTGTAACTCAAAATGATATCAATGACCTGTTGCATAGCTAAGCATACTAATCGTATCTAACCAACCCACGTTGGTGTTGTGATAATACCAACTAGTAATTATCCAAGCTAAGGTGACAAATGATCATAGTAATACAATAAGCAAGACATATATAAACAAGTAGGTGTATAGCTAATCCCAAAGTATTTAAGAATTAAATATTTAAAAATAATACACAATAGTTTGAATCAAAGTAATTTTAAAAAACTCGGTTCGATATGGTCAAATGTACAACTTGCCTTGAAACAAGTGTCGGTACTAGTCTAGAGCTTGATCGACTCCTCCTTCCTCAAAAGCTCCCGAAGTATCAATGCCTACTCGCAACTAAAGCGAAAATACAAATTAATACAAAACATAGCAACAAATAAAATCCAAAAATTAAATAAAAATCATTAAAACGCAGAGCTTGAATTTATATGAATTTAAAGACTTGAATGAGTTCAATCGGAGTTCATATAAGGAAGAACGGTCTCTTGGAATATTTGAATCTAAGAAAAATGGAGAGAAAATATTATTTCGGATTTTTGGAATTTTTCAAATAAAGGAATTCTTGTCACGCTTTAGGCTAACTATTCGTGATCATGGCATGCTTATCATGTTGATAATTGCTTGGAAAGGAAGCCTATCGTGATAAGCACTCCTAGCTAGCGTCCTAGAGTACAATCCTTTTTTGGCGATTAGATGGATAAGATAACTCGGTGAGATGGATGGAGTTGATCTATGTGCACTGCATTCCCACTAATTAACAGTGAGTCCATGATGAACAAGGATTGGTGATAATCGATTTGATTATTTCGTTAATTAGCCCTTAATGCGAAGCATCATTGGCAAAGGAGAGAGATTTGCCGTGGGCTCCCCAAAGCAGGATCTAAACTCTCAACTCAAAATCCAGTAAAATAAAATAAAAATTATGCCTCTGTTTTTGCTCCGTGACTGATCTGATCATCGATTTATCATCAAGTAGCCTAACCGACGTATGTGTCGGCAAAGGCACTGAAAGTTAAAATTAGTTAGATGACACCGAACTTTCTGCTCTTTCCGCTGAATATCCAAAATTCATGTATTTGTTAAAAGACTAAAGTTTTGTAGTCTTTTGCTGTAGGGTACTGATTCCATTAAAATGTCATTTTCAGGATGAAAAGGAGAGAGAAAGTTAGTGAAAAATCCATTTTGCCCTACCAGACTCCTCCTTTCCTATTATTTCTTCGATTCTCTTCTTCCCCTCTGCTCCGAAGCGTTGTGCCAATATCGTTCTCCCTTGCCTTCCTCTCCAAGCTTCGTGTAACACCCCGTTTTCAGATCGCAAATAGTGTTGGTTATTCAATTTTGAGTTTCTTTGATTTTCGTTCGCCGCTTAAATTCCCAAAATTCTCGAGCCCTCTTTAAGCTCGGGTTTGAGTTTCAAACTCATCCTCAAGATTTCGAATTCAAAATTTAATTTGAATTTCATCTTTTTTTCAATTTTTGGGCTCCCCTAAAAAGCCTTGCCCTTATTTGAGCCACTTTTTTTTTCGGCCGGCCCACCAGCTTTCTGCTGCGGCCCGCCTCTTTCCCTTCTTCTTTCCTCCGGCCCGGCCCGCAGCTCCTCTTTTCCCCGGCCTTCTCCCTCTCTCCTTATCTCTTTCTTCTCCCGTCTCCCCCTTCCCTCATCGCCTTGGCAGAATCACCGCCGCCTCGCTCCCGTCGTCTTCCCCACCTCGCCTCCTCTCTCGTCGATGCATCGCCTCCCCTACTCAGCTCGCCTCGGCCGTTTCGTCTCCCTCCTTCCCTCGCGCCGCCGGCTCTTCGCCTCCGCCGCCGCCTCCGCCCGGCTTCTCCTTTTCGCCCGGCCCGGCCTTTGCCTTTTCCCCACTCGGCCCGGCCCACTGCTGCGCTCACCCCCACCACCACCGACTCCGCCATACCCTGCAGCTCCACCCCACCCGCACGTCGCCCCAACTGCTCCCCTGCCGCACCTGCTCACCTGCTCCTCGGGTCAACATCGCCCACACCTCCACCTCCACCGGCTCCGCAACACCACGTCGTCGCCCACTCCGTCGCCCATACTGCGTCACATCGGCGCCATGGCCATGCCGCCTCCGTCATCCCCTCTCCACCGGCTATAAAGGACCCGGTGCCCTCCACCTCCTCCCCGCTTTGCTTCTCCCTCCTCGGGTAAGTCTCTCCCAAAGCCCCAGCATCGGCCTCTTCTCCCCTCCATCCGAAGCCCTCTCCACCGTCGGCGCCCCGTCACCGCCTCCGCCCGAGCCCGATCGCCGGCGCTTAGGCGCCACAGCGACACCCGGTGCCCCCGACCACAGCCGGTGCCGCACCGCCTCCCGAGAACCACTCGCCCGCTTCTTCTCCGACACCACCTCAGTTTCAGTCGGCCGCCTCCACCAACCCTCGGTGAGCCTCCCATCCACTCCCCTGGCTCTTTCTCTTTTTCTCCCCCTGGTCCTCCCCTCCTCGGTTGACCACGCCACCATCATTCTTGGCTCAGTGCCGCCCCGGCCGCACCCCCCCCTCTCTGCCGTACCGGCCCCAGTACCACCTCCCTTAGCATCCCCTCCTCTCCCCTCCGACCGTCACCCGCCTTCGGCTGCCGCCGCCTGAGCCCGCTCTCTGCCATGGCCGAGCTTTTCCCCTTGCCCTACCCTCTCGGCCGACTGACTATCCAAAAATTGACAGCAACAATGATGTCTGAATGCTAGCTGCTAGTCTTCCTATCTTTGCTGAGCTTGAATACAATTGTTGATTGTGGTATTGGATGATTATTGGTGAATGTTATCAGCTGTATTAGTTTGTGCCGAACTCTGTTCTTCAGGACCAGCCCAGTATTTTGTTTAGCAGTGATTGTTATAATCTGTCATTTGTAGAAGATGATGTATATGTTGAATCACCTGTGTTGTCTTCGATTGTTATTTTTTATCAATAGTTGTTGTCGGTAAATTATTTGCTGTGATCATTTCTTCTGCGGTTACTTGGAAAGATGTTGCAGGGATCATCATTCGTGATGGCATCAGTGTTTGTTTGTGAGTTGTTGATATTTTGGTTGCTGTCTGTGAGTAGTGATATCCCGTGTTCAATATCAGTAGCAGTATCAAGATTGTTTATCGGTGATTTAGTTGAAATCGTTGTCTGTGAACTAAACTATACTTCTCTGGTTATTTATTGTTGATCCATGGTTATCAGTATTGAAGTCATTATTGTGTTTTGATATATATATGTGTGTAAACTAGCATTGGAGTCAGTTGTGGATTATTATGTCTTTCGACAAACTAAAGTGATTGAATTGGTAGTTGTGAATTGGATTATTAAGTTGATAGTTGTTGATCTAGAATTGAAAGCTGTACGATTGGGTGTCGGCATTTGAGCTATCTGTCAATTGAGTTGTTGAGTCGAAGAATTTGTTAATCATATGTTTCGATTGTCAATATGTGATCCGTGATTGCTTCCCCAGATCGTTGCGATAGAAATGTGGTTACAATCGATCCAACGGTTAAGAAATGTCGCCATAGATTAGTAGAATGTGTTGTCGGCAGTAAGTTGATTATTGCTTAATTGTCTGAGATTTCTGATCCTTAGTATAAGTGTTTTGGCGGTAAATTGAATGATTGGTTGTGATCTTGATTATTAAGGATAGTTTTAATCTTCAGTATAGTACGGTCTATTGGATCTGGTAATCAATTGTTAATTGTTGGTTAGTGCTTCGTCAGTAGGACAATGATTGTGGAAATAATGATATTTAGTGAAAACTGGAAGCATTGATTTGATTGCTTTATCCATTCGTATTGTTTGGAAATGAGTTGTGGGTTGGCAATAGAATTTGTGTCTTGATTTGGTAATAGGTTGTAGTAGTAAGTTGAGTAGCTAGCTTTTGATAGATGAGTATTATCTGGCAGTTGGGTTTGGAATAGAATTGCCATTGGATTTTGTGTCGATTGAGTATTCTAGACTGGTATGGAACCGGTAGTCGAGTTGCTTTGTTGCCTTGTCGCCTGTATTGGTAGTCTTGCTGTCTTCTAATCCTCAGCAGAGCATTCCGGCAAAGCTACCTTGACCATACCCTCTTTGTATCCTCCCTCATGGTAGAAAATCCTCTGTCATTCCTCCTTTCGCCCAACTGGACGTTTGACTCTGTCAAAACATTCCAGTGTCGCTCAAACCATTCTCTCAAGCCGTCCTCCGTAATCTTTCTGAGGCTCTTGTGTTTTATTTGGTCTCTTGAATTCTTTGGATTTATTTGGTGTTTCGATCGTTATTGCGTAATTAGAAATCGAAGTTCAGAAGAATCGACGACTCTAGCAGATCCAAGATTCAAGCGAAGACGTCGATCAAGACTTCGAACCTCTATCTAATCAGGCTTTGAGAAAGATCAAGGCCACGGTAAAATAGCCCAGGCGAGTCAACACTTTGATCATATTGATCCCACATTTTATGCAAATTATATTCTGTTAAAGTATCAAATTGCATGCTTTAATTTTTATGCAAATGTATGTCAAATTCTCTAAGGTAGTTAAAGGCCTACTTGTTGATTAATAAATTATTATGCCATTCCCTTGAAAGTTGAACTCCCAGTATCCTTGTCACCCCTGTAAATATCCTGGTAACATACTAGTTATAGGTCGTACTTAAATGCCATGCTAGACTTGTTTAAGTACGGGGGTATTACTACCCCAAATCATCATCCTTTATCATCATCACTTGTTTTGGGCGGTCATTGGGAGAATATTGGAATGGTTGGATAATTTGTTTTATACTCCTCCAAAACTCTAAAATTTGCTAATACCCATCCAGGCGGATGGTAGTGGAGGGTAAATGGTTGGGTGCTAATGTAGCCCAGGATATTTTTGTGGAGGGTATGTGGTAAGAACCGCCCAGATAATCTTAAGGACTTAATCTGTGATGACCTCTTATTGTAAAACAAGATCTGACCACAAGTCTATAATGGTGTCGACTGGCTAACTAATTGGTGTCCACCCGATGCAATTTGCACCATTGGAGGGCTCCCCAATGCCGTGAGCCCAAGAGGCTACGATTGGGAATGTAACTACGGGACCCTAGGCGTAAGTTGCATGGCGCAAGAGGGGGTCTGGGCGTAGCGGTTGTCGGGTCCCACGGGAACGACACCCCGCTCAGGTGAAACCTTAGCGGGTGCAGCAAATATCGAGGGATGCTTTGTAAAGGCCTTGTGGTAATCTCCCCTTGATTCACATGTCTACTGAAGCGTGTGTACATATCAAGTGATTATCTCTTGTGGGTAAAGATGTACAATCTCTGCAGAGAATAAAAGCATTGAACAGTAGTGCCCACGGTCAAGGCGAGGCGGCGGAGCTCATAAGAGTTAGTTCTATTTCAAACACTTTTGTGGGTGGGATGAAAAATGTGCTGGGCTCACCTAGCCCTTGATTGGTTTTCTGGGTATTCTTGCCGGTGTTGGTAATAGGTGGGTATGACCACCAAAGAAAAGAAGCATGAGACGAGTTTAGATGGAGGAACCTCTGCTTTGTTATCAATTATTGCACAATTAATCTCTCTAAAAATGCAATTTGGTCCAAATGCTAAGTGATAGGATTTCTAAATATCTGTATTTGCAAATCTTTGCTTACGCAAATAAAAGAACAGAGCCATCCTTGTTACACCTTGCATGTATATTATTGCATCTGTGTGTGGGCTCATGAGCACAGTAGTTGTGCTCATCCTCGCTCTTTCCCAAACCCTCGAAACAGGAACCTGGGTGGCAATTGCATCGAGGATCCGTAAGTCCAAGACAGGGAAATGTTGAAGTGTAGTTTAGTCCTTAGTTATTCTAGTCTCACCCCAGTCTAGCTGACTTCGTTGGTTCTTGTGTGCCTCCTATATTGTCCAAGTTTTGGATAATATCAGGCGTACACAGGTTCCCGATCACTTACTGCGGTAGATGTGCCTCACCCCTTTGCTTCCGTTGTTGCTTCCGCTATCTTTTGTAATGTATTCTTTTGGCCTACCCGGCCCTTATTGTAAAAATTGGCCCGAAGCGGTCTATGTAAACTCTGATGTGTAAATTAATGAATGAAATAAAGTTTGCGCCATGTATGGTTTGATTCAGCAATGTACCTGTGGAGTGCTAGCTACTGATCCAGGGAATAGCACAGTGATTTCACAGAGGATTTGGATTTACAAAATCCGGGTCCGACACTTCGTGACATCCTTGCCATCGTCCCCATTGGCACCACGCTGTCCAGGCCACCGATCAACCTCCTCGACTGTGCCGTCACGTCCTCAACACGGTTTCCCCTCACGCTTGCCTCGCTCCAAGGCTCACACCGTGCGGCGCTCACCGCCGCCTCCTGCCTCGGTAGGCCGCCCATGCACCGCGCCCAGTTCACCCCAACGCGCCAGGCCATGCCTAGGCTATTCCGGGACGTTGCCAAGGTTGTAGCACCATCCCCTTCCTCCCACACAGCCGTGCCAGGACCAGTCATCTGTGGCTACCAATCCCTCCGTCGCGCCACTGCCGTCGCCTCCGCCCATCGCTGCCTCCCACCATCCTCGTCATCGCCGCCGCCTTTTTGCTCTTCTTCTCCGCTGGCGTAGCGTGCAACTTCGCTGTCGAGCCTGGTTGGCGGGAGGAAGGGCGACTCGGGTGCGCTGTCACCAACACTGTCTTTCCCAACGCCTCTATCGCCTACCTAGACCACCAAAATGGAACCCCTTAAATCCGGGAACACGCCATGCACGCATTACTTCCGTCAATTTCCGCTGGATTTTGTCGCCGACCATGAGGTGTGATTACCGGAGAAGAAACAAGGAGGAAGAAGAAGATCATAATGGTATGAAGGTCATTTTGAACTATTTATCTCTCCAAAATAATAAATAATATTATTATATCTCTCCAAAATAATAAATAATATTATTATATTGGCCTTAGTGTCCTACATAAAAAAATTTATAAAAATTTAGTGTCTTTTGACAAAAATGTAAAATTTAGGCGCCAATGACACAAACGTTGTGTGTTATGTAACCAATTTTACCTACTAAAAAACATGGCTCTATTTTTTCGGACAATCCCTAATCCAGCCGTCGAATTGACCATCCGAATATCCAACGGTCTCCAATTCGCAGTCCTGATCCGTATTGTGAGGGGTCGGCATACAATGATCTAAACAAAATAGGGTCGGCATACAATCTCTGAAGAACCAACACCAATCCTTTTTCGATTTCCCACCTTCATCTTTCCGCATTGGACAAAATAATTGGAGGCACGGTAGCGTCTCCATCTCCAATGTGGAATCCAACTCCTCATCCAAGCTGCGCATCATCATCGTGCGTCCATATATTCCCTGTAGCATCCGCGTCTCTAGGTAGCTAGTGGGGGTGATATATATATATATATATATATATATCAACGTTGCATTATCCAAGATTCCAATTCCACCACTTGCTCGCCTTCTTTCTGATGCGGGAGTGGCCAATGAGGATGGTGGCAGGTCCATGCTGGCCAATGGTGGTGCAGGATTGGATCACTTCGCCATCAGATTAAACTTTGGAGCATGCAAATCAGTAGCAGTGTAAATATCTGCTTGTGCGAAATTCACGTACCAGCAGAGCTGTTTGTGCGAAATACCCAGCTACCGCTGACGGAGTGGCCCTCGCAACTGTATTGAGATGCCGGGCCCACCTATCAGTGATTGTAACATATCTGGCGCGAGCAGATCTGATCGTACGTGTGGCAGGGACTACCCAATCCCTCGTTTTCTTGCTTTTGGCTGTCTTTTAGTGCGACTTTGTTGGCAAATATCAGCCTTAATGATTGATGCGTGGGTTGCAGCACTTCTTTCGTCGAGTATTGGTGCATGCTTGTGTTGTTAGGAAGAAACGAAGAGCACATTGAATCATGGTAATGGAAAGCATATATTTGATTCTAAGAGGTACATTGATGATTGCTTAGTTCGACTTTCACCAAACCGTGGGATGCACGACGCCACAAATCGACGGGTTTTAGTATAAGTCAGGAGTGCAAATCGGAATAGATATGGTTGGATATCGTTCATCCTGTATCGTATTATGCTTTGTTTTCTTTTAGAAGTCGGAGTCGAACACGGATAGTATCGGATACCCATTTCTCCATCTCGTATTCGCTCTGCGAACTTTCGGTTGGACAGATATTATCCGCTTCTTTTGCACCCATACATATGACATTAGACAGTAGAGATGCAATCAAAGAGCAAACACGAATAAACTAATCGTTGAGATATTCAAGGAAAAAACTCAGTATCACTTGCCTACTTAGATACATTAACCCACTTATTTGTTATCGTGTTTCTAAATGAAGTTACAACATATTTACCTCGTGCCCACCTAATTTTCTGCATTTCTGATGGTTCTTTTGCTGGTGGGACAGCCTTATTCTGTCCTGTAATTTTGGTTGGTGGATCAATGTCCCTGATGATAGGTCCCATCCAAATGATTCATATGTAGCTGTGACCAGATCAATTGCTCCAAAATTCAAAGGTTTTTGTTAAACGCGCTGCAACCTACCTCCTTGTTTGCATGTGCAGGCAGTGATTGCTTCAGTTACTGCGTGCTCCTTTGGATGAATCTGTCTCAGTTACTGTGCTCCTTTGGATGAGTAACCACTCGAGAAATGCAGTGATACTGAGCAACATTTCGAGCTATCGATCCAAACAAATTAGCGGTCAACGCCGAACAGTCGCGATACAAAAATAATTGTTCACAGTGAAAGCTCCACCCACACAAGTACACAAACCACTCGAGCAATGCAGTGATATACTGAGCAACATTTCGAGCTATCGATCCAAACAAATTAGTGGTCAATGCCGAACATGCACGATACAAACAAGATTGTTCATAGTGAAAGTTTCACCCACACTGCCAAACACAGACACCTCGGATGATGCCTCTTCTGAGATCGAGCCAAATCATAGGAAGGAGACAAAAAACAACGTTGGATCCCATCAGAAAGGAAGCCGAGAGCTGAGCGTTGCTCAGTTGCCAAGGGTGCTCGTGCATCCCAGCCCGCCCACGTTCCACTTCGGGTTTACGTGTGCAAATTAATAATTTAAGTGAGGAGGACTGAGGCTTATCTCGGTTGGCTAGGGGTGCAGGTGAACGCCCGTCTCGTCCAGGCTTGATCCTCTAGGATTGCATTCCCACGTCTCACCTATTTAACTAGGATATAGCATGTACGTATGTGCGTTCAGTGAGAAATGTATGTACCATCGCTTCAAATCCGGATGGCAGAGGTTTAGATCCGGTTGCCGGCGGTGCTGCACATGGCGTCGATGGGCCACGGATGCGCTGGCGTGGCACGGGCCATCTGCGGCGACAACAGCGCTGCACATCCATCAACGATGTCCAAACAGGCCAACGAGATGACTCCATATGTCTCTCTCTTTTTCCCTGCACCATCTTCCCTCTCCCTCGACCGTCTTCTCTCCCCCAAGCCACCACAGCTTCTGTAGATCTCTTCGACACACTACAAACCACCGACTTTTCTCCCTCACTCCTCCACCGTGGCTCGGCTCCGACGTGGACCTGCGAGGCACCCAACCACGGTGGTGGCGTTGTACACAAACCAGCGGTGAGCGAAATGCTCTTTGCCAAATACATTATGCAGGAAACAGTCGAACAGATGTAAGAGGTACTGTAGTACTCCTCAAAAGTTGGTGGAGAAGGTCTTTCTTGATGTTTTGGTATTTACTTGCATTGCTCTTCATTATTTCCTTTTTCCTCTTGCGCGTAGCAAGATAATTTACATTCTTGGTATACATGCATCCCCTAGCAAAGGGCCCCCCACAAAAAGAAGGGAGAGGAAAACATAATATGATACAACAATGCCTCTGGTCTGGGTAGCTAGCCTTCCATACCCTTCGATCTGGCAACGGATCTATCAAATACATTTCCTCTTTTCCTCGGTTGCTATATCAATCTGGCAATGGACCACCTTCCCTCCCCTATGTGTTGACGCGTCTTCTCGATCATAGCCTCAGTCGTGCCCTGGAGAGGCGCTTCCACTCCACGAGCCGCAGTAAGAACGCCATCACCTGTCGCGCACGCACGCAAAGCAAAAAAACGGGCAGGTAATTAAGCATCAACCGATGATGGCTAGCGGTCTACAGGTCGAAATGGGCGCCAGATGATTGATTTGACGGCGGGGCAAAGCCGCTAGCGAAAGGACACAGTGTGCCGGTGGTCCAGCGCGACAGCAACGGGAGTTAGCAATGCCGATCGCGAACTTGGCGTCGCCTCGGCCCGGAAAAGCACGGGCGCACAAGGCGCCACCCGGTGGGTGATGCTGAATCGCTAGTGAATGCTAGTGCCGTGATACTGTGCGTGTGTGTGCGCTTGGCTGGTCTGCTCAGTGCTCACCTCTGTGGTCTCCTGGAGCGAGTAGGAGGCGCTCGTCTCCTTTGGGTGCTTCGACACCAGGATCCCTATGCCCTGCCCCCTCCGCCGCAAAACCTGCGTACAAAATGAATCCGGCAGCTCTTGTTACGCTCGTTTTTTTACTGTAGCCGTGAAAAATTCAATAATGTCATTTCAGAAGAACAGAGGAAGTATTTATATATATTTCAGAAAACGGGTGGGATATAGACGGACATTGTTTTTCTCGTATTCTAACTTATTTATTTTACATTAGATTCGGAGTCAGATACGAATACTAATTTTTCGAGATACAGATATCGAGCGGGTACAAATCGGATTCAAGTCGGTCACGGATAACTTGATGGATAGAGTACACATAGAGAAAAGATACAATTTCACCACCGAAAGTGTTAAATTATACTACATATTAGAGAATTATTTGTCCTACTTACCGACCTAAGCATAATCAAATGTAAATTCATATTATATATTAGCCTATGACTAGAAAACCATATATGATATTGATGTTTATCGGATATCTATTTTATTGATTTATCAGATATCGGATGTCCTATAAACATACAGATACAGAAAAGATATTGCCTTTTCAATATCTTAACCTGTATTTTATGAGATTTTCTAGGTATAGATATAGATAATATCAGATGCGGATCGAGACTAAAATAAAAAATAGTATCCTAGACGGATCTTTTCCGGATATTATAACTAATAATCTCCTGGACAATGCACAGCCTGTGCAAACGTTACGCTGCACAAGACAAACCGACATGGCTTTGTACCGTATAATATGGATATGTATGTAGTGTATAACATTTTACCTTGAAAGCGTCCTCATCGGTGCGGTCGTCGCCGATGTAAACGGGCAGCACGTTGCTGCAGTCAGCGAATCCTACGGCACAGCAACATATACAAAATTTGATCAGCACACAGATTAAGTGGATCGACCGGTCTAATCTTACGATCTGACGGCAGCCGAAACTGGTGCCGTTTTCGTTGACTGCCCCGCTAGTATCAGTTTTCTTCAGGTTCAGGCTAACGCGACTCACCGAGCGACTCGAGCAGGAACTCGAGGGCCTTGCCCTTGTCCCACTTGATGGTGGGCCGCACCTCGAACACCATCCTCCCCAGCGTCAGCCGCAGCTTCGGGTAGTCACTCAGCACGGCCTTAACCGTCTCTTCCAGCGCGCCCCAGCCCTGCAAAATCAAGCAATCGACTCAGTTAAGAAACTTTCAGGCGACTGAAAATCGGCAAAAGCGTTAATTAAAGGCTTAGGGCTAATCAATCCGGGATATATAGGCGTATTATTGTGGCGTATTATTGTGGCTGCCTTTGCTAGCTCCTCTCCCCCACTAACGAGTAACGACACAAGTTAGCTTGTTCCAGTAGCAGTGAAGTACAGGCCTGGGTGACACTAGTTAAAAATGATACTAGTGAAAAAAAGCTATAAATGGGAAGCGAAAGCAACGGCCACACGCGCTGGCCATCCGTTTCCGTTTCCGTTCCATTCCATTGCCTACCTTTTCATCGACGCATCTGAAGTGGACAGATACACAGAACTTGTTGTTCTCCACCTTGGCCCCAGGTATGCACCTTGTCTTCTCTATTAGTCGTTCATGCACCTAATCGTAGCATCGAAAAACAACAGCAACAACTAATTAGAACAGTTTATTTAGTTAACTAGCTTGATCGAACACATTAATCTTGATGCAATTAAGTAAGCATGAAAGAAGAAATTAATTAAGAAGAGGAGAAAAGGGTTTGGATGTGTAAGGTAGAAGGTACCTGCTCTATCATGGGCAGGAACTCGCTTGCTGGTTGGAAGAGAACTCCTTTAGCCTGCCGGGCCACACACACGAGGGGGAAAAGGTATCTTTAGTTTGTGAGAGAGGGCATGTGTGTGTGACTGGACATCTATCGATCGATCATGAGATGATGAGAGTATGTATTCACCTTGGCCTTCGTGTGCCGGGAGGAGGATTTGGCCGGGCCCTTGATGTCCATGCCGTGGCTGCCGGCGTAGTACAGCTCCGCCAGCTTCACGAACTCGAACACCTTGAGAGTAGAAATCAATAACTCGGTTAGTTTCCCTCAGTGATTGTACTGCTTTGTGATGGCAATGGGAGTTGCTGATATTACAGTGTAGGTGTACCTTGTCGCGGCAGCGGCCGCTCACGATCGCCGTCGAGAAGTGCTTGGCGACGCTGCGCACGGCCATCCGCATCTGTAAACGCGTGCGCAAGGTGAGCAGAGGTCCATGGTAGGTATAAGCAGAGTGAACAGGGGAGAGGCGTGGCACAGTCGCACAGAGGTAGTGTTACGCTTAGTTAAGCTAGCTCACCGTCTCGCTCATGAAGGCGGCGTCGGGGTCGTCGACGATGGGAGAAAGGGTGCCGTCGTAGTCGAGGAACATGACGATCTGCTTCCCCTTGGACGCCGCCACGATCTGCTCGAACTTGCCCAGCGCCGACGGGTGCTTCACCTGCGCGCGCGCGCATGCAAACGACTCGGTGTCAGCGCGCCAAGAAGACAAGAAACGTGATGATTTAACCATCAGCGTGACAGTAGTGGCATGCGGTCGGAACAGACCATCCAGGCGGCGTGCTCGTCATCGGCGCCGGCAGCTAGGGCCGCGGCGGCCTTGGCGTGCGTGGGCGACGACGCCCGCATGGACTCCACCCAGCCGTTGAACAGCCCCGCGCCGAGCTCAACCTGCGCCGCCTGCAGCTGGCACTTCCGTCGCACGGCGATCGTGGCGCGCGGCGGCGGGTACGGGAACAGAGTACCCGGGCAGGGGCACGCCGCTGGCGCCACCGCCACGCCCACCTCCGGTACAACCACGCTCGGCTTCGCCATCAGGAACCCAACCCAAGAAGCTTCCAAGAACAAGCTCTAGAAGCGAGAGGAGAAGAGAATCGAACGATCAAGTCATGGAAGGCAGAAGGGCAGAAGAAGAGGGGATGATTGGTGTTTGTGTGGAGGCGGGGCGTGGTGGGAGTCGGTTATTTATAGTTCGAGGGAAGCGACGGGATGACGCGAATCCGGCGCGGGGCCACGGCGGCGGGAGGACGGCCCCGCCGATGTCTTGGACGCGTCCGCCGTCGCCCAGCCCAACTCGGCGCCAGGTGGCCCCCAGCGAGCACGTGCCAGGCCCGCGGGTCGGCGGGGCCCACGGGCGGACGTGTGGGGCTCCGGCGCGTAACACCTCAGCGCCTTGTCGACTGTGAAACCTTTTTCTTGTGTCTGTAGTACAGATCCAGCTATTGTTTTCGTTTTTCACTTTAAACTTGTGCGCTATTGGTTGCGCTGAAGTGTGAGGAACAAATGGAGGTGAAATGAGTTGGGCCGGGCTCGTGGTCTCTTGTATAAGCCCAAGCTCAACCCGGCCCACTATAAATCATGTTTGTGTTCGTTTTTGTTGTCGTTGCTGTTTTGTACCCAATGATGAAATGTATATAAGCTAGTGTTTGACCATCATGCGATTATATGTCCTATCTTTACCATTGTTGAAGTATATTGAGTAGATCATCGGCTTTTCCTGGATAGGTGAATATACAAAGCTCCTAGTTGAAATAGTTGGTGTATGAAAGTCCGTATGATGTTAGAGCCAAGGTTGGCTGGCAGCCTGCCACAACTTTATCCGAGGACAAAATAATATAGGTTGGTGCTGCATGTCGTTAGTCGTTAGGGCATGCAGGAAAACATATATAGTATAGTATAGTATAGGATGGTTGGTGGAGCCGTGGAGGGAGCCAGAACCCATATTCTCCGATGCATGAAACTCTGGGAGGACCGGGGCGCCAATTGGCCGGTCCAGCCAGCCCTGAGGAAAGGGATACGAGGGGCCTGCAGAAGCTAGCGGAGTTGGCACGCGTGTTGGTGCCAAAGAGAGCCAGTAGTGGAGCGGCGGTAGTATATCAAGCCAAGCGGCAGCAAAACCAGCAACGCACGCTGGTGATTACCTTAATCTCGTCAACTTTGCATCGTGCGATCGATGGATCGGTGGATCTTCCTTTCTTCCTCAGGCGGCCGGCACAACACAATTAAGGCGGTATGTGGCTACGCCGCGCTATATGTACGCGAACTAGCTAGCTGCTCGCTACTCGGTTTTTAAGTCACACAAGGCTGTACGCGCGTGCAGTCAGGTGCTAATAACGATCGATACTATGTACTTTGAACTTTCATGTTCGCACCTTCCTCGCTGAAATCGGCTAGCTCGCCTGCATAACTAAGCGCGGTTGCGTGGTGCCTGCGTCAGTGCGTCTGCATCTGCGTGCTTCTGCTAGCTTGTGGGTTAAGCTTGTGCATGCGTACGAGAATCCATCAGCGAACGGCTGGCGTGAACCGGGGAGGAACGGAATCCAGGATAGATGGAATGATGGAATGAATGATGGATAGATAGGTGATGTGTTTATGGGCGCGCATGCAGCACCATGCATGCATTCATACGTGGACGGAAGAACCTAGCTTGTATGGGGGAGGACAATACATGCATGCCTCGGTCCTGCATCCTGCAAGAATAATGTAATCCTAGGACCAGTTCGTCTTTAGGTAGTATACTCTGCATAAATCGTGGACTTTGTACCAGGATCTATGCCGCGGCGATCAAAAGAGAATATGTTCTCTGGCTAGCTAGGTATATAGCTCGCTACCTAGCTGACTTTTGCTCTTGATTTGAGTTGCAATCATTGTGCAAGTTGAACGAGGACCAAATCGATCATCTTCATGGTACCCCACTAATCGGCTCTCTTGATTTTTTTCCCTATAGCAACGGCCAGGGGATGAACACTCTTGTTGGTGTTGGTTTGCATCCTCGTACTGAAACATGTGTAGCGGTGGGCGGAAAGGCGATCATGGCTCACAGGTTGCTCATGTAGAGTTACTATATAGTATTAGCATAGAGATTTCATAGTTTTGCTTTGGACATATTCAAAGCCGACTTAGGCCAAGTGGAACACTATAGCTGGTCTAGCTCTAGCTTAGTTTCTTCCGGGGGAAAAAAAGCTACTCCATTGGAAACACGACGAGAATGGAACAAAACGAAAAAGATCAGACCACTAGCTAGCAGTACTAGTCGCATGATTCCACTTGCACGCATACATAAATCGATGACTAGTACTGTAGTACTGATAGTGTACTACTAGTACTGACCAATGATCCATGTGTGGGCGCGCGCGCGCGCGTAATTTATATGCAACAATGAGTTTAAAGTCACACAAGGCTGATCGATCGATCGTTCATGGGTATGTAGGTGGTCGTTGGTCGCGACTTCTTACAAAAATGGTCCAGTACTGTTGGTTAGCTAGATAGGCCGGCCGACAGAGGCGGCGTGGGTGACATGGCCGACACTCGAGGCAGATCACTATGCAGCGCGGCCACCGGCCGGCCAGCATGCATGGCTCGTGCTAGCCAAGGCCAGCGCTGCTGTTGCAGTGACATGAATGCAATCATGCATGCATCCTGCCTGCGGTAACAAGTTCTATGTGCACACACACATGGCTAATGGTCTAGCTAGTTGACCATGACAGGTTTTATTGGGGTTTTGCATGTTTCACATTTTTGGCTGTCGACAGGAGAGAGAGAGAGAGAGAGATCCTTTATTGGTGCCTGTATCGATCTAACTGCAGTTATAGAGAGAGAGAGAGAGAGAGAGAGAGAGAGAGAGAGAGTTCCTTTATTGGTGCCTGTATGGATCTAACTACAGTTCAGAGGGAGGGAGAGAGAGAGAGAGAGTTCCTTTATTGGTGCCTGTATCGATCTAACTGCAGTTCATTCCTACGAGAACAGAGGGACACGACATCAATGGCGCTGAAGGAAGAAGACAGGACCGTGTACACTTGAGTGGTAATTTAAGCTTGCAGCTGCTAGCAGTTAAAATCCCTGGCAATGTCTACAAATGCATGCATGCGGCCGGCCATGCACGAGGTTCTGTAACGTAGTATAGCTAGTACGTGCGACGAATCGGGACCGGCCGGAACGGCAGGGCATGCAGTGGCCATGCATGCAGATGCACGCACGAGAGGCACATATGCGACCGCACATGGACGCGTGTACGTCCACGAGCGGCGGTCATGGCTTAGAGTTAGCCAGTCAGACGGGCTCGCTCGCTCGTCTTCCCCCTCGTGGCTCCGGCCGGCCAACTATACCAACCTGCATGCGTAGGACCGCATATGTTTGCATGCTTGCTCTGCTCGATTTTGCCGTCTATCATTATCCCTTTCCTAGCCAGGTTGCTAGTTCCTTTCCTTGGCGTTATTATATATACTAGAAGGCAGCCCGCGCCATTGGCGCGGAGGAGCCCGGAGACAATGTCATCATCAAGAAAGACCACCTTGTTGAGGTTCAGAAAGAGATGGCTAAATAAATAAGAACTATCAGGTAAAGAACTCTGAACATAACAACACGGTATTCATTTTTTTATTTAGAGAAAACTGTTACAATCTTGCTATAGGTTATGTATGGCCTAACTTGAAGGCAAAAACAGTGGCATAAACACTCTAGCAGCAAGCAGTATTGCATAACCAACATGTGGCAACTATCCAGAAAAGAATAGAAATGCATTTTCTGTCTATATTTTAGTCTAACATAGAAAGAGAATAAAAAATGCATCTTAAAAGTGAGATGGTTGGCGGGATATATATATCTGGCGGTTTGTAATCCATCACTTGAGATAGATCGATGGACCATATCTTTAGTTGATCAGTAGCTGTAAATAACATACTGAGCAGTTTTGCATGCTTCAGCCCATTATAATGCTATTTTCGTAACCCCTTGGCGCTAAAGAAAGGCGCAACCTGATGAGGAGGATATTTAATTCAAACTAACAACACAATCAAACAGTCACATGAAAGCATATTCAACGCATTGTAGTTGACCTGAGTATGGCCACTCTTCCATTTGATGCTAGATTTTCCCCACCATATATGCATTTGTTCCGTGCAAGAATGCTTTCAGTGCAACATTGTGAGCTCAATTAATCAGCAGGTGTCGTACCTCCAAGGCAACCACTTAAATGCTAACACTCATAAAAACCATCCAAAACCTTTGAAATAATACCACATAAACTGCAGCCACCTGTGGATAAAGGGAGCATGTTCCATTACACCAAAAATTAGAGATATTGTACAGTAACAGATAGAAAGATAAAACTGATAACATTTCTGATGAAAAGGCACCTCAGCCAAATAAATACGGAGATGGTTAAGCAGGGATATGTACCCCTATGTTCATACATGAAACCTGTGTTTCCTTGTAGATCTGTAGATCTCCGTCATACTAAACATGTACACCCAAAAGTCTGCAAAATGAGTAGAAGCGCAAGGTAAATAAAAAGACTGCACATCTACACTGAAGTACCAAAAAATAGAATAACTACAAAGCAGAATTGCATAACCAACATGTGGCAACCATCCGGAAAAGAATAGAAATGCATTTTTTTTGTCTATATGTCATAATATATTTGAAGTGGGGCCTATACTGTTACTTTTTTAAAAAAGGGCATCTAATTGATAATTACTAATTTATCATTATGTGCATCAAGTTATCAGCAACGACCTGATTAATATATGAACGTAGTTTGTTAAGTTTACACAAATGGCATCATTTGCAGTGTGGAATAGCAGTTGTCAAATAGAAAAATACAATGCCATGCAGATATCAGCTGAGAATTCATAGAATTCAGAAGGGAAAGTGAAGAGTGTGTATCAACATATATACATCTCGGCCCTAATAAGAAAGGAAAGAATATTATAGTCAGACCTGTGAAATGTATAATAGGCAAGGTAAATTAAGAGTCAAGAACAGCGTCTTTTTTCCGATGAAATGAGAAAACGACTATATTTCAAATTTCTACACCTATGGGGGATAAGTAAAGTCATGACAGACAGGAAAATATCTATTAAGTTAGACATGAAAAATGGAGAAAAACTGCCTTAGAAGGGGCGTAAAGATGCTTAAAATACCTCGGAAATGAATAGTTTACATTCTGGCTCTCTCTTCCTGCGGAATCTCTGATATCACCCTAGTGATGCCCAAAAATTACTTTTATCTTGTCAAATGGATACCGAGGACACTACAAACACCAAGCAGCACGAGCAATTCTAAATGAACAAAAAAAATGATGAAACGGTTAACGAAAGCAAGGAGCACAGGGGGAAAAAGTCTTAACTAAGCTTCTTCTTGACAGCTGCCTCCACAATCCAGTCAGCAACGCAATTAAAGTCTATGTCTCGGGGAAGAAGATCAACCTACAAAAGGAGTAGTTTCAACTGACTGGCAATAATAACAATATTCTAAAAGTGACTATGTAAAAAAACACCTTTGTGATCTCCAGTACAATCGCCACATTCGACATTTTAGTTATCAGCCAAAACAGACCCGAACAAATATACAAACATGTTCTGTGAACTGGGACAACTACAAGCAAAATAAGAACAATTCGTTTGATAATAGGAATCTTTTTTTAAGTGTCCCGATACCATTGAAGTTACAAAGTCTGCAACCAGCAGTAGAATTCATGTCTAATAAGCATATCAAATGGGTTGATACAAAAAAATGACTATCAACTATGACTGCGTTGCACATCAAATTCATTAATATCTATCAAAATATCGAAGGATCCCCAATAACAACCTCTGGAACATCATCACGTACAAAAACCGCAAGCTACAGCAACTATGAAACACAGAATGACTTTCACAGATGGTATTATTTTCGTAAAAATTAAAGGTGTGCAATACATAAATTATAAATCTGAGAGAAGCACAGATGGTATTCTTCTCCTAAAAATTATAGGTGTGCAATACATACTTGCAGAATCTGAGATAATCAATCTGCATGAAGCACAAAAACTAACTGATTTACTATGGAAATTCAGCAACCTTCTTGACATAAGTACCGTGCTACCTTCTTGACCCCTTCATGTATCCAATAGGACAGACTGGTTCAATGACATAGTTTAGTGTGTTCTCAAGTTAATAAAATAAATAACAAAACAAAAAATAAGATTATCTCACTGTTGAGAAAACTGTAGGACTTGACATAAGTAGCGTGCTACCTTAGAGTTTAAGCAATTATCGTAGAAGGAATGAATAAACAATAAATCACAATACAAAAAAATATTTGTACGCAATCCAATTAGTAGAATACATGTTCTTATGATCAAAGGAATGTAACACAAGAAAATCTATCTAACGTCACAGGATACGAAAAATGATAAAACACTAAAATAGAAGAGGCAAGATTATACATAATACGAAAACACACTTCACTTTTAAGGAACCGGTCCTCTGCACCCTGCTCACTATCCTTGTATTGCAAGATTGCATGTAGCTAGGCACATGGCTACTGTCGATGTATTCTAGTAAAATAAAAGAAACAACATTCCTGTTGCAATCAGTGTAATGTAGCCATGAGTGATCGATATCATGAAACTAAAAGCAACAATACACGAAATCACACTGATCCAACTTCGATGTTAAGAACATGAGAAATTGTTCTAGACTTGTAGGCTAGGAACCGACATAAGTAGCATAAGTTGGAAAATGGTCAATTAGTGTAAAGCAGATCCCAATTTGAGTAAAGCAAGCTTACCAAGGTGGATGGCGATATTCTACCCTCTATAGAAACATCAATTTAAATCAGTATGAATTCTAAAACACGGGTCTAGTCAATTCAAAATCAAATGGGCATTTACTGTCTCCTAAGTTTTGTAATCTGCTAATCATCCACAAGTTCATCCCCAATCTGGTTCCTCTAGCATCTAGGGGCTACACACTACATATATCAACAACCAGATTCACCAAAAAACTTGTAAACTAGATTGAAATTGCATCTCAGAAATTCTTACGAAAGAGTGGCGGCTATCGATGGCGATGAGTCCGTAGCTGTGGCCGGTGGCGTCCCAAGACGCCTGCTCGACGGGCGACTACGACGTACCCACGCGACAGTTCGGTCGCACGGAGCGGCGGTGGCGGCGAAGCGAGGGGAAAGCGATGACCCCGGCGTACGTACACTCCGACAGCGACACTCCGGCTCGAGCTCGCTCCTCCTCCTTCGGAACTGCCAGAGGAGGGAGAGAGGAGGGAGAGGAGGAGGAGGTGGAGGCGCGTGTGGCTGTAGAGTCGGCCGAGTGTGCACAGTGTGTCAATTTAATATGTTTGAATGAACCACGGACCTAAAGCCCGCTCTGATACCAACTGTAACACCCTGACTATAAGGAAGTCAAGATGTCACCTACAACCACTACTCTTTAAATGAATAACCTCAAAACGCATGATAAGGTGAAGCAAGTATTAAGATTATACGGAAACAAGTATTCATCATCAAGTTTAATCAACGGAATGAAATTAAACAATTCAGAAAGATATGGTAAATAAGGCCAAGTTGGCTTATTACAATTCAACACAAGATATAAATAGAAGACAAAATTAAGTTCTCAAATATTTTGGATTATGGTAGTGAGTGCATCGTGTTGATCTACCCTTCATGAAACCGTTCTTCCTTGTCATTTACCTAAATAAAACAACAAAGCAAGAATGAGCCAAAGACTCAGCAAGTAACTGTATGTAACAATCAAATATACCAGGAGCAATATATCACAATCATAATTTGAACATTTACTAGAAACGAATTTATGAATGGATGAAATGGAATGATGCATTGAAGGGAATGGACATATTGCAAAGATATATGCAGTATAGCGAGTGAATCACCGTCGGTGTTCACTTAAAGTAATCGTATGAAGAACGTTTCATACGACCGTCCAACGTGGCCCACATTGGAATGGTGGACTCGCGTAACGTGGCCCACATTGGAATGGTGGACTCACGTACCCATTCTGGAATTGATGGGATTTTCAAGTGCCCATACTGGAATTGATGGGTCTTACAAATGTAATACATGCATGTCATGATGATCCCATGGCAACATTGAATAGTACTCATAATTGAAAAGAAACACATGGCATTCATCTACAGGTATGAACAAATATAATCATTCATTCACACATCACATATTGCATCAATCATAGAATACAAATTACTTACTCGCGGCACACAGAACGGGTTGGGAGGTAATTGAGATACCCTCCACTCACCGCTTCACCGCCTACAATATAAAATAATCGAAATGAGGACAAACGAGTATGGAAAAGCTACACGTGTCCTCCCACAATCTCTAGCCAAACCAACCAAACAAAAGTTCAATTTGATCAATTTACCCTAACATTCCAAATATCCCTAATCTGGCAGTTTTACTAGAAAATTAACCAATAAAAAACCGTAAGTCCAAAAGACCTGAAACCAGTGCTCAACTTTTCTTAACTTAACTGGCTACAAAACTCTAGTTGGTGGTAAACTCTAATTCGGCCAATACAGAGGTCTAACCATCCAATGAAAAACTATAACTGCAGTCTGCCCAGATTTCAGAACAGCCCTAAAGAAAAGGCTCTAACTTTTAAAACACTGATCCAAATAAAGTGATCGTTATCAGCCTGGAAACATGGTGAAATTATCTTCAAAAACCTAGTTGGGTGGCCGACCTGATTTTGAATCTAACTAGATCAAAACCTAGGTGCAACCGACTATACCCAGAATTTTTGACAGACAGAGCAGCGCGCACTAAAAAAATCATATCTCCTAAACCGTAAGGCAGAATCATGTGATCTCGGTGGCTATGGAAAGCTAAGAACAATACCTACAACTTTATAAGAGATGAGAAGATCAGAAAACGTACAGAACTTACCCAAAACTGACGAACAAAAGTGCTGCACTGCAGGGACGAGGGTGGCGGCCACAAGGGGGGAGGAGAGGGGAAATGGGGGAGGCGGCTAGGGTTGGGGGTGCCCCCCCCCTTGGCCGGCCCCCTTGGGCTGTTCTCCCCTCTTGGGCCTTCTGGTGGCAGCCCACGGCCCAGTTGGCGAAGAAATGCAGAAAACCCATTGAACTGGAAATTCCGAGTTTGTATTTGTCTTTTACCCCTCCAGCTCCGTTCTATTAACCGAATTCTATTCAGGAGTATTACATTCTACCCCCCTTAGGAGGATTCGACCTCGAATCTAAACACGATCTTATTCGAAGAAAGCTGCGACTCGAATTATTAACTAAAAACACGTACCATAAAGCGAGCAGTGCGGATACTTATCGCGCACGAGGTCTCCGGCTCTCAAGCGGCCTCTCTTTCGGACTAGAGAAAACCACCACCCAAAGACCCAAAACGACGCCTGACCTAACACTCAACCTGAACTTTCTAGGTACCCTCATCAGAAGAGGATCGAAGATAAGACCATACTCAATGGTCAACGTCTTAAACTATAACTCGAATCTTGAAAGGTTCATTGCCACTCAAGACTGAACACACCCGACGTTGCGTGCTTGCGCGTGTACGAGACAGTCAAAGCGAAATACCAACTTTCTAATTTACGCAACTTTGAAACGAAGAGAATCAATTGAAAATAGAGAGTCCTCATCGCGTCCACTCAATGCTAACTCTCCACCAAAAGATTAAATTCCAAATTTGATAATTCATCTCAAAACAAATCCATTTTCTAAATAGGCAGTTTACAAATGAACACCACTACAACCGAAGGAGAAATTACTGGAACGCCCAAACCAAACACTGGCAGTTTGTCTGAATTGGAAAGAATCTACATGCCAACAAAGCCTCAACTCAAATTGCGTAGAAAACAGGTCCACAATACCAAACTCAAAGCGAGAATCAAGAAAACATATAATTATCGATGAACATTTATTTCCACAGTTTCTCTCTTCTAGGGATATAATTTCTCTCGAACCTTGGAATTTGACTTCATCGCATACCACACGAGCTTAAACCTCTTTGTTAAATATCCTCAAATCATGCTCAAACTGAATTACATCATCCACACCATTGTGAAGAGACTCTATGAAATCTAGGATACTCTAGGTAATACAAAATCGATTTGATTAAAGGCATCCATAACACCACAATAGCAGGCACCACACAATCACATTACCTTCAATTTCCAATAACAACAATTCAAGATCCTTAGCACGCACGGACATGTATTACATCAGAAGAGATCTATCAATGGCCATTCATTGCTTAGGAAACTCTATTATCCCACTTCCTCTACGCACAATCATCGTGTAACCAATAGTCTAGCATAACAATGCAAACCCAAATTTAACCTCCAAGATCTCTACCACAAATTTCAATTACAACATTTAGGGAAATCAATGGATTGACTCTCCAACATTTTCCCCAATTCTAACATACTCACTCAATTGCATACTTAGAAATTTCTCACCTAATCTCGCATCATTATCCAATTGCGTTGCTCTATAGAAGTAATCAAGGTTTCCATACCTTCGATAATCACCGACCATTCAATCATGAACTGAAGTTCTGAAGTTTCACTATACCATAGGTTCTACTCGATCGTAACACTTTTCAAACTTACTTGAAACCAAATATTTGGTGAATCAATCCCCTCCAAGGGATACAGATCAAAACCATTTCATATTCTACTACTCCTCCGACAACTTGGTAGCAAAATATCATCGCTACGATTACTCATCCACCACCAAGCAGTTGCCAAACTTCACCTTGCAAACACTTCGCAACACAAAGCGTGATCCTTTCTCAAGAGGAAGAGGCGAACAAAAACAAGTTCATTCATACAGAAGCGTTGCTCACCACTGCCAAGAAACCAAGAAAAATATTACGCTAAAGGTGATCTTGGAAAGCGAAAACTAAGTTAAGTAGTTGAGGAACACATTCCTCGAAAATAATAGCAAATAACAACCGATAAGAAAACGTAATTACGATTGAAACTCAAATCTTTTGAGTGAAAAGGGCGAAAATTTAGGCATGTTTTAAATACTTCAAGTTACAAAACTTGACTCGGACTATCGACTACTTCTCACTGCCCTTTTCCTTTAACACAACAATTAGTCCTAGAGCGAATAACACCTTGCCACATGAACAAGGTAAGTTCTTTAGTCCAATCCACGGAGCTACTTAAGAACCAATAACATTTTTCAACACGCCAAATTTGTTCGAACAGATCATCTACTCATGAAACATGAGATCCAAATGTCTTGACCACAAAACTGAAACATTTCCCTTTACAAGACTTGGGGAAAACAAGCGGATTCTCAATGAATAGACGATAATTTTCTTTGATTGCAACCTCACTTAGCGAACCCAAACCAAGGACCCTTTAGGGCTAAATCACACGAAACTCTTAAGAAGCAATAGTATAATCCTATACCTCAAGTTACCCAAAATATTTTCGGTTTCGGATGATTCATGAACTCCCAAAGGTCATGAAAACAAAACTCAAGTATTCTCATGTTAAGCGATATCACCAAGGGCGATCAAATTTCCACACGTATCAACATCAAACTCACTACAACATTTAGAAAATATTTCGAAAGACCCACGTGGAAAGAATGGGTTAATTCTTTCTCAAAAGAAGAGGCAAATAGAAACGATCTTCACCAACTAAAGAATTGCTTACCACTCGCAGTGAACACGTAACCAAGGGAAAACCAATTAGGCAATGAACTCATTGAACATAGGTGGAGTCCACAATTGAAAACATGAGCCTCACAAGAAGAGAATGTCGGATCTTACAGATAAGAACAACGAGCATTCAAGATCAAAACGCTCGATCATCGAAGAACCATTATAACTCGCAACAAATCATTTTACGTGGCAAACTTCGTTTATCATAATAAATTGGGACCTCCAATAGGTCATGAACACAAAACTCGAAATTGAATCATTTTGGAAACATCAAGAAAGGTGGTCAAACTTCTTTCTTTATAAAAGAATCAACCTTACTCTCACATTCTTGATCGTGTCAATAAACCTTCTAAAGGAAACATGACAAATCGGGTCATAAAATTTTCAACATCACATGGAATTGTAATAACAACTTGTTCTAGAAAAGAATCACAGTACAAAAACCACAAAGTTGAATAAACGTCACACCCAAAGACTACAAAACTATAGAGAAAAGAGGTTTGATATTTTCTTTTCCAAAGGGAGGTTCTAAACTCCAACACTCCAAATATTCCAAAGAAATGAATATAGTCGAAATTTCTTCAATGAACTTTGTGAAAGGAAATTTTCATTCTCGAATCACAAGCGGATAACCAAGTCGCCCTTATCAACAAGAGAGATAGGGCTAACATAAAGAGAACGATCTTGTCAAGAATAACGTTCACAAACAAGAATGAGAGCTCAAGAGCAGAAAGGCAAGAAACTATTTTGAAAAACAAATAGGGTCTAATAGAAACCCGTAGCCCACAATCTTTGTTTGGGTGCAACCCAGACTAAAGCATAACCCAAAGACTCCAAAAGGGTTTTAACGCTTTTCTTCCAAAAGGATGCATCAAATTTCAACAAGCGAGAGGGTTCCAAAAGGAATACATTGAGCCAAAACTTTCGTGTTAACGAACTTGCAACAAGAATTCTCATTAGGCAAACCATCAAACGAGTAAATGAGTCGTTTTTTTTTCCAATGAGAAAGAAAGAACAACCATGAAAATATCAATGTTGCCAATTTACAAGGATCATTTGTAGTAAAAGCAATTCGACAATCGAAAAACAATAATGTTTTGAGTACCATTAAAGGCCTCATCAAACTCGTCTACCAAAATTATGAACCCAAGAGAAATTCATCAATCGCCACCGGACAAGAATTTGTCAAATTCAAAAATCAAGGAAGAGAACGAGTTACTAAAGCAACCCAAGAGAAATATGCAAGATCAATACACACTTGATAAAGAAATCGCAAAAGAATTCTTCCAATACCGAGATTCTAAGCGAATGAATGAGTTAAATTTCCCAACAGGTAAAACAAGTCTTTTGTGAAAAGAGGAATCTTGCATTTGAACTATGCTCACGTGGAGCAGAAATATCACAAGAGTCGAAAAGGCAATATTCGTTTCAAAGAACGAATCAGAGAACTGCTGGAGCTTGCCTTCTTCATTAAAACCCCAATTTCAAAAGAATTCACGAACTGCCAGGAACCACAACCAGAAACCGGATATCGGTTCGAGAAAGGCAATAAGTTCATCAATGAGCTCATGCTCGATCTGAGCTTATGGAACAGAGGTAAGAAGTTCTCTAATATCCTACTACAAACAGTGGTGTAGCCTGGCAAAACCCAGGACAACAACCACGAACTCAACTGATCAACGCCCGCTAGCGAAACACATAACTAGTGCAATCAATTATGAATATATATATATATATATATCGGATCATCTCATGACGATCATAGAATAATTTCATAGATAGAGGATATCACATCATATCATGGATTAACACATCATAGCACAACACAATTTAGCAACGACTCAATATTCGAGTCACCACAATTGAAATGCGGAAGCAACAGTTTACCCAACCCCTCCTAATGTGCACAGTGTGTCAATTTAATATGTTTGAATGAACCACGGACCTAAAGCCCGCTCTGATACCAACTGTAACACCCTGACTATAAGGAAGTCAAGATGTCACCTACAACCACTACTCTTTAAATGAATAACCTCAAAACGCATGATAAGGTGAAGCAAGTATTAAGATTATACGGAAATAAGTATTCATCATCAAGTTTAATCAACGGAATGAAATTAAACAATTCAGAAAGATATGGTAAATAAGGCCAAGTTGGCTTATTACAATTCAACACAAGATATAAATAGAAGACAAAATTAAGTTCTCAAATATTTTGGATTATGGTAGTGAGTGCATCGTGTTGATCTACCCTTCATGAAACCGTTCTTCCTTGTCATTTACCTAAATAAAACAACAAAGCAAGAATGAGCCAAAGACTCAGCAAGTAACTGTATGTAACAATCAAATATACTAGGAGCAATATATCACAATCATAATTTGAACATTTACTAGAAACGAATTTATGAATGGATGAAATGGAATGATGCATTGAAGGGAATGGACATATTGCAGCATATACCGGTATAGCGAGTGAATCACCCGTCGGTGTTCACTTAAAGTAATCGTATGAAGAACGTTTCATACGACCGTCCAACGTGGCCCACATTGGAATGGTGGACTCGCGTGCGTGGCCCACATTGGAATGGTGGACTCACGTACCCATTCGGAATTGATGGGATTTTCAAGTGCCCATCTTTGGAATTGATGGGTCTTACAAATGTAATACATGCATGTCATGATGATCCCATGGCAACATTGAATAGTACTCATAATTGAAAAGAAACACATGGCATTCATCTACAGGTATGAACAAATATAATCATTCATTCACACATCACATATTGCATCAATCATAGAATACAAATTACTTGCCTGGCCGCGCTGCAACGGGTTGGGAGGTAATTGAGATACCCTCCACTCACCGCTTCACCGCCTACAATATAAAATAATCGAAATGAGGACAAACGAGTATGGAAAAGCTACACGTGTCCTCCCACAATCTCTAGCCAAACCAACCAAACAAAAGTTCAATTTGATCAATTTACCTAACATTCCAAATATCCCTAATCTGGCAGTTTTACTAGAAAATTAACCAATAAAAAACCGTAAGTCCAAAAGACCTGAAACCAGTGCTCAACTTTTCTTAACTTAACTGGCTACAAAACTCTAGTTGGTGGTAAACTCTAATTCGGCCAATACAGAGGTCTAACCATCCAATGAAAAACTATAACTGCAGTCTGCCCAGATTTCAGAACAGCCCTAAAGAAAAGGCTCTAACTTTTAAACCACTGATCCAAATAAAGTGATCGTTATCAGCCTGGAAACATGGTGAAATTATCTTCAAAAACCTAGTTGGGTGGCCGACCTGATTTTGAATATAACTAGATCAAAACCTAGGTGCAACCGACTATACCCAGAATTTTTGACAGACAGAGCAGCGCGCACTAAAAAAATCATATCTCCTAAACCGTAAGGCGGAATCATGTGATCTCGGTGGCTATGGAAAGCTAAGAACAATACCTACAACTTTCTAAGATATGAGAAGATCAGAAAACGTACAGAACGTACCCAAAACTGACGAACAAAAGTGCTGCACTGCAGGGACGAGGGTGGCGGCCACAAGGGGGAGGGAGAGGGGAAATGGGGGAGGCGGCTAGGGTTGGGGTGCTCCTCCCTTGGCCGGCCCCCTTGGGCTGTTCTCCCCTCTTGGGCCTTCGGGTGGCAGCCCACGGCCCAGTTGGCGAAGAAATGCAGAAAACCCCCCGCTGAACTGGAAATTCCGAGTTTGTATTTGTCTTTTACCCCTCCAGCTTCGTTCTATTAACCGAATTCTATTCCGGAGTATTACAAGAGGTAAGGTGTAACATCCCAAAATTCGAGCTTTCAAAAATCATTTGTGTAGATTAGGTTACAATTTTTTTTACTAATTCTCCTGTTGTGCTTATAGCCAAAACAGAGGGAATTGGGCGTTGAGAACAAGGGGTCATTCTTGCTTTTCCGCTGGGAATTGAGAGTTCGACGATCTTCGCTTGTAGTCAGCGAGGATCCAATCAAGTGTGTGTTTGGGAGAATTTTCCACAGAGTTGCAAGTCCGTGCATTGGCGCGGGGGATCAGCTCGTGGTTCGTCAGGATACACAAGTTATCGAGAGGTTCTACGTCGAGAAGATCGGGCACCCCGCATCAGGTGGTATCAGAGATATGTTGAGTCGGTAGGATCTTTATCCAGTTATCTAATTTTTTTTCCTATACATGAAAAAGCCATACAAATTTTTTTTCTTTTCACCGTAGTATTTAATTTGTTATTCTAGTGAGTTTTGTTAAGTTTTTGTCCATTAGAATCAAGTTTAGTTTGTTGATCTTGAATTCTTTTGCGTTGCTTTTTTATTTGAGCCTAGTTTGATTTTTTAGTCATGTTTATAAAAAATAATAACACAAAAAAAAGAAGTGAGACATCAATTTATACTTTGTGAAACTTTCAATCCTTTGTGAATACTTTGAACCTATTTAAGACTAGCTAAATCGTTGCTTAGGGCTGCATATTAATATTTGTGTTCTTGCAATTGTTCAAAGATCAAAAGGTGGGAAATAATTTTTGCTCATTTTTTGTAGAACAAGAATTTTGGCAATAGTTCAAAAAAAGGAAGGAAAAAGAGAAGAAAAAAAAAGAAGGAAGAGAAAAAGAAAAGAGAAAAGGAAAAAGAAAGCGCATAGCCGAACCATAAACTTGAGGGAAAATTCCCACTCATTCTTGATTCAATTGTTAGAATATCATTATTTTGTGCAATCTTGTGCCCTAGTTTCATTATTTGCAACTAGCTAGCACCTTTCTATAACTTGTGCAATACGAGCTATTTTGTACTTAGTTATATCTTATATAGCTCATTCGTTGATTGCACTAAGTTCCAATATCTTTGCGTGTGAGTTGCTTTGATTTTCACTTATATCTTTGTGATCGGCAACTAGGCATTGAATTCTAGTTTGGATATTTACTTAGCCTTACAATACCTAAAATTCTCAAATTAAGTAGGTATCCATACCAAGCTCCACAAAACACCCGTTGTCGTGCTTTGACTTGCTCTTGAAATTCGCTCATTTCTCACGTTGTTTTAACATGTAATATCAAGTGTGAGTTTGTCACCTCAATTCACTTCGAAAAGGTAAGAATGTAATTGGTAAGACAAGTGAGTTTGAGAGATACACATACACCTACATACATATTCTTTGCTTTGCTGCTAACAATGGCAGATCGCGAGTATACGTATCTCCCTTCTATGGTAGTAATGATCGAGAGGAGTATCTTGAGTGGGTACAAAATATGGAGCTCGAGCTTGAATCCCATAAGTTCGAATCAGAAGCCAAGGAAGTGAGAGTGGCCACTATGTTTTTTTACGGACTATGTAGTTGGTGGCAACAACTAAGTGGAAAACGATTTATTACATCTTGGATCTATTTAAAAAGGGCCATGAGAAGTGAATTTGTTCCATCCTATTATGAGCGGGAACTACTATGCCACGTGGAGAGTATTACACAAGGATGCAAAGTTGTCCAAGATTACTATATTGAATTGAATCATGCAATGCGCTGTGCCAATATCACTAGTGCATATCAAGAAAAGATATACTTCAAAGCAGACTTGAATTATCAGATCGTTGCTGCACTTCAAGATGAATATTTTCGTAGTCTGCAAGATCTTGTGAAATATGCTATGAAGGCAGAAAATAGACTTAAACACATGCAATCACATCAATTAAATTTGCGCCGGCTCTTTAGTTCTTGTTTATCCACTGGTGTGTCACTTGAGAAGAAGATCGAGCATGGGAATTTTTCTTCGACCGAGGTGATGAGTAGTGCTACCTCGTCACAACCCGCAACACGTGAGTAGGTCGTGGTTAGTGGTAGTTGTGCCCTTGCTGGCCCACGGTCTTACAAGGATGAGATGTATCAAAACCCATGTGAGAATGAGAGCCACATAGCCAAATTGAGTGATAGTGATAAAAAGAGTGAGCTGTGTGATTCCACCATATGCGAGGTTGAGATCATCCCAATTGAGAGTGTGAGAGATACACCAAAAGAAAAGAGAGAGATAGATGATAGGACAAGTAAGATTATTTTTGAACCTAACAACTTACCCTCTATTTCTAGTGTTGTATCACACATTGTGCAGGTGGACCAAGCAAATACGGAGTTTGATATTCAAGAGCCCTCACCATTGGAAGAGAAAGATGAAGACATAACCATGGTTGGAGAGGGAATACATGATACCCCGTGGTTACATGATGACATTACGATACCCGCGGCACCTACATCAACTGAGTAGGACAATCAAGGTAACACTATTAGTACTAAATCGATAGATCATCAAGACAAGGTGCGTAAAACTGAGAACTCCATTATTCCTTTGATGATTCCAAATTCTAAATTTGATATGCTTAATTTGCATAATATGGAATCGATTACTCATACAGAAGTTCTTACTAGAATATCCCTTAATGATTCTTTGTGTCATATCATATTCGATAAACCAAAAGAGGTCGTTAGTGTTATTAAGAAGGTTCTTGAAATTTCACATTTAAGATCACTAGTAAATAGCTACATACACACATATAAATTCAATTTGATCGGAGGTTTTGGTGTAGACAACAACATGTTTCAAGTTTATCGAATATGCATTACCTGTGATAATCTTGTTGATTTAAAATTACATGTTTTGCGCAAACCATCTATTGAGCAATGTCACGGTCTCTTTAAGATGGGTTTAAATACAAGTGTCTATTGTTTAGAACGCAATATGATGCCTACTTGTTTATCTCTTAAATGTATAACTAATCAGAGTAACGCAGTTGAAGTATGGAATTGTATCAATTTATTTTCACCCACTTTACTTGACTTTGATATTGGGAAGGTGAAATTTTATCATATGAGTCAGTTGTGCAATTTGAAATATGATTTCGAGCCATCGATTGTGCAAAACAACGCGAATGACACAACAATTGGTTCACACATATATCACGTATATACATTGTTTTCTTTGTTTAGTACATGTTCGGCAAATCATCATGCGCTACACGGAACTTGTTTGGATGATAAATACATATACCATGCATATACGTTGTTTTCTTTGTGTAGCACATTTTCAGGCTATCAAAAGCTGAGGACGGCTTTTTTTGAAGAATGGGAGGATGATGAGGATATCCCGACTACTTATGAGGCTGTTTATGAAGCAAGAGCTACACTTCTCAAACAACAGGTACAATTGTTTCTTAACAAGTTTATTTGTGTTTTCCGTGAGAATTGGATACTACGTAAAAGCAATACTTTGTGCATTCTTAGGTTTGACAAGCTTAAAGTCTTTGGAACCGAGAGGGAGGCTGGAGCCAAAGCAATAGAGGAGCATAAGGAGGAGGGTAACCGTATTTTTTGCCTAGTAATGAAGAACAAGAAGGTCAAAACGGTTGTGTTGAGGATTAAAATATTCATATATTATCTTAATATATGATAAAGACCATACGTCTTCGTGGTCGTAACTTCTAAGACCACTGACCTAACCGGTCGTAGGTACTCTGAAGTTATATAATAAATACCACAGTGGGACAAAGTTCCAAACCTAGTCCACGACCGGTAAGTGCTCGTAAAGCTATGAGCAGCGTGCAGGTCGAGTCCCCGACCACGCCACTCACTATGTGATAAATGAACCACGTGTTTCATATTCCGCATAATACAACACTATCCCGGTTGATGGTGTAACGTTTCTTAAAACCATTAACCGCGAGCGTTGACATCTTCACCAACCGCCTCTGCGGTTGGTGGGCAAATCAAACTACCGCCTCTTCCCGACCAGACGCGTCGCTCCCCAACGGATGTCTCTTCATGGGATAACTGCCACCGCTTCATCAAGTACTTAAGGAGTACCATAGAAGGCCGGAAGGGGGACACGAAGACATGCAAAGAAACATAGACACACAAAGTGGAAGTTAGAACATGGCTGCAGAAACAACACCAAGCAAGGAATAGCTGGGCATTGTGTTCTTGTAGTGATTAGAAACTCTTAGTGTTTGTAACAGTGACTTCATAGCAATAAAGAGCAAGCCCGTTCCACTCCCAGGAGATACGCACATTTTTCCTCTTTTTTCTTTATATAATCATAAGATCGGCGATTTGATCGTCGACAGCTGGCGCCGTCCGTGGGGAAGATAGTGCAAAACTCCTGAAGAGGTTCCTCGCTCAACTCGTCCGTTTTCTTCATATTTATAATTGTAAGTATGGCAGGAACATGGGATGAGGAGAATTGGTTCGACCTGGATGACTACTCCAACCTTAACATGGAAGCCTGCATCCAGGCCATGCAACATTCGGGGTCTTCATCCTCTTCCGCTGGTTCGCAAGTCGCTGACGACGGTGAATTTGAGCGGATGGATGAAGACACTCCGTTGCGCCAAGAAGCGCTCTCTGAGGGACAGGTCGTTCCGACCAATTCGGAACATCCGAATGTTTCTCCAAGACCGGTTTCCCCGACCGGTGAAAAAGGTGACAATGCTTCAGCCCCACAACCCGAGGGTCAATATACCCTTGACGTAACCATGGCTGAAGGTATTCACCAACGACTTCTGGAAATTCCAGGGACCAATCGACACTTGGTAACGGTGTCGAGGAAACCCTCATCGGTAATGGGCCGAGTGGGGATGATAAAACTCAGTATCCGATCGGCAATCCGCCGAATCAGGCTGAGCCCACCACAAAGACCTCAGGAGGTTCTCATCTCCGATCGGTCTCCGTCATGGGAGTCTCTGGTAGAAGCACTGAGAAGTTCTCCACTAGTTACAGTGGAAGCTCCTCAGAGGATCATTGCTGGAAGCATGAGGTCAACGCGATCGAAATCGATCGTAATGCCATGCGATCTGCACACCGCCTCGCCACCACTGGCGATGGAGATGGCGCGGGCAATCAAGCACCACCTGCCAGAGGCAACAGAGCTGATGAACGTCCATCAGTTAATTCGCGTGGTGCAGCCCCACCAAGGATGACGGGCCAGACGGAGTTGGGCCCAAGGTCTAGAGGAACTTCGGGTCTCCGAACTCCAACATCAACGATGAATCCCCAAAGACCTTGATATGATTCGTAACTTGTGTCGTATTCAAGATATTCTCAATATCGACCTGCTCGTTGAAGCTCGGCTTTACCCAATTGGTAGGCGGTATCGAAATCCTTCAACAAAGCATGCGTAGCGAAGCGTCGCAGTGCAAAGGACATCACAAAGTCTAACGGTGACTTCGTCTCGGCGCTCCTCCCTCGATGAGGCAGCATGGTTATCCATTGGTACCTAGACCTCCTCGGCGGTTTCGACTAGCAAGTCATGAAGGAAGAAGGCTATTAGAACAACGACCTCTTCCCTCGCCAGAGAGCACTGCTCGGCCGGATGATCTCCGTCATCATCCGAGTCGTGCTAACGGTCAAAGACATCATAATAACGTCTACGACCGGATCGGGACACGGAGCCTCGGTATTCTAACTACGAAACCGATCTCCTATTGATCATAATCGGCGCCTCTCCCAAGAAGGCGCTACGAATCTATTACGAGGTTGTCGAGCCTTTTCGCGGGGCTCCAAGGCGCACGTTGGCCTAATAGGTTTCGACCGCCAACATGGATAAATTCGATGGATCTCAAAATCCATTAGAGTTTCTCGGATATATACCACCGCCATCGAGTCGCTGGTGGTGATGAGAACGTGATGGCTAACTATTTGCCCAGTTACGGAAGGATCCGCCGATCTTGGTTGCTTAACCAACCGGTTGGATCTATCTACACTTGGGAACAACTCTGCGATCTGTTAATTGTGAATTTCGAGGTACATATGATGCATACAGAAAGGAGGATGATCTCCATCGAACTCGGCAGGAACCAAAAGAAACTCTCCGGCAGTACATCAAAAGGTTTAGCCAAGTTCAAAATTCCATTCCAGAGATCGCAGAATCTTCTGTGATTCAGGCATTCAAGGCAGGTCTAAGGAATCGGCGGTTTACGGAGGATATCGCTATGAATCCCCCACGAACAACCGCCGAACTTTTTGACATGGCTGATAAATATGCAGCCGCTAGCGAAGCGGTTGAATGGAACGAAGCCATAGATCGAAAAGATAAAATCCCTTAGCCTGGCTTAGAAAAGCCAGAAAAGAATCCCAAGAAGATTTCCAAGAAAAAGAAGCACCGTAAGATGGGCACCAAAGAGGTCCTTGCGGTTCAAGATAAACCGTTCAAGGGCAAGAAGGACTATACCGGTCGGGGCAAAGCCAAAGTTCCGACTAATAGTCCCAGGAAGAGTAAGAAGTGGTGTCCACTTCACCGACAGGCAGGGCATGATTTGCGCACCTGCCGTGTTTGGCAAAAGAAGCTGGAGGATTACTATGCAGGTAAAGGCCCGCTTCCCGCAATTTAAGAATTGGGGGAAACAAGTTCCAAGAAAGACAAAGATGGCGATGAAGAAATGGAGTACTAGGAACCTCAACGCACGGTCAACATGATCTTTGGAGGTTCTTCATCATACGATTTGCGCCGTCATCTGAAGGCCATGGAACGATAAGTCAACTTAGCAGAACCTTCGATCACCGCCCAGTCATCAAGGTGGTCGGATACCGTAATCTCCTTCGGCAAAGAAGGCGCCCGTCCGTCAACTCAACCGGGTAGGTTCCCTATCATCGTAGAGCCTACTATTAATAACTGCAAAGTCAATCGGGTATTAATAGACGGTGGTAGTTCTTTAAATATTTTATTTTCGAGAGCTTTAGAAGACATGCAGGTTCCTAGAACAAAGGTGAAACCAGTAAAATATGCCTTTCATGGCATAGTTCCTGGCTCTACCGCCAAACCGATAGGACAAGTGTCTTTCTGGGCCACGTTGGAAGTCCCGATAATTTCGAGCGAAAGGATTTCATTTGATGTGGTTGATTTTGAAACCGCGTACAATGGAATTCTTAGTCGTCCGGCATTAGCAAAATTCTTGATAGCCACGCACTACGGGTATCAAAGTTTAAAAATGCCAGGACCAAAAGGTGTGATCATGGTTCGTGGAGATCGTAAAATGGCATACGCATGTGATCGAAGGTCTTTAGAACTGGTCGATGAGCTGCCGACCAGAAATTCTGACTCATCATCTGTGCAGGTCAAGCACTCCAGACCCAAGATAACACCCAAACCGTCCGACCAGACCAAAGAGGTTCCACTCGACGAAGGCGCTTCTTCAAGAAACGCCATGTCAGGCAATGATGGTGGATCCTTTCTAAAGGTACTGATCGGAGTAGGACTCGATCCTAAATAGGAAGAGTCGCTCGTCTCCTTCCTCCGAGCAAACCAGGATGTATTCGCATGGCAAGCGTCCGACATGCCCGGAGTCCCCAGGGAGGTGATCGAGCACGGACTAGCGCTCGGCGACAAAATCCGGTCAGCGAAGCTCGGGCGTTTCGCACCCGGCCGGAAGGGCGCTATCCAGTCTGAAATTGACAAGCTCTTAAATGCTGGATTCATTCGTGAAGTACATCACCCTCAATGGCTCGCTAATCCTGTAATGGTTAGGAAGAGTAATGGGAAATGGAGGATGTGTATAGACTTCACAGATCTTAATAAAGCTTGTCCGAAGGATGATTTTCCCCTTCCTCGCATTGATCAACTTGTAGACTCTACCTCCGGGTGCGAGTTATTAAGTTTTTTAGATGCCTACTCAGGGTACCACCAGATTAGTATGAGTAAAGAAGATGAAGAGAAAACTTCCTTCATCACTCCATTTGGCACTTACTGTTATGTAAAGATGCCCTTTGGTCTCAAAAACGCTGGTGCAACTTTTCAAAGGTTAATGCAGAAAACCTTCAGCCCACGAATAGGTCGAAATTTGGAAGCCTACGTTGATGACTTGGTAGTGAAAAGTGTCAACTCCGGCGACCATATGCTTGACCTTAAAGAGACTTTCAATAACTTGAGAAGACATAACCTCAAGTTGAATCCGGAGAAATGTGTGTTCGGGGTTTCCGCTGGAAAATTGCTTGGTTTCCTAGTTTCGGCTAGAGGTATTGAAGCAAACCCGGCGAAGATATCGACCATCCATCAGATGCGCCCCCCGACCACGAAGAAGGAAGTCCAGAAGCTAACCGGCTGTATGGCGGCGCTAAGTCGTTTCATAGCCAGGTTAGGGGAAAAAGGACTACCTTTTTTCAAACTCCTTCGAAAACATGGAAGTTTCGAGTGGACGACAGAAGTGAATGATGCCTTTGAAAAGCTCAAAGAGTACCTTACGAGCACCCCGGTCTTAGTTTCTCCAAGACCAGGGGAAACACTGTTGATTTACGTGGTTGCAACACCACAAGCTGTCAGCAGTGTACTGGTCGTAGAACGTGAGAACGTCCAACGACCAGTATATTACGTAAGCGAAGTCTTACATGGGACAAAGGAAAGATACCCACAGGTACAAAAGTTGCTTTATAGTCTCCTTATGGCTTCAAGGAAACTAAGGCATTACTTTCAGGCCCACAAAGTGGTCGTGCCTACTAGATATCCCTTAGGTCAAGTCCTTGGAAATAGGGAATCGTCAGGACGAATAGCAAAATGGGCGGTGGAGCTAGGGACGTTCGACCTCTATTTCATCTCACGAACAGCCATAAAATCTCAGGCGATAGCAGAATTCATTGCCGAGTGGATAAGCCCGGAATCTAAGCAAGAACCCGAGTACGAGCACCACGACGAGTGGACAATATACTTTGACGGTTCCTTAATGCTTAAAGGATCGGGGGCTGGAGTCGTCTTGATATCCCCTACCGGCGAACACATCAAGTATGCCGTCCAGTTTAACTTTTCCGCTACAAACAATGTGGCGGAGTACGAAGGTTTGCTGGCAGGACTCCGAGCAGCTTGTTCGCTCGGGATTCGCAAATTGCTAGTGAAAGGATATTCTCAACTAGTAGCGAATCAAGTAGGGAAAGAGTACCAATGCTCGAGTACCAAGATGTCTTCCTATCTGGCGGAAGTACGGAAATTCGAATAGCACTTCTTCGGTTTCCAGATCCAACATATTCCTAGAAAGGAGAACTTTCTAGCAGATCAATTGGCATGGATGGCCTCTACTAGGTCAACTGTAACACCCCAGCCCAACACTGAGCCTAGAATGCCACCACACTACACTTTAAACTAATAATTATCGACACACTATAGAAATTACAGCAAAGAAGCAATGATTATCATAACAATGGATCACAAACGAACATGTATAATTATGGATCAAGCGACAATAAATAAGTAATGGGAAATTATAACCAGGCAATTAATCCAAAGCAGCAACAACCAAAGAATCCAAATTAATAAAGCAAATAGTCTAGTCCAAATGATATCCTAAACTTTATTCCATAACTAACATGTCCAAGTGTAAACCCATATTGAGTGAAAAGATTATCATGGCGAATGATCATGTGATGTCCATGTGCTCTACTCGCTCTCAATTACGGCATCCTCGAAGATCACCTAAAAACAATAGTAGAGCAAGGGTGAGTCCACGACTCAGCAAACACATTGATATACAACGATAATAATAAATCAACAGTATTCAATAACTTCATTATCATCACATGCACTTCTATTCACATTCTCATTTATCAATCTCAAATACCAATGCAACTCTAATCTATATGTCCACATGCACTTCTTTTCGCGTATACCGGTATAGCGTGAGTGAATGCTCGCGACAACATTCACTCTCAAGCCCGTTCCTCCATAAGGATCGGGGACCTCCTCCACTCCCGTGGAGTTGTGATCATCATGATCACCTTCTCAAATGCAATGATGCTTATGTATACAAAATATGCAAAACTCCATCATAAACATCATATCCAACTTTTCATCATGTCCATTAACAATATAAATCCATACCATTCCATTGCTTGCAATTAAACAAAATAAAAGCACAACAATAATGGTAATAGAAGATAAAGAATCACAGTGATCAATCATTGATCGCTGTTTACCATGCACTTGCCTTTACTAGTTGCGACGCACGATCTGATTAGAAGACGGCAACAAGCACGACGCCTCTCCTATATTAAATACACAAATCTCAATACAAACTACAGCATCAAGAATAGCAATCAATATACATCGCTCCTACACGTCCCCAAATATACCACGTTACGCTGGTACCGAATAGTTACCCATAGCTGTCCGGTTACTAAAAAGAGCGTAACTTTTGACTCGAAAGTCCGATCACCACAAACCACCCCATTCTGGATTCTTCATAAAATTATCCACTTTTTCTTAGATTACGAAGACTTCTAATTAAATCATCTAACCCTCCGTATTTAGCTCCGAAAGCCAATCTGTCCGCTTCGGAACAGCAGACTTAATAAATTCATAACTTTTGTTTTACTTAATCAAAATGCGTGTTCTCAGATCCTACAGAACCATTGGACAATTATCTACAACTTTCATGTAGATCAAAAAACTCTAATTAAGCCATTTACTATTTTTAATAACCGATCTACCAAAACAGCGCTTAAAGACGATAACCCTAAAAACAGCGGCCTTCCGACAATCATAACTCTAATTATACTCGTCCGATTGACGTAATAAAATATGCTAAAGAAAGATATCGAAATTATCTACAATTAACTAGTAGATGACATTTTCAACAATTGCCATTAAGATACCGAATAAATCGTACAACCGAAAGCAAAGCATAATAAACAAATCTATTAGTCGATACTTTGACTAAAACTATAGAACCTCTCTAATTAATCTAGAAAAACAGAGAATACAAAATCTAGTCACGGTTGACCAAAGGAAATCATGCATTGAATTAGCAACCTCGTGCACCTGCGGTCGGCAACAAAGAAAAATCGCCGCGACATGACCTTCGGCTCGACGCGGCAAGTTAGATCTTGGCTCAATTTGAACCTCCACAAAGACAAAGAACGCAGGACCTTGCGGCGAACATAAAGCGGCGCAGCGAGCTTCTTCAAGCGGCACGGGACTTGGTGGAGAGCGAGAACAGCAGTTAGCCGATCGAAAAGCAAAAGCGGCCTTGATTCGGCGGTTAGCGGTATAGAAAAGCAAAAGCAAAGAAGCACCGAGACAATGGTCGGCAATCACGCCTGCAAGAAGACGCGCAGCATGCACTGAGCAAATAGGCGAAAGCATGCACAAGCAGACAAAGAAAAGCAAGCGACTGTAGCAGGGAAGAATCGTAGCGCAGTAGAATCCAAAGAAGAACAACCAGGCCGCCGCACGGCGGAAAAAAAAAAGCGGCGGTGCGGCGGCGGCTTGGAAAAATAGAGAAAGCAAGGCAAAGGGCTAGGGTTTCTAGAGAACCCCAAAATCTATTTATATCGCTCATATAAAATTCCGAAAATAATCTATTTTCCACCAATTCTTTTTATTCAATTACACCTGGGCCCTTAAGAGGTTGATAATTAATTAATTATTACTACTATTTAATTAATTACTCTCCGACCCTTAAGACGCGATTATTAATATTAATATTATTTTCAGGGTATTACATTCTACCCCCCTTAACGGAATTCGACCCCGAATTCTACATCGCCGTTCTACTCAAAGAAAAACTGCACAGCTGAAATTAAACAACGAAATAACACATACCCGACGTGAACAACTCCGGATATTGCTCGCGCATGCAGACTCTAACTCCCAAGTCGCTTCTCTCTCGGATGATCGTCCACGGCACCTTGGCGTATACCAGCGTCTTGTGCCTCGGACTCATCTCGTCAATTTTGATGCATCAAGCGACGAAGTCGAAGGTACGGTCTTACTTGGTGGTCAACGGCTCTAAGAAAACCTTGTAATCCTGATCTCTCAAATACTACCTTGACATCGGGTTATACAAAATATTGTGTGCCCTGCGCATGGACACGAGACGGTCCTAACGGTACACTTTCTTCCAAAAAAAATCTCCACAACTTCCAGAGACAAACTAATGGAACTTGGGCCAAACTTCGTTTTGGAACCAAACCACACAATTTGTACATAACACACTGAACTCCTGTCCTGTCTCCCAATCAACCACTTCACATTTGCAAGGAGTACCTCCTTTAACCAGGAACGCACAACCAAACTAGTTTCAAACAACCTCTTTTATAAATAGAACCCAACTGAAAACAAAGGATTCTCATCGCAATCACGCGTTACCAATTCCCCATCAGAATAGTCAAATCCAAAATCAAAGATTCATCACAAAAACCTTTCCATTTTCCAAATAGGCTGTTTGCAAATAAACACCACGTAAGCCAAAAGAGAAAACATTCGAATGCCAAAATCAATCACTTTTTCTCTCCCTAACTTAGAAAGAATCACATGCCAACGTAAAGCCAACTCAAATTGTAAATGACCTCTGTCATACACACGGCTCAAACAAGAATCAAGAGGGCATTTCACTACCCGAGGAATCAATTTTTTTTTTTTCAATTTTTCTTTTAGGATTAAACTCTCTCAAATCATAGGATTTCAAATCATCACACTAACTCATTCCTCTTAACTGGTAATCTCCAAGCGATGCTCAACCTGAGAGCAACAACCGCGCCCATTTAGAGAGACTCTACTAACCCATAGAAAGATACTATAGTCCCCTCCTCTACCAAAGAAACTATTTTGACAAATGATTCCCAACACCTCAAATAAAATCTACACCCACAATCACATCACCTCAATCTTTTAAGGATAATCAACTTGAAATTCTCTACACACACACTGATTTACAACCAAAGGATTCTATCAATGATCATCATACTATTTGGAATCCACTTTTGTTCTACTACTTCTACACATGATCATTGGGCAACCAAGGTTCTAGCATAAAACACATGCTCAATTTCAACGACCGGGACTCCTAAAGTGACTTACGGTATACTTGATAGAAATCGCATATTCATTGTCTAGAATTCCCACAATCCAAACAATATCCTCAATCATTAATATCAACCATCATCACTAATCAATTGGTGCCCAAAACGATTTACTTCACTAATCTTGGACCCTCAATAAACCACACCATTCAATTTCACCTACATAACCTTGCAAAGTATACCATCACAATATCCCAACTATTCGATAATTCCAATACTCCACCATCATGAACAAATATTCTTGGATCACTATTCACTATAGGTTCTACTAATTGTAACAATATAATCAGTTTGGTCCCAACGACCATAATTCCTTTTAGATCCAATTCTCTATGAGATTTATATCATGAAATGAATTCATCCTCTAATGTTCCTCAATTAACTTGCAACCCAGGGTCTCACAACATCATATACTTGACCACTATTAACCAGTTCCCAATATACACTCTTTAAGGTTTTGTAAAACAAATCGACTATTCCTTTCTCAAAAGAAGAGACAAATAAAAAGATTTTTTTTTTTAAAGACCAAATCACATTAATCACTTAAGAACCAATAAAGCTTTCCGACTCGTCACTTGCTCAAACCAATTTCATCTACCAAATAAATCATGAACTCCAAAAGTTCATGAACTCAAAACTCAAACCTTTCATTTAAGCGATATTACGAAGGCGATCAAATTACATTCTTTCTAAAAGAATCATCACCACACGAAGCCACAATCCCTTATGGACAATCTTACTAACATTAAGAATAATACACTCTTAACATGATTCATTATCGTCAACTCTTCCATTAATAAGCCCCGAAAAGTTCACCAAATTGTTCCGTACTACTTTACCATCACATCTTCAAAATGAGATTATACCAAAACCATACAACCTCACTACAACAACTACTTTATATTAGAAGGGATCCACTACACAAATTAAAAGGTTTTATCAAAACCCTTTCATCACGGATATGCTATTGTCTGACTATTCCACAATTGTCTAGGTATAGGCCACCTATTAAATCACACCAGCTCAACTCTTAGTGATGCTCAACACCAAACTTTAACACTCAGGAATTGCACTCCAACCATTGTTGTTATCAACTAGCTTTCTTATGATGTCTAGCTGCTACCTATTTTCATTTGCGAATCACTTGAATATTTACCAACACATATTCAGTTGTTCCTCCTCACATTTAGTTTTCAACAAAATCACCCTAAAACTTCAAAAGTCAAAATCTTCTCTCGATCAAAAGTCTCAACAACACTATAATCAAATTCATCGTGTCATTCTATAAAGAAGAACTATCCAGAACTCCTCCTGTAAATTCTAGATCCACTGGTATTCAATCCCTTCAACCTTTTGTACACAATTCCAATAATTAACCATACTAAGGTATATGTAAAGCTATCACCCAAATATGATCACCAAGTGTCTCTGAAGAAAGATAACACCACAAATAATATCTATTAAGGCAATAACCTAGCATCTCCTCAAGTTTCCTTTACACACAATTAGATTAATCCATTGGTACCAAATCCAATAAATTCAACAAACTAATCAATTTTAATGTCCAAGCCAGTTCATCAACGTTCCATACTTCTTAATAACTCTTATGACTCCAATTAGGTATGGACATACGCTTAGTCACTACCCAACTCGTAATTACTCTATGACAATATCAAATTAATCAAATTCAATTCTAAGGATTTGGGTTAAGACCAATCATGCATCACGCTCTGATCCGACGATACTCATACCTTATCAATGAACTTCTATGTTTACCACCTCTAGCTTAAACATAACAAGTCAACACAAAAGGATTTTAACTCTTTTCAGAAGAAAAATAGGCATTAAACTTCAGCACTCGAAATAATCCAAAAGAAATACATAAAGCCAAAGTTTTCACATGTTAAAGAACTTGCAATAGAAAACTTTCAGTATCCAGAATACCAAGTGAATAAATAAGTCATATTTTCCAATAGGAAGGGCGGAACTCCCACGAAAAGATCAATCTTTTTCATAACCGATGTTCACACAAAGCAACAATAGATCAACAGTCATGAGAACAAGTAATGGCTTTATGGAACCAAAGGAGACCAATGAAATATCACCCGCTGTATTGTAAACACTATCTCAAGGAAAATTCACCAACCGCAACTATAGCCAGAATTGCCCAAAATTCAAGCTCAAGGAAGAGAACAACTTTTATAAAGAAACTCACACACAATACCTATAACTACTGTAATCAAAGTAGCTACCTCTCTATTCCCATACCACGAATGGTGGTGTAACCTGGTAAAACCCAGGGCCACAACCACGATCTCAACTGCCTCAGGAGGGGGCCCCACAGAACCACGCCATGGCCCGACCTCCACGACCGTGGCCACCACGACCACGTCATCTATCCCTCGACATAGCTATCAACCACAATCAACAATACACAATGAGTTCAAAGCTCAAAATAAACTCATACATCAATAAACCACATAGCAGGCGTAAAACTATATTCGTACTCTCTCTAACTAACCTCATGCACTAGTGTGTCAAATTTTAGGTTAGTTAACCATTAGCAAATTTTAGTTGATTTACTAAACTAAAACAAATTTTAACAATTTTAGTTTGCCTAAGTTGTTAATCTATTCACCACGGACCTAAAGCCCGCTCTGATACCAACTGTAACACCCCAGCCCAACACTGAGCCTAGAATGCCACCACACTACACTTTAAACTAATAATTATCGACACACTATAGAAATTACAGCAAAGAAGCAATGATTATCATAACAATGGATCACAAACGAACATGTATAATTATGGATCAAGCGACAATAAATAAGTAATGGGAAATTATAACCAGGCAATTAATCCAAAGCAGCAACAACCAAAGAATCCAAATTAATAAAGCAAATAGTCTAGTCCAAATGATATCCTAAACTTTATTCCATAACTAACATGTCCAAGTGTAAACCCATATTGAGTGAAAAGATTATCATGGCGAATGATCATGTGATGTCCATGTGCTCTACTCGCTCTCAATTACGGCATCCTCGAAGATCACCTAAAAACAATAGTAGAGCAAGGGTGAGTCCACGACTCAGCAAACACATTGATATACAACGATAATAATAAATCAACAGTATTCAATAACTTCATTATCATCACATGCACTTCTATTCACATTCTCATTTATCAATCTCAAATACCAATGCAACTCTAATCTATAAGTCCACATGCACTTCTTTTCGCAGTATACGGTATAGCGTGAGTGAATGCTCGCGACAACATTCACTCTCAAGCCCGTTCCTCCATAAGGATCGGGGACCTCCTCCACTCCCGTGGAGTTGTGATCATCATGATCACCTTCTCAAATGCAATGATGCTTATGTATACAAAATATGCAAAACTCCATCATAAACATCATATCCAACTTTTCATCATGTCCATTAACAATATAAATCCATACCATTCCATTGCTTGCAATTAAACAAAATAAAAGCACAACAATAATGGTAATAGAAGATAAAGAATCACGATGATCAATCATTGATCATTGTTTACCATGCACTTGCCTTTACTAGTTGCGACGCACTTGCGATCGATTAGAAGACGGCAACAAGCACGACGCTCTCCTATATTAAATACACAAATCTCAATACAAACTACAGCATCAAGAATAGCAATCAATATACATCGCTCCTACACGTCCCCAAATATACCACGTTACTACCGGTACCGAATAGTTACCCATAGCTGTCGGTTACTAAAAGAGCGTAACTTTTGACTCGAAAGTCCGATCACCACAAACCACCCCATTCTGGATTCTTCATAAAATTATCCACTTTTTCTTAGATTACGAAGACTTCTAATTAAATCATCTAACCCTCCGTATTTAGCTCCGAAAGCCAATCTGTCCGCTTCGGAACAGCAGACTTAATAAATTCATAACTTTTGTTTTACTTAATCAAAATGCGTGTTCTCAGATCCTACAGAACCATTGGACAATTATCTACAACTTTCATGTAGATCAAAAAACTCTAATTAAGCCATTTACTATTTTTAATAACCGATCTACCAAAACAGCGCTTAAAGACGATAACCCTAAAAACAGCGGCCTTCCGACAATCATAACTCTAATTATACTCGTCCGATTGACGTAATAAAATATGCTAAAGAAAGATATCGAAATTATCTACAATTAACTAGTAGATGACATTTTCAACAATTGCCATTAAGATACCCGAATAAGTCGTACAACCGAGCAGCATAATAAACAAATCTATTAGTCGATACTTTGACTAAAACTATAGAACCTCTCTAATTAATCTAGAAAAACAGAGAATACAAAATCTAGTCACGGTTGACCAAAGGAAATCATGCATTGAATTAGCAACCTCGTGCACCTGCGGTCGGCAACAAAGAAAAATCGGCCGCCTGACCTTCGCTCGGACGACGGCGCAGTTGATCTTGACTAATGAACCTCCACAAAGACAAAGAACGCAGACCTTGCGGCGATAGCGGGCGGCAGAAGAGCTTCTTCAAGCGCAAAGACAGACTTGGTGGAGAGAGGAACGGCAGCGATCGCAGAAGTAAAGCAGCAAGCCTTGATTCGGCGGTTGGCAGCGCAACAGAGAAAAGCAAAAGCAAGCGGCGGCAAGATCAAATAGATCGGCAATCACGCCAATGCAAGCAGCGACGCAAGATGCAAATGAAAGCAAAGAGGCAAAGATGCATGCAGACAAAGAAACAAAGAAGCTGCGCGCAGAGGAAGAATCGGCGGCGAAATCCAAAGAAGAACCAGGCCGCACGGCCAGAAGAAAAAAAACGAGCGGCTGCGGCGGCGGCTTGGAAAAATAGAGAAAGCAAGGCAAAGGGCTAGGGTTTCTAGAGAACCCCAAAATCTATTTATATCGCTCATATAAAATTCCGAAAATAATCTATTTTCCACCAATTCTTTTTATTCAATTACACCTGGGCCCTTAAGAGGTTGATAATTAATTAATTATTACTACTATTTAATTAATTACTCTCCGACCCTTAAGACGCGATTATTAATATTAATATTATTTTCAGGGTATTACATCAACTGTCCCGCCGGGAGTTTTTCTCGGGCAACTCGATTCACCCTCGGTAGTCGAGTATTCCGAGAACATCGATAGTTTATATCAGGTCAATCCTATTGACTCTGATAACTTAGATGCTCCACAGATCGGTGACGATCAAGGTAGAGACTGGATGACATCGATCTACAATTATCTTCAACATGACCTAATTCCTGAAGATGATGTAGAGGCTGATCGTATAGCACGAAAGGCCAAATCATACACTCTAATCGAACGTACCTTGTATAAACGAGGATCTCATGGAGTGTTGATGAGATGCATATCTCAATCGGCTGGCATTAGGTTGCTAACCGAAATTCATGAAGGAGTCTGTGGAGCACATCATTCCTACAGAACCTTGGTCGGTAAAGCCTTCAGGCAAGGATACTACTGGCCAACTGCCCTTCATGATGCAAAAGAGCTCGTGACGATGTGCGTACAATGTCAGTTTCATAGCCGACAAGTACATCAGCCGGCACAAGCTTTGCAAACAATCCCTCTTTCTTGGCCTTTTGCAACCTGGGGACTAGACATTCTGGGACCATTCCCAAGAGCACCCGGGGGCTTCGAATTTCTGTTCGTCATGATTGACACGTTTACAAAATGGATTGAAGCCGAGCCAGTTGTAAAAGTTACAGCTGAAGCCGCTAAGAGGTTTATAACAAAAAACGTGATTACACGATTTGGTGTACCCAGTCGTATCATCACGGACAATGGTACCCAGTTCTCAAGCAGCAATTTCCAAGAATTCTGCGAAGAACTAGGAACCAAGATCCATTTCGCTTCAGTGGCTCATCCACAGAGCAATGGAGCGGTCGAGCGTGCCAATGGTATCCTAATACAGGGGATAAAATGCCGAGTATTCGACCAGTTAATAAAACGGTCAGGGGCTTGGGTTCAAGAACTTCCTTCTGTTTTATGGGCTGTCCGGACCACGACCAGTCGTGCGACCGGTGAAACACCTTTCTTTTTAGTTTATGGGGCCGAAGCTATGCTTCCTCCAGAATTAAAAATTGGCTCTGCTCGCACTGATTGTTTTAACTTAAGCAATCAGGAAGAACATCGACTCGACGACATCAATTTCCTTGAAGAACGACGAAACCAAGCTTTGATACGTTCGGCAATCTACCAACAAGCCATGCGAAGGTACTACAATCGTAAGGTGCAACCTCGCAACCTAGCTGTAGGTGATCTGGTTCTCAGAAAAATTCAGAGCCAAGCAGGGCGCAATAAACTTTCCCCTAAATGGGAATGTCCTTACTTTGTGGTCGAAGTTACAGACCGGACTCGATCGATTAGCCATGTCAGACGGCAGGGTTTTGTCAAATTCATGGAACATTGACCAATTGCGTAAGTTCTTTGTTTAATTTCTTCTTTTCATTTCATTTCATTTCGTTTAATTCCTTCAAATTTGATAATTAAATTTAGAGTAGCGAGTGATGTTATTTATATGACGTTGCCCAATCCTGGTCGACTGCGGTTCATATGCTTAGGATTATAAAATGTATAATTTATGTTTCAAAATTCTGTTCTACTCTTGTTTGACTACTGGTCGGGACACGGAAAACCTCCTAGTCGAAGTCTCTCCTTTTTCGCACGTGGTTCCGCCCACTGGAAGGAGCTTCCTAGCGACAGTCTTTTTCTTACAATCCTCGCTGCCAGTCGAACTAAGAGCATGAGCACGTCTTGCGAAATATATTTTATACCTTTATTTCCTAGCAAGGTTCATTCCGACCAGTATTGTGCATCGCATAGAAATAAAACCACTTTCCTGCTTATAACATATGTTTTTTTTATGTTTTTTCCTCTTATCAAGGAGAATTCTTTATTTTTCCGACCATATGTTGTCTTAGTAAAGTACTTCGATCATTAAAAACAGATTTACAACTAGTCGAAACCTACACGGTTCCGACCATAAAGATTTCCTAGTATTACCACGATTAGTTTTTATCGATCAGTACATACTTACAAGTAATGGTTGAGATTTGGATTTATATTCTTGGCTTCAAGCAGTACTATTATATAGTAAAGATCTTCTACTATATAACAGTCGGGGGCTAGGTAAGACATAAATTCACAAGTCGATCGGATAAATAAAAGAATTTTTTCCATTTTGATAAGAGAAAGGTAAGTCTTTACATTGTTTTCTCCTGCCTACATTTATAAACTACTAGAGAATGCCTAAGTTAACTACTGCTAGATGGAGATCCGATTTCTATCTCTTCTGCGACCTTTTCGCCTAGAGGTTTCATCTCTGCGAGGATCTGATTTGCCTCTATGGGTAAGCAATTGAAATCCTCTTCGATGGCTTGAAGGTTAGTTGATGGGTCGGAAGCTTTCAGTTTTGCCAAAGCAAGACTGACTCCACAAGCAATAGACTCCTTAACGGAATGGGCATAATTCTCCCTAGTAATCTTGAGCAAAACCTTGAGCTCTTCCAACAAAGAGCCTAGGTAGTTGACCTTCTCCATTGGGTCGCTCAAGGAGGGCAAGCTTGATCCCGCGCCCATATCAAAAAGCATTTTGTTTAGCGTGGTGATCTTCTCGTCCAGACTGAGCACGAGAGCTTCCCCCTTGTCTTGCTCAAATTTCAGAGCTTTTTTCGCTCTGGTCAATGCTTGTTTTTGTTCTGCATAGACAAAGCAAGTATTAAGTAAAAATGATTGGAAGGCATATTAAGTCAAGACTACGACCAGTTACCTTCCTCTATCTTTTTGGAATCATCCAAAAGCTTCTTATTGCTGGTCGTTAAGTCTTCGATCGACATGTTCTTAGCCTGAAGTTCTCCTTCAAGCTTTATCCTTCTGGCTTTTTCAGCCAAAGCCTCTTCTTTTATTTTCTCTAAATCTATCAAAAGTTTGATAAGGGAGAATAAATAAAAGGAAAGTCTTAAAAAGAAAAAAAGAAGAGGAACTCTTACTCTCTATTTCAGAGTGCTTTTCCTCTAATATCCCAATTCGCTCGGTTAGTCCTCCGACCGTAGCGAGGTTTTCGATCGTATGCTACACAAGTAGCATTTCTCCCATAAAATTTCTTGTAAACTTCAAGGAAAATTATGGAGAAGATTGAAGACACTTACCCGAATTACGACATCATTGTAATTGGTAAATATTTTATCGGGCTCCGCCTGCGTTAGGCGATCCGATATTCTCTCCCAGTAATTCTCAAGCTCCTTGCTCACGGTAAATCGAGGGAAGAAAGGGAACTTGTTATACTGGGAGGAGGTACCTTCAGGAACCTGTGGAAGTTCTGCAGAAGTTTCTACCTCTGCTGATGGCATATCTACCATCAAAAGATCTAGCTCAGGTTCCTCCTCTGGGTTATTTCCCTGAGGAAAGCCTTGGTCGGAACTACCCTCGACCACTTTGTCTGCTGGGTTCGACTGGTCGGAAGCAACCGGAACTCCAGCAGATCTGGACAAGAGTAAGCAAAAAGGGGTTCAAATTCATCAGGGATTACGAGGTATGTTTTCATATGATTATTTATTTAAACATACCTGGTTGTCTTTTTTGTTTTAACCTTGTAGCGCGCCGGCTTGAAGTCCGTTGCGCCGCTTTTCTTTTCTTTTCAACGGTTTCACGATTCGGAATGGTAGGTACGGTTGCAACCTCTACACTTCCCAGCAAGAATTCGGAAGCAATGTTCTCGACTATCTGGTCGAAAGCAAGGTCCCTGATTCCAGGATCAGAAAGTGTAGTTTCATTAGTCTCTGGAACAGCTGTCTCGTGGACAACTATACGGGACTCAGTGATTGCCGCCTGGATTAACAAACAAAGTTGATCAGGTGAAGAATATACTTCATCTTGCAGAAGTTATTTCTTTCGCCATTTACCTCGGCGTGACCCGCCTTTGCGCCGATCGCAAGATCGGTCGAATCATCAATGGGCTCACACGTCTCGTAGCCTCATTGATCTTGAGTCCGACCAACTACAAATAAAGAGGATTAGGGTGATCGAAAATAACCAGAAAGATGAAAAGAAGTTAATACACTTACCCTAAGTCTTTCAGCTCTCTCCTCAGCACTAGCAAGTGCTAGGATTTGAGAAAGCTAGGCCTGTCGTCCGGTTCGCCCAGCACAGATCATCTTGATCCTGTTTCTAACGTCCTCAGAAGACAAGGCGCAAATGCAAATGAAAGATCTTAGTTTTTGCAAAAATAATCAACTCGCAAAATAACACAGTCGGGATTCTTTGAAAAATTACCTGAATCAGAATCTTTAGTGGCGTCATCGCCACCGATAAACCAGAGCATCGAGCGTGCCCTGGTCTTCAAGGGACTAATCCTCCGAATGGAAAAATCCCTTACGACATGCCAGGAGGTTAAACCTCGACACTCGTGAGATGGATGGCCTCAATCCATCTCCCAACATTTCCTTCCTTCTTCGAGGAAGAACGCATGCGAGTTTTCGACCGCCTTCTTACTTTATGTCTACAGCCGTCTTCTCGCGTAACCTTCATGTAGAACCAGCTCTTCTTCCATGACGATCAAGAGGACTTCGAGTACATACGAATGTACTCGTCGGCCTTGCCGTCATGAAGCCTTAGGGTACATTCCCCAGGAGTGCTGGTCATTTTCTTCGTATTCGCCATTCGGTAGTAATACTTGAAGAGTTCCATCGTCGGTGGAATCCCCAAGTATGCTTCGCAGAGGTAGACGAAGATGCTCAGGTTTGCAATGGCGTTAGGAGCCAGGTTGATCAACTCAACCTCATAGAACTCCAGCAATTGGGAGAGAAAGGAATGTGCTGGAAGCTTAAGCCCGCACTCAACATACGCGAGGAATACCGGGATTTCTCCCTCCTCGCCGCTTGGGCAGTGCTCCCCAAAAGCCGATCTCCAGGAGATCAACTCCCTGTCGGGTAGCAATCCGATCTTCTCTAAACTCTCTAACTTTCTCCCGCTCAGATCGGAGATCGACCAGTTTGTGATGAGATCCGACATGGTGCTTATCTTTTTGGGTGAAGAACTCAAGGAAGATTTTCTTGGAGATAAAGGCGTAAAGGTTCAAAACACCTAGCCGAGGTCGTTTTATAGTCACTTTATCAGAATAGGCCGAGAGAAGTCCAACGGCAAATCCTTCGCTGCTGGCAGTGATGAAAGGCTTTTGCTTTTTCCAAAGTGGTTTCTCAACTTTAAAATGAATACAGACCGCCTCGAGCCTCACGGTATTTAATGAGAGGTCTGTCCGATATGATTGCATCGGAGAACGTGTCCGCACGACCAACATTCATTTAAAAGTTCGGGGGCTAGCTGTTGAGGATTAAAATATTCATATATTATCTTAATATATGATAAATACCATACGTCTTCGTGGTCGTAACTTCTAAGACCACCGACCTAACCGGTCGTAGGTACTACAGAAGTTATATAATAAATACCCTGGTCGGACAAAGTTCCAAACCTAGTCCATGACCAGGTAAGTGCTCGTAAAGCTATGAACAGGCGTCTGGGTCGAGTAACCGACCACGCCACTCACTATGTGATAAATGAACCACGTGTTTCATATTTCGCATAATACAACACTATCCCGGTTGATGGTGTAACGTTTCTTAAAGCCATTAACCGCAGAACAGTTGACATCTTCACCAACTGCCTCTGCAGTTGGTGGAACCGTCAAACTACCGCCTCTTCCCGACTAGACACGTCGCTCCCCAACGGATGTCTCTTCATGGGATAACTGCCACCGCTTCATCAAGTACTTAAGGAGGACCATAGAAGGCCGGAAGGGGGACACGAAGACACGCAAAGAAACATAGACACACAAAGTGGAAGTTAGAACATGGCTGCAGAAACAACACCAAGCAAGGAATAGCTGGGCATTGTGTTCTTGTAGTGATTAGAAACTCTTAGTGTTTGTAACAGTGAGTTCATAGCAATAAAGAGCAAGCCCGTTCCACTCCTAGGAGATACGCACATTTTTCCTCTTTTTTCTTTATATAATCATAAGATCGGCGACTTGATCGTCGACGGGTTGGGAAGGAGAAAATCAAGCAGCCCATGCGGCTGATCAAGGAGGAAGGAGGCCGTGTGATGGGAGAGCAAAAGGGGAGGAATCCCAAGAACTTAAAGCTCAAATTTTAGATAAGATTTTCAAGCACAATTCAGATCTCCCACAACCCCAACTGAAATCAAATTCGGAATCAACTCAGAATCAAATTCGGATTCGGAATCAGTATCAAATTCGGATTCGGAATCAGCAGGACAGTACGGATTAAAACGGTCATAACTTTCACAAAAGGAGTCTGATTCGAGTGTTCTTGGGCTTGTTGGAAAGATAACTTCAAGACCGATCCAGCGGATCCTCCCTCACTCCGAAATTCTTCCTGTGGCAAAAGATATGACCGAAATAATATGACGGTTGTAAAATTAGAGTTTCCTTTTTGTTTTAGATTGAGTCGGAATTAGACTAGGAGTTCTAATTCCGAATTAGAATAGGAGTAGGGCCTCTTGGCCAGCCATGAGGAGGAGAAGGGGCACTATATATTGAGGGTTAGTCCCCTATTGTAACCTCAGACCACGGTTAATATATTTTTAAAGCTTTTGCTTGATTCTCCTGTTGTGCTTATAGCCAAAACAGAGGGAATTGGGCGTTGAGAACAAGTGGTCGTTCTTGCTTTTCCGCTGGAAATTGAGGGTTCGACGATCTTCGCTTGTGGTTCGTGAGGATCCAATCAAGTGTGTGTTTAGGCGAATTTTTCATAGAGTTGCAAGTCCGTGCATTGGCACGGGGGATCAGCTTGTGGTTCGTCAGGATACACAAGTTATCGAGAGGTTCTACGTCGAGAAGATCGGGCACCCCGCATCAAATCCTTCCTCCAAACAGTATCAAACAACGAATGAGACTCCTCGTTACCCTTGTAGACCTGCTGGACGACGAAGATCACCCTCCCGAAGAACTCCCATTTTCTCCTTATTTCTCCTCTTCTTTGCCACATTAAAACGACACCGGAGAATCTACCGAGGGGCGTCTTCGGGGAGAACCTTGGGGGCAGCGCCGGGGATCACCGGGGGTCAACACTAAGGGGAGGAGGCGGCACCAAGGGGCAAGGGAGGCGCTGGTTTGGGGTGTGGGGGTGGCAGCTCTAGGGGGAGAAGTGGGGAGGGAGAGGGGAGATGGGGCGGCGGCTAGGTTAGAGGGGGAGGTGGGGGCGCATGGGCCTTGGGCCTAGGCGCCTCCCCTCCCTCCTTGGCCCATCCTTGGCCGGCCATAGGCCGGCCAGGGTTACCTCAGCCTGGGCCGGGGGCCCAGGATTCAAACAAAAATTCAAACCCCGAATTTTTAAATAGTTCTTTCTTCCGAACAAAATTCTCTCTAAACAAAAATAGGGATATTACAGCAGGTTGATGCACGGACTCAATCCGGGTAGGGTTGAGGCCCAGAGGTTATTTTGAAAGTCGACCAAGTCAGTTAAGGACTGGTCTTCGAGCCGCATCTTGCTAAGCCACATCGTACTTCCACATGTCTCGAATGGGAGGGACCTGGCTAAATAATTTATAACACTCCACCGTAGTTGTGCCATGTTGATGTGTGGGTGTCAGGATGACTTACTTTTTATATATTCACACATGGTGCAAGAGGAGGCTTGAGTTTGGCGGGTGGTTAACCCAATGTAAGCGAAACCTTAGCGAGGCAGGACTACGGTGGGATGGCGCATTGTAAAGGCCTTGTCACGTGCTCTAGACTGCTTACCTAAGGTAGTGAGCGGTGGTATCGACGGATACCAAACAAATTAGAGAATTCGTGTCTTGTGGGTAAAGTTGTACAACCTCTGTAGAGTGTAAAACTATTCGAATTGTCGTGTCCACGGTCATGGACATGCTGAGCAAAGCCACTCAAAGTTAGACTTTGATTTTGTTTTAAAATAATTTTTGCAAATGATTCGAGGATGGATAATCCTTGTGGTAAAAATTAGGTGGTTAGCTATGTGATAGGAGGGTATCCATCACCATATTTCATATGGAGGTTATCCTACTATAAAACTTAAGAATTTACAAAATGAATTTTAGTTATAAAATAACAGCTTTGGAACTTAATATAAATATTTAGAGAAAACATTGATTTATGCAAAATCAACCAATAAGCCTTCCTTTCATATATCTATGCATGCATTAACTCTGTTATTGGGTGTAACTTGCGAGCACGAAAGTTGTGCTCACCCTTGCTTCATGCAAATAAATTTCAGAGGAGAAAGACTTCACCACCGGTGTGGATCTCGACGACTAGGCCGCTACTCCAGTCTTGTGGCAGATCAGCATGACTCCACTACTTCTTCGTCTTCCGCTGTGTTTGTTTAATGTTGGCTTGTAAGCCTTTCTTATAATCAACTCTGATATTTGTTAATAAAGTTGTGCGATTTATGGATGTTACCATATCTGTTACTGTGTGAACTAGCTACTGATCATGAGACTAGTTCAAAAATACACAGAGAATTTGGGGGTGTTACCCCGGTCCGACAATAAGCGTGCTTAGTGCATACTTAATAGGTAAAGTCTTGGTTTTCATAAAAACCGTTTTGTTGGAAAATGTGGAAATTGTTTTGTTGGTTTATATTTGAGGTGAGTGCCATGTCTATGGCTGAAAAATGAAATATGCTCGCAGCTGAGGAAGGTTGCAAGTTGTTGTTTACTTGATTATATAATTGTTGTCCTTTTACCTATGCAAATGCTCTTAAAATCTCGTTGCAAAGTACTACATATTGTTATTGCAAATAAAACTTGCTTGATGCTGAAAATAACTTGTAGCTTAGAGACTCATCCTTTATCAGCCATGCATGTATATATACTTTGCGATACACTTCAAGTCTTGTTGAGTATACAATGTACTCAATCTTGTTTAAATTATTGTTCAGATCTAGATTATGAACCTACGCCAAACGACGTCTTCTTCGCACCCGAAACCAAAGGGTTAGGTGACGGGTCTTTCTAGGACTTGTCTCTAGTCGGCTGCCTCAAGGTTTGGATGGGCATGCTGCTGGAACTTTGGACTCTTACTACCATTTGCTTCCACTGTTATATTTGCTATCTCTCATACTTAAGCTTTTATTTGGCCGGTTGACCCTTGTGATGTAAAAAATTGAAATCGCTTAAGTTATGTACCATTTCTGCTTTACTTTGGTACGTATGAATGTATGTATATAATATCAATGTTGGAATTGTGTGTACGAACCACTGATCATGGACTAGTACGATACACGCACAAGGACTTCAGATATTCAAAGCCTAGGGTCCGACAAGAACTCTTGCAGCGGAAATAAGATAACTTGTGGTGGCCATCCGACAAACCCACTGGCAATCGAGTAGGAAGCGCATCCTAGTTCGCATAGTCTTTGAAGTACTCCTCGTAGAATTCTGGATTCTTGGATTCTTCTTCAGCAACTGATCAACAATTGCATAAAGCCATGAGTTCATAAAGTACTCCACAGGTCGTAGGGAATAGTATGCAATTAAAATTCATGCAAGGCTTGTACAAGGAATAGATGTATGGTTATGTTGCAGAAAGAAGTATTGACAGTAAATACAGTAAATACAGTAAATAGATTGAAATACGTATTAGAAAACAATAATAAATAAATATACAGTTGCTTTGAAACAACTAGTGAACCCCCGCTCACTTCCCAACCAAACCACTATCCAAAGTTTTATGAAAAACTCTATATACCATGTGAAATCTTTAGGCATTGTCCATAACCGGGGACACGACTGTTTGAATAATTTGACACTCTGCAAAGGTTGAACAGCTTTACCGACAAGAGATAATCAACTTAATATGTCGGCCGAGACACGCTTCCGTAGGAGTGCAACTAAGTGATTGTCACAATGCCTTTACAAAGTTATGTCTTAACTAAGTTCTGCCCGCTAAGGTTTCACCACTGAATAGACCTCGCATCCGAGACACGCCATTGTGAATATCCCACACACAACTCACGTTTCCAAAAACAGAACTAAAATTAAGACATTGCTAATTAATTAGACAGGTCCATCCCATATTGGACATGTGATTGTACGATAAGACCCAAATCAATAGCACACAATATTAATTCCTTAGTGATTACGCAGGTGAGACTACCTCATCCAAAACAATGTGTCTCACGCACCCTATTACTGGATGATCACTCGCTCGAGCAAAAATCATTTTGTTCACCCAAATCAATGACAATCCTTGCCATAGCACAAAATTTTATAACAACGACATCGCACCACAATCAGCACAACACCTACCTCACACCACAGTTGCACGACAATGGCATCGCACCACAATTCCATATATCATTAAGTTAATTTTAACATTATTGAACATGTGATCATGAGCCCATTGTAACTAAGCATGACTAAGCATTTCTACGATACCCATGTTGGTACTACATTTATGTCCAACTAAAATCAACCCTTCCTATGGTGTCCAAGGATACATGTCATTCACAATTATTCAAGGTGGCATATTGTCAAATAGGTAATTTGCTACTCCCGAAAACAATTGATATAAAATTTACATGCAGGTTGATATAAAGCAATAAAATTTTGTAACAATGGGTATAACATGATCAAAGTTCTGTGACTTGCCTTCGTCGACGATTTGTGTTAATCCTGCAGACTGGTCCAAGGTAGAGCTTCAGAAACGCTGGATTCTATATGCGCAAAGCGAGACAAATAAATAACGATAAATAAAAATAAAATCCAAAAAATTATAAAATTAGTACCAATATATATATATATATATATATATATATAGAATTTATATGAATTTAGGAATAAGAATCGACAAAATCGGAGCTCGTATGAAGAAGAATGAACACCCAAAAGTTTTTTGGAAAAGGAAATTCCTGGAAAATGAGAATGGGAGAATATTCTAGAGAATATTCTTTATCAGAATTAAAGGATTAATGTGTTTGCACATTTGGGCCCCACCTGTAAGTGAGCCAAGAGGAAAGTAAAAGAAGGAAACAGAGGAGGCGAGCGGCGATTCTGGGCGGTGGTGGCGCCGGTGAGCTGGAGGTTCAGCCAGTGACCAAAATGGGTCGTCCACCCATGAAAAGGCTCCGGTGGTGGCCGGGCTAGGGCGACGTGAGCACAGGTTGCGTGGCGGCCTGGGGAACACGCCGGCGAGGTTGCGGTGGTGCAGGGGCGGCCGAGGCAGTGTGGCGGCGGTGGCCGGCGGAGGGTCGAAGGTGGTGGCAGCGATGGCAAGCTCTGGCGATGGGAAAAACTGAATTAAGGAGGGATTTGGATAGAAGAGGACCGGGAACATGACGCGACGAGGTCAAATTGGTGGGAAACTCACCTAATGGGAAGATCGATGCATTGGCGAGGTGGCCGGACTTGAGGGAGAAGGCAAATGGAGGGGAAAGAGACACTGGGGTTTGAGGCGAATCGAAGAGGGGAGCAAGAGACACACGGTGCTCCCTTAATAGGGCAAAGGTGGCGGTCGAATCAACTGAGAATGCTCGCGGAAAATGGGTGACGGTTTCAATTGACATTGAACGACGATGAGAAATGGCAAAATTTAATGGCGAGAAAATAATGATGGCACGACGTGGGTGAAAATAGTGGGGTCGTGGTGCCTCTGTCGGAAGTGAAAACGGTGCTTCCTGCGCAACGCACGGGTGGCGGGAAGCGGTGGCGCACAAGCGACTGCTCAGTTGCGGGCTGGGTGATGCAGACATCCATAGCTATGTTGTTCTATGTAGTTTTTTTAATTCATCAGTGCCTCAGAACAACATGAGCCTACTAAAAGAGTTGAACAAGAGAAGCTTGTGAGTGAAGCTTGTGCAAAGAAGCTTAACCAATAGGTGAATATGTTCCCTGAATTTCGTTTTAAATTAGTTGAGAATATTATACTACCTAATAGCGGGTCATCGCTTGTTATTAGGTTTGAAGGAGAATGTTTATTGAAAAATAAAAAACACGATGCTTCTCAGGGTGTTTTGCGTCTTACAAAAATAGCATGCAACCCATGGGAGGTAGGGGCACATGAGACGAACAATATAAGGTGTCGCACTGATCTTGTAGTTCACGATGATCTTCGTAGAAACTTGGAAGGATCTAGCATGCACAATATAGATATTTAGAAGGCTTATCAAGTTTACTTTTCAATGGATCAAACGACATGTGATTTGGATATTTCTATAAAAAGTTATGACTATTCAAGTACATGCTGCACATTTAGACCAACTAACGCGCGAGAGTTGACAAAGTTGATGATTCTGTGGCTGTACGACATCTTGGGAGGATATCCAGCTATACCATAACTTTCTAAAGGTTTACAAGGCTCCTTTTCGTAAGTTTCACATGTATTAAAGTCATTTCAATTAATGAAATTGAAGATACGAAGGTTTGGGTTCAATTCGGATTCGGAATAGCACTAAATTTGGATTCGAATTCAGCAGGAAAGTTCGAATTAAAAGGGCCATAACTTTCACAAACGGAGTCTGATTTGGGTGTTCTTATGCTTGTTGAAAAGATAACTTTAAGCCCGACCCAATGGATCCTCTCTCAGTCCTAAATTCGTCCTATGTCAAAAGATATGTCCGAAAGAATGTGATGGTTGTAAAATTAGAGAGTTTTCTTTTTGTTTTAGATTGTGTCCGAATTTGAGTAGGAGCTCTAATTACGAAATAGAGTAGGAGTAGAGCCTCTTGGCCAGCCTTGAGGTGGAGAAGAGCACTATATATTGACGGGTAGACCCCTATTGTAACCTCAGACCACGATTAAAGATTTTTATAGCTTTTTGCATCAACGCTTGATTCTTCCAAGAAGTTTGGTGAAGGCCAACGACTTGAAGGGGATTATGGCATTTTATTCCAAAAATATTCTATCTTTCCGTTGGGAATTGAGGGATCGGTAAAAGTCCACTTGGTAGTAGGGTGGAGTACACGTGAGATTGGCGAATTAAAGAGTTGCAAGTTCATACATTGGCATCTGGTGAACAAGTGTCATTTGTAAAGTCAAGCGTGCAAGTTATCTTCGATCCTACGTCGAGAAGATCGGGCACCCCCGTGCATCACTAGGCGCAGATGTAAGGGCAAGGGCGGTGCGGGTGCAGCGGCGGGGGCTGGCGCGGCTGAAGACGAGGGCTGGTGAAGCGGTCAGGACAGAGTAGGGCAGCGCTGGTGGAGAAGAAGAATAGAGGCAAAAGAAAGAAGATGAAAGAAGGAAAAGAAGAAAGGAAGGAAAGAAAAAGGAAGAAAGGAAGGAAAAACAAAGAAGGAAAAAGAAAGGAAAGGAAAGAAAAATGGGAAAGGAAGGAAAAGAAGTGGCCGGAGAAAAAGAATTGGGCTCAGTTAATTCGTGGAAAAAAATTCAAATTATGATATTTGAATTTTGAAATGAGATTTGAATTGAGAATTGGAAATTGAATTTGAATTACGTACTTGGATTCACTCCCCCTCAAACCAAGGACGGCATGAGAAGTGAACATGCAGCGGATACTTGTTTGACGAGCCTAGCGGCACATGAGAAGGAGTCACTGCACCGAAGAAGAGGAGATGTACGCCAGGAGGTCCGAGGCCAGCCAAGTCCTAGAACTGAAGAGAATTATTTCTACGTGGGCTCATTCCGAGTCTGGTTCGAATAGGAGGGTACGTTGAATTCTTTATCTTTCTTATTTTCTAGCCCTAGTTGAGTATCTGTCCGAGTTCTATTTTTCCTTTTCTTTATTTTCTTAAGCATCCGAGTCTAAGCCATACACCTGTGTGTGTTTTCTGGTTGGGCCAAATCAAAAGGAGTTTGAGTCTTGTACAACTTCTGTAAAAAAAAACTAGTCGGTTTTCTTAGGGAGTTCTAGTCGATTTTCAAGTGGAGTTCGAGATGGACTATAGGATTAGCGTGTCGAGTGTCGGCCATATATAAGGCTAGGGCTAACGCCCACGGGAGAAGAAGTTTTTGTTGGGTTTATATCAAAATTCCAGAAAATTGCCATGGTTGGCGACCAAGTGTTTCTTGTGTTCTTGTGAGTTTCCATCTAGAGATTCATACTTGGACATGGGTTTGACTACTACCTTTCTTAATTAAGTTGCAAAGCCGAATCCATATGTTTCCTTCGGTTCTTCTTAGGATCAAGGAAGGAAGGGGAGGCTGCTGTTATTTGAAGTTGACGTGAAGGCAGCCATCTACTACTTGATTGTTATTTCGTAGATTGTTTCCTGCTGTGGAGAGAGATATAGTGGTTGTTGGAGTTCGTCTCGAGAGGAACTGGGATTTGGCCATGGGTGCATATACACGTCCAAAGTTTGGTTCTTATTAACGCGTGTTCATACACCTTCATCTATATATATTCTGCAGTGCGCTTGGTATTGAGAGGATTACTACAAGTGTTGAATTCTCATACCATGAAAGATCAGGCCAAATTCGCGTACAAATTAGGGCTCCTCTAATTTGCACCGTATCACATGTGGATATGCTCCTAATCTTAGTGTGTTGAACAATTAGCGTTTGGCGAAGCCCTCATTTTTTACAAAGTTTTAGACACATTGGTGGTGATCTGACCGGCCTATGCTGGCGGTCTTACTAGCCATGGGTGAAGATCAGGACGACCTGTGGCCTGGCTGTCTGATTTGCCAAAGTCCAAAAATGTGAATTTTGGAAATCGGCTAAAAATCACGTATGGTAGTAGGTGAGCTGATGCGTTTGCACTTGGTCTCATTGGAATTGGAGTTTCGAGCCGAAGCTATATAAGAGTTTGAAAATTCCAGAGATGGGTGCAGATTTTCAGGACTGCAAATCCGGTTATCCCTGGGCGGTCTGACGAGTGGCTAGGATGATGGTCAGACTAGCAATGGGTGGCGGTCTGACCGGCCAGCTCTGGTTCAGGCGCTGAGAAGGTGGTAAACTTCGTGGGTAAGGCTAGAGTTATGGGATTCAATGCATATGTGTTACACGATGCATGTTTTGGCTAACGTGGGTCAAGTTGCGAAGAACTTGTGCTCATAATCTATTTCTTGGTCTATTACTGTGCATGTGGCTTCGAGTTAACAATGGTCAAAGGTGAGGATGATCGGGACTAGGCTAGCAGAGCTGAGGGCTAGAACGATTAAGTGTGTCGGGTGAAGTGATTGGACTCATTCATGGCGCGGGATGGACAAGAACGACTGAACGTGAGGTTCGGTGCAACAGGTTGCATCAAGTGTCTTGGGGTCGGTGCAATTGTCCTAGATGGTTCCGGTGGGAGCTAGATGAGAGAGACTTATCGTTAAGAAGAGAGTCATTGATCAACCTACTTGTGGCGGAGCATGTGATTGCTTCACGACAATTGGACTCGGTCTTTGAAGAAGGACTAAGAAGGGGTATTTTGGTATCTTCGCCAAAATACCAGGTGGTAACCTTGGAGAAACCGCAACACAAGAGGGTATAAGGAGCAGTGGTTTAGGTCAACAAAAGATGAAGATCACAAAGAAATAGATTCGAGAGACCTGATTCGTCATCCGCTTTGATAATCATGCACGAGTGTATAATCGTTTGTATGTGGGCTTAATAGGCGTCCGGTGAAATTTTATCTCTAGACCTAGCCTCCACTATATAAAAAAGAAGAGTGCAGGATTTGCACTCAACCCTTACATGAAAAGGAAACCCTAATTTATGATTTAGGGAAAGTGAAAATAGATAATTCTAGGGTTTAAGGGGGGTCGATTGATTGAGTGCTCAAGCATTGAACTTTTGTCCTCTATGGTTGAGTGACCGTGAACCAACAATCTCTTGGTTAATTCAAGCAAGGTTTGTCCCAAGATCAGTTCTATCTTGCTCCTGCTCTCTTTAATGTCTTTGCGATTTTTTTGTGTTCCTTGGGTCTTTTGTTGCGATCTAGCCTGCTGGGATCTGTGGGAATCTATTTAAGTTCATCTTGACCATCTTCCACTCACGAGCAATTTTTTGGATCAAAATTTGAATTCACTCGGTGTTTATGCCTCCTTGACCTCGATCAAGAAATTCGTAGAACCTTGGTTTCACTCTTTCCGATCGTCGGTTGGAATAGGTTTCTGACCTTCTTGATGAGTTATGATTGAAATCGGGTTTAAAAAAAGTAGGCTTCTATTAACACTTTGTCGCCTTTTCCATCCAATAATTTGCTACGACGATGAACAACTCTCTAAACCTCATGGAACAATTTCGACTAAACGAGGCTAATTAACGATCGAGCTCCCAATCGGTTGCCGCACTCACACACATCACAGTCAGTAGTAGCTTATGGTCATTAGCTACAGTTGGGTGTACGCGACGGCGGCCGGGTCGCCGTCGTCTGGGAGCGGCTGGCGAAGTGGCAGTCGCCGTCAATCGATTTTAACAACCGGTCGGGCCGTCTCTTTTGACGCCCCTCCGAGCTGTCAGCCTGTCATCCGAGCCACCGTGGGCCACATGGGTCCCACATCCAATTCCAACTACTTATACTTGCCTATTGCATTACTTGCTTTCTTTGCCAGATACTCGTTTAAACTTATATATATGCTGGTTACTATACTGATCCGATATCGATTCGGCTTGCTGATTAGTGAAAGTACAAAATTTAATCCTAATAATATCTTAGCCTAAATGATTGGTGGCTCTGTGCTACTTCATGATTTAGCAATGGATCTTCAGATCGAAACGCATTTCATTCACTTGATGCTGAAATCTTCAGGATTCTCGGCTTTAACGAAAAGAAAGAAAGAAAAGCATGCAACTTGTACTTGCTCGTCCAGTGATCGAGTAACAACTTGCAGTAGTGTAATTAACAAATAAGGACCTGCCTACCACGCTGTTTAAATTCATGGGATGAGGTATAACTGTTGATAGTCTCCACACTTATGCCTATATTCCTTTGACTGTGATAGATATGCCCTAAAAGGACAGAACCATATCTTACCTACGATTAAAGCTTGTAACAAATATTCTCATCTGGTCCTATCATTACATATAGCGAAGGAATATAGAACTGGAACAATACCACGATCCAGATTTCCGAATCCGGAACTCTCTGTATATAACTGCACTAGTCCCTAGATCACTAGCTAGTGCATATAGCTACATAATTGAATATCAACACGTATCTTACAAACGTTAAACTATTGTATAATATTAAACAAAAGAGTAATGATCTTATGGTCGAAACTTACAATTACTACCTTTTCAGGCTAAACAACTCGAATAAACTGTAGTGGAAGAAAATAACTCCAAGTGATGGTCCATCCATATACTCACAGGCAATCAACAGGGAGTCGGGCTCGTGACCTAGTACTCGGTGTCCTAATTCGTTGTAGTCACACGCATAGAACTTGTAATCCCTCTCGACAACTTTGAAGGCTTTTGAGATTTATTTTGAGTGTAGCATGTGAGCACATAAAGTACTTCGCAAGTCTTGGAAAAAATGCATATGCATTGCTTTAACAAATGAGTCTTATATTGTTCTTTTGAAGTTTTTTATAAAGCACATTTGACAAAAAGTAGTTTCAATAATTAAACTAATTATATCACAAGTATAGGTTCTAGCTACCAACCACTGGAATAAGGCTCTAGCCGCCAAGGTTTGAAGATCTAAGTGTGGTAACTGAGCAAAGCCAAGGCAAGTCATAGTCCTTTGATCATATTGAACCTATAATTTTAAAATTATATTATTTTCTATCAAATTACATGTTATTTTTATATCAACTTGTCGGTGTATTAGAACCGATCTTACGTAAAGATTGTTTGATTCGGGGGGTCTCCTAGAGATGAAATCACGCAGAGCGATTGACACGGGATTTTTATACAGGTTTAGGCCTTCTCCGGGGAGAATAACAACCCTACTCCTGTGTGTGTGGTATTGACTGTATTCTTGACAATCAAGCAAGAAACTAAGACTATTACAAAGAACAGTACTTGTGTTTCTCCTTGACTCGCTATGTTTCGCCCTCCCTTTCACCTTCTGATTGATGCCTCTATATAGCCGTGACGAGGTAGCCGTTTTGTCCTTCGGAAGAGGCGCCTAATTAATCCAGTAATGGGCGCATGATGGCAGTAATTACCGGCGCATTGGTTTCTTCACGCCGTCTGGCAGTTATCTCTCAGAGGTAATAGGGTATTTAAGCACTATTACTACACGGAATAATAGTGCATGTGGACCGTCCGGATTCCTTAATCAATTGGACCCACTCGCTTGTAGGTTTGATTATAAGGTGGTCGTGGTTGACTTAGTCGTAGCAGAACTTACGACTGGGTACAAGTCGTAGCAGAGCTTACGACTGGATAATAGTTGTAGAAGGACTTACGACTGAGTAATGGTCGTAGAAGGGCTTACGACCAGGTAGTGGTCGTAGAAGGACTTATGACCATGACATAGTCGTAGTAAGACTTACGACTATGGGGGTGATTGTAGGAGAACTTACAATCACTTGGTAGGCCTCCCCCTTATGAATATAAGGGGTACTTCTGGGGACTACGTGACGTCATATTTACCCATAATAAGAATTATAGATAAAAGATAAAATAAGGATTATCACATCCTCGTCATCTAGCCCCCCAGCTTCAAGTGAGAGTAACTTACTTGGTGAAGGATTTGCAAATGGTCCTACGACTATGAAAATATCGCGGAACCATGGTCGAAGGAAAAACTCTTCGACATTTGAATGCTACTTTGACCAGGAATTTGCTTGGCCAGAAAGGTTGCTTACGATTATCAAATAATCGTAAAAACCCCTACGACTGTGAGGTGGTCATAGTAGGGCAATCGGAGAAAAACCCTTTCCGATTGTTACTTCATTCGACCAGAAAGACTTGGTCAAGAAAGTAATTTCGCTTGGAGGTGACAAAACGAACCTAATTTTCTCGAACAGACCATCTAGGGAATTGCAAACGACTCCCACAGATCTGTCGATGAGACGGTTCGGCGGTTGCAATCGTGAAGATTGCTTACGACTATCAAAAAGTCGTAAAAACCCCTACGACTGTGAAGTGGTCGTAGTAGGGGGATCGGAGAAAAAACCCTAACAATTGATACTTCTTTCGACCAGAAAGACTTGGTCAAGAAAGTAATTTCGCTTGGGGGTGACAATACGCACCTAAATTTCTCGAACAGACCATCTAGGGAATTGCAATCGACTCCACGGACACATCGATGAGGCGATTCCAAGCGCGGTAATTGTGCGGTTATAAAACTCACCGGGAGTTAGACTTAGAGTTTTTTACCTTTTCCCCAAATCGTTCCCATCGTTCTTTAGGTTTTCGCCTTCTCCGCCTCAGACTCGACTTCGTCTTCTCCGCCGCCAACCCAATCTAGAACTTCTTGTTTCTGAGAGAAATGGCCAAGAAAGTTTCCGAGTGGGAAGAGTCGGAGATGGATGCGGCGAAGATCAAAGTCTTGGTCGACGCCGGGAAGATTCCAGAGAAGGCACTGGTGAAATGGATTCCGACTATTGGGTAGCACTCGCCGTCGGGGGAAAATGGGCAAATCCGTCTTCCAAGCATCTTGTGAGTGCGGTCTCCATCGCTGCTCACCCCTTTCTTCTGATGGTACTCGAGCATTTTGGAGTGGAATTAGTGAACCTAGGTCCTAATTCCATTACCATCTTGAGTGTCTTTGTGTACTGTCGAGGCGTGCTTGGGGATTAGGCGGACCTCGAGCTTTTCCAATATTATTATGGGATGGCTCGACAAACCGGAATCGCCGGAAGCTGCGGTCTGAAGCTCCACGACTTGAAGTCGAGGGAGTACATTCAGAGCTTTACTCGGTCTTCATGGCCGGGATGGAGAAAGAGGTGGTTTTACTGGAAAGTCATCTCAGAAGACAGCCTTTCTTTCGCGGGGAAGGCTGCCGAGAAGAAATCTTCATGGGATTCGACTCCTGAAGATATCAGCCGGATTGCCCCCTATATTCAAGCCATCAAGGACTTGAAAGAAGAAGGGCTGACCGGATGGCATGTGGTAAAAGATTTTATCACACGCCGGATTAGTCCTTTGAAGAAACGAGCATCTCCTATGTGGAGATACTCGGGGAGAGGAGACCCGACCAGGGACTACGACGAGGGTAAGTGAACCTCCGACTTAGCTTTCGGTTTGATCTTTCTCAATATTGTCTAATATTCTTATCTCATTTACGGATCTTTCATGCATGCAGATTGACTCTAGGGTCGACTCATCGTGAGAAGTCTCCGCCACCCGAGTGGCGGTTCCTCGAATCATTGCGGCTTTGCCCGCAGATGAAAAGATAGAGCGCCTAAAGATAATCAAAAAGTTGATTTTCTCTTTAGGACTTTATAGTCGTAGAAGAACTTACAACTAGTGGTGATCGTAGAATATCTTACGATCAAGAAAGTGTCGTAGAAAAACTTACGACTTGGTACTGGTCGTAGAAAAACTTACGATCGATCAAGAATTCTTCTTTTCTCGCTTTGCTTACGAAATTAGGCATGGAAAATCGTCAGGACGGCGAGGAAGTCGCACTGATGACCATTGGCGCGGGGTTGTCGAAAGACAAAGGCTCGGCTCCTCCGTCTAAGAAACGTGTTTATGGCGTGATATCATTGTTTTGGTGAACAAAATAATTTATGCTTACTAAGGACTTAATCTTGTGCACTATTAAACTGGGCCATATCATACAGCCATATATCCAGTATGGGATGGACCTGGCTAATTAATTAGCAATAGCTCGGTTTAGTTATGTTTTTGGAGGCGTGAGTTACAAGATGGATGTATACTCACATTAACACAAGAGGGGGGCCATGTCTGTTTGTGATGACATTCGGTGTTAAAACCTTAGCGGGTGGAATTGGGTTAAGGAGTTTTGTAATGGCATTGTGATTATCACTTAGATGCACGCCTTCAGAAGCGTGTCTTGGCCGGCATTATAAGTTGATTTATATCTTGTGGCCTTGTGGGTAAAGCTGTACAACCTCTGCAGAGTTAAAACTATTTAAACAGTCATGTCCGCGGTCATAGACATGCTCGGGGATTTCACATAAGAGGTAAAGTTTTTATAAAAATGTGTCAGAGTGTGAATGGGAAGTTCACTAAGTAAATATCATGTTCAGTTGGTGAATGGGAATTCACTTAGTGGGTTGTGTCAGAAGGTGAATTGGTAGTTCACTTGGAGAATATAATGTTCACATGGTGGACGAGAAGTTCACTGGGTGGTTTGGTTTGGAAGTGAACGGAAGTTCACTGGTTGTTTTCAAAGAAACTGTTTACTTTGTTTACTTATTGTCTTTTAAATTAAGTATTTTAATCTATTTAATGTATTTATTGTCAATATTTCTTTCTGCAAAAGAACCATACAACTAATCTGTTGTTCAAATCTTGCATGAACATTAATTGCATATTGTTCTCTACGACTTGTTGAGTACTTTATGTGCTCACGGCTTTAAACTTTGGTGCTTAGTTGAAGAGTATCAAGTTGCATAAGAGTTCTTCAAGAAGGAGTACTATTAAGACTTTGCAATTAGGATGTGTTCTCCACTCGATTGCTTATGGGCATATTGAATGGTCTCTCCAAGTTTCATGTTCCGCTGCAAGAGTTTATTTGTTTTTTAGTCTTACGTGGTAAGTTAAATAAACGTTGACCATAAGATCCAGTTATTATTATTATTTATTATTTTAAGTTCTTTTTAATTAAATCAATAAATGGATGGTATTTCATCGATGTTTCTGTGTGAATTAGCTACTGATCTGGGACTAGTTTAGAATTCATAGAGTGTTTCAAATGTGTAAATCGAGGTCCTGACACATGCATAGTGTCAGACGCGAAAAATTTAATTTCCAAATGATATGTGTTTGTTGTGTTAATCCCATGATCCGTGACTAGCACACATATTTAACAATATTCATATCACATCCAGACACGCTTAAATAAAATAGAGTAGCACAATATAATGAAACAGCCAAAATTAAGCCATACATGACTAAATTTTACAACGTACGGGCTGATCAGCCAAATGGTTCATATGGCATAAAGTTTCCAGCGTAGTTAACGATAAATAGGCAAAAAAAACCCATCACGTATGCCTCAACCCAACCACATGCAACTGACTTGGTTAAACCCTAGAAACCGGTGTCATCATTGCCAAAACCCGAAGCGTAAAAGTGTCCGAACGATGGGTCACCATCCACATCCTCTGAATATGTTCAACAAGAAAGCATAAGTACAAAATTGAACTCCATAAGACTTTACAGAAAAGACTATATAGTATGCAAGGCTATGCCAAGAAATGTGGCTATCTTGCTAAGTTTTCCCATTTTGCATAAAGCAAGCTTTCATTTGAAATTATAAGTAATAGATTGCAGTCGGAAGTTGTAAAAGCATTTTACATTAATAAGCAATAAATAACAATAAGGTATAAATAGCATAAATAACAAGTGACTTGCTGCCATAACATCAAAACAGCGGAAAAGTCATTTCTCGAACAAGCTACGCATGGATTCCCTATCCATACATCACACAAAGCATTTTGTAAAACATAAAACTACTTACTGTGAGATATAACCAAATGATATCCATAACCGGGGTCACATCTATTCGAATATATTTACACTCTGCGGAGGTTGTACAACTTTACCCACTCAAAATAAACATCGCACCATGTCATCCATGTCACGCGATACTGAAGGTACCCGATTTGAGAGTTCATCAGAAAACTTTTACATCACCGGTGCTAACAACAAACCACGCTATGATACTTTCATAGGATATATAGAGCTCTAAAAAATCCTAAGAACATGTTGTGTTGGAAAACTTTGTGTTCCTCACAAAATCTCTACAAATATAGGGATCCTCTAGCATGATTGCACTAGCCCAATTGCATCTTGCAATTTGCCACCTGCGGTTTGATTGCTAGAACATAATAACTTATTGTTCTAAGGCCTCCCATAAGGCATGTGTAGTTGTACGAATTTAATTGGGTCTATGGCACAATAGATTGGTCCTTAGTGACTCGGGCAAGACATCCACAAACCATAGTCTCACTCGGGCAAGACATCCACAAACCATAGTCTCATGCACCTGCACCGGTCTCATCATATATTCGCCCAAATCTAAAACAAGTTTTTAGTTTTCATTTTACAGACAAAATAATAGAGGTGCCGCCTCTGACCACTTATACAAGTGCTTCCCATGATTGAATAATTTATCAATCTTTTCTAACCTAGCAAGACTAATATCATTAAGCATGGCTAAGCATCAACTGATTCATACCCACTAAAAATCCACAATAATTATACAAATAGTGGATAGCATTAATAAGGTGACAATAGTAAGGATGTCAATTTATCAAGGTGGGGTCAATGCAACAATAGGGTATAACTACCAACCTTACCAACGTAACGATTTTTACCGCAATTACGCGCACGCATAATATCTTTTTACACAACATACATAAAAGTGAAACTATGGGATCAATATAGTCAATGCAGGGTGTTTGCCTTGCTCGTCAAACACTTGGCCTTACTTTGTATCAACTTTGAAGATTTTCAAAATGTCGGTATCTAATCAGTAAAAGCCAAATAAATTCCAACAGAGAGAAAATTAAAATAAGAGAAAATTAAAATATTTTAGTATATTATGAAAATTAAAATCCAAAGTGTCCCATTAGCCCACCTCCATGCGCTTCCTGTAACAACAACAAACGAACAGAGCTAGCTGGAATGCATAGCTTGTTAGCTCTAAACACAAACCCATCATTAACGACGAATTTGTTCTACATTTTCCCTTCTTGACAATTCAACAATATATCCGTAAAATCCGCATCATGCACATATTGTTCTTTAATAGTCTCTAATCCAAAAATTTTGAAATCAAGCTGTGAAAGCATGGTATATCTCCTAGACAAACCATCAGCAATAACATTCTCCTTTCCTTTCTTGTGTTTTATGACATAAGGAAAAGACTCAATAAATTCCACCCACCTTGCATGTCTACGGTTTAGTTTTGCTTGACTTCGAATATGCTTTAAAGATTCATGATCAGAATGTATAACAAATTCTTTGGGCCATAAATAATGTTGCCAAGTTTCTAAAGTTCAAAAAAGCGCATATAACTCCTTGTCATAAGTAGAATAGTTCAAACTAGGCCCACTCAATTTCTCCTTTGAAATATGCTATAGGTTTCCCATCTTGTAACAACACGCCACCTAAACCAATTCCACTGGCATCACATTCTAGTTCAAAAGTCTTATTAAAATCAGGGAGTTGGAGTAGTAGTGCATGTGTTAACTTATCTTTCAACGTGGTGAAGGCGTTCTCCTGTGCGGTGCTCCAAATAAATGGCACGCCCTTCTTGGTGAGCTCATTCAATGGTGTGGCGATGGTCTTTGAAATCCTTCACGGCGGCGGTAGAATCTCGCAAGTCCTAAAAGCTTCGCACTGTGTGACCGTGTTAGAGTCGGCCAACTCAGATTGCTTCAATCTTGGCTTGATCAACTTCAATTCCCTGTGGAGTAACAACATAGCCAAGAAACGCGACTCGATCGGTGCAAAAGGTGCACTTCTCAAGGTTACCAAATAAACGTGCATCACGTAAAGCATTAAAAACAGCACGTAAATGGTCAAGATGTTCCTCTAATGATTTGCTATATATCAATATATCATCAAAATAAACCACCACAAATCTACCAATGAAAGCACGCAAAACTTCGTTCATTAGTCTCATGAAGGTGCTAGGTGCATTAGTTAACCCAAAAGGCATTACTAACCACTCATATAAACCGAACTTAGTTTTAAAAGCTGTTTTCCATTCATCGCCTAATTTCATGCGAATTTGATGATATCCACTACGCAAATCAACCTTCGAGAAAACAACAGAGCCACTCAACTCATCAAGCATATCATCTAACCTAGGAATAGGATGACGATACCTAATGGTGATGTTATTGATTGCTCTACAATCTACACACATGCGCCATGATCCATCTTTCTTAGGCACTAATATGACCGAAACAGTACAAGGACTAAGAGATTCGCGCACATACCCTTTATCAAGCAATTCTTGAACTTGGCGCTGAATTTCTTTGGTTTCTTAGGTTGGTCCCAGATGGTGCGCGGTTGGGCAATGATGCGCCGGGAATTAAATCAATTTGATGCTCAATGCCTCGAAGCGGTGGCAACCCCGGCGGTATGTCCTTCGGAAAGATGTCCTTGTACTCCTGCAAAATGTTAATGACAGCAGGAGGCAAAGAAGAAGGTGTGTCCTCAACTGAAAATAAAGATTCTTTGCAAACTAATGCATAGCAAATAGAATTACTAACACCCAATTCAGTCATATCAGATTTGGTAGCAAGAAAACTAACACCTTTCAATTTAATTTCTTTATTCTTTCCATGAGTAGTTTCATATGCTTTCTTCTTATGTGGTTCAAGCTCTTTTGCTACAATCGATTTTCGCTCTTAGCGTCTCTCGATTCTTCTCTCTACTAGCTCTAGCAAGTTCATCTTTAATAATTTGTTCAGAGTCATAGGATGCAACACAATTTTCTTTCCTTTGAACATGAGAGAGTATTGATTATTCCTACCATGATGCACACAATCGATGTCGTATTGCCAAGGTCTTCCTAATAACAATGAACAAGCTTGCATAGGAACAACGTCGCAATCAATATAATCATGGTATGATCCCATAGAAAAGTTTACTCGACCATATGTGTTACCTTCAACTTACCACTGTTGTTGAACCATTGAATATGGTATGGGTGGGGTGAGGTTTGGTCGACAAAGCAAGCTTCTCCACCATATCCATACTCGCCAAATTATTGCAACTCCCACCATCAACGATTATGCGAATTGAGCGTTCTTGGACAACGCCTTGATTTGGAACAAATTATGGCGCTGATTTTGCTCAAGACGAGAAACTTGAGCACTTAGTGCGCGTTGCACAATAATGCTCAAATACTTATCGGCATCTTGGCGCCAACATGTTCCTCCTCATGATCGATTCATCATCATGTCCTGCAGGTCGATTGCAAGCATAGCATATGTTTCATCATCAAAATCACTAGCAGAGGAATACCCACCATCTTCGCGTATAATCGATGCGCTTGTTTGGACAGTCTCGCATCATGTGTCCATAGCCTTTGCAACGATGACATTGAATGTCCTTAGTTCGCCCCGTCAAGCAACCAAGAAGAGCTTTTGGCGTAAGTTTGTGGTCTTGATTTGGTCGCTTCGTAAACTCGTGGTCCGAATCGAGGTAGTGGGGCGCCGCTTGATGTTGGATGATGACGGTGGTGGTGTACTAGTGGGACAGGCGAGAGGGGTTCGTGGCGTCCATGAGTTTGTGCGACTGCAGAATAGTTAGATCGTGTCTTCGCCTCAAGGCCCCACAGACTTCACGTTCACTTTGCAAGCAAGATGAAACAATCTAGTAATGGAGTTATAATCTTTATAATCTAGTATGTCTTAAATTTCTCGATTCAACCCTCCCAAAAACCTAGCCATTGAACCTCCTCATTCTCATTGAAGCCACAACGCAACATACCAATTTGTAATTCTTGATAGTAGTCTTCCACTGACTTTGTACCTTGTCGTAAGTGTTGTAATTTATTTAACAAATCACAGTATAGTATGAGGAACAAATCGATGCCGCATAAGCAATTTTAAAGCCTCCCAATTGTTAGGTATGTTGTTGGGATGTTGACGGCAATGTTCTTTCCACCAAATAGAAGCAAAGTCGGTAAATTCACTAGTAGCACCCTAACTCGCCTAATATCGGAAATTCATGGCAAGCAAATTTTTGATCAACAGATAGTTCCGAATTAAGATAACCATCAGGATCATATTTACCATTAAAAGAGGGCATAGTGAATTTAACCTTAGCAAAAGAATCATCGTGGTCACGTACCTCACGCCGTGGGGATCTCGTCTCATACCTTGTCGATTTAAACATGGCGTCGATGAGCTCGATCATTGTTGTGGTTACTCATGTCATTGGCCTCGGTATCGATCATATAGTCGATTCATCTTATCCTCTACCACCGTGGTAGCGGGGAACAAGATTGGAAGCTTTGGGCAAGCTCGTCAAGGCGTGCCATAATACCTGCCAAAGAAGTGTTAGTGACGCCTTGCGCTCTCTCCATCGCGGTGAGCGTAGTGTTTGTTTCAATCTGGGCGCCCTTAAGTTGAGCAAGTCGCTCATTAGTGATCCTGACATCTTCCTCAAGACCCTCCGCACGAAGGTTCATGATGCGCCGGAAATGTTGTACGATTCCCCTCGTACGAGGAGTATGAGATGTATCCTCATCTAGCTCTGCAGAACCTACCATTGTTAGCAAATCACAAGAATATGTCCCTAACAGCTACTAGGATGTGGTGGTTCAACAGTCGCTCACACTCGAGCCTTTTATCGAATTCTTACCAATTCTTACCAAGCAACGGGGTGATCGGCAGCAATGGTGTCAATGTATCTCCGAAGATTGGATAGAGCGATTGCCAGGTGAAGATCAACCTGTACGGTGTAGAAGAGGTGTAGCTGGGAGGGCTCAAGTATGGTAGCAAAGGAAAAGCAATTGTTCAAATTAGTATGCAAAGTTGAAAAGCAGTTCAAAGTACTAGCCACAAGTGCTGGTCCTAGTCTAAACCAAGCCTAGCTAGAGCAACTCGCAAGAACGACTAGTCGCAACAACTGAAGGCTAGCACCCGAATTATCAACGCCAACGAGAAAAGGATGACTATACCAAACTGAACAAAGAGGCAGCTCTATTTTTTTTTCTCCTTCTTTTTCTTTCTTTTTTTTTGTCTCTCTCTTCTTCTGTTTTTTTCTTCAGAAAACTGCTGAGAACCGGACACAGGCTTTTTTTTCTTTTCGTTTTTTCTTTCTTTCTTTTTTTTTGGCTTATTTTACCTTGGCTTCCTCAATAAGCTACGGGACTTGGTCTTCTTCCTGAGACCCAAAATCAGCAGCACCTGGTTCCCCAAAATGCTCACTGGAGGTGACGGCGGCGCCACAAGCCAGCGCGGCGGCGCGGTTCGGCGGAGGAGAGGGGCGAGGCGGCGGCTGCTCAGAGCGGCGTGGCCGAAGGCTCGGGCGACGCTGCTGCGCTGGTGCGCTGGACGGCGGCGGTCGTTCGCGACCAACTGGCGGTGCGGAGGCGGCGCGTGGCGCCAACGGATCCGGCCTGGCTCTCTGGCGACAACAAAGAAAGACCGGCAAAGAAGGGCGCATCGGACGAAAACCGATCTGCAATCTCCTTTTTTTTGTTTGTTTTGCTTCCTTCGGTTTGGATTGCCGATGAGAACGCCGAGGGACACCGACGAACAGGCGCGCTACGCTATCTGATCATGCGTGCGGCAGAATCCGTTGGCGGCGGTGGCGATCCAAAGGAATCGATCTGATCTGTTGATGTGCTTGTATGTTGTTGCTTGAAATCTTGTGTTGATCGCTGCATGGTACTGTTGCATGAAACGCCCGAGGGCAATGCGGGAATAGAGTCAACGATGAACCGATCTGCTATTCCTCTCTCTTTTTTTTGTATGAAGAACAGACTAACGATAGAACAAGAAACCCTAAAGCGAGACAAATCTAGACAGAAAACCAGCACACGACTCGACGATGCAACGGCAATTCAATAAAGCAAACTAAAAAGAACAAATTGCGAAGGCACAAATTGGCTTGGACAATAAACTAAACCTATTTTTTTTAATTTTGGCTATTTGGACTGGTAGGAAAAAAAAATTCTCACCGATGAACTGAAGCTCTGATACCACTTGATGAACCCTAAGGTTCTATTTGTTGTCCCAATCTTTCGATGAGAACGATAACTATCGATTTCGGTGGAGGTGACTCTCGCGATTCGACTACAACCGTACGACGACGCTTGCGCCTTAGCAATCGTTGAACCAACTCCGAGACGTTATTGACCTTGCTGGAAGCACGATCAACCTGACCACGAAGGTCTATTCCTGCATGCAATCGAAGAACACGCAAGAATAAGATAAAACGCAATCTGATGTATTGCAAATATTTATGAAGTATTGAAAGGTTGGGATTCCGAAAAGCTATCTTGACAGGTGGTCGTCTGACACAACTGAAGAACAGAAGTTTGCACAATGGCTAAAACTTAACTCAACAAAATCCAAGGAAAACTAAAGGGGTGCGGCCTCCTTAAATAGGGAACGAGGAGCCACAAAACTTAACTCAACAGTAACCACACCCCCGGGTGGGCCGCCGGCAGATGGGCCAAGTTCAGTATGATTACAAAGCCCAGTTTGGCCCAAACAAGTGATAGGACGTCTTCTTTTGATGATTACGATCAGTCCAGAAGGAGTTTGGAGGTGAGGCCGGATCCGTTGGAAAGAGGACGAAATTATCTTTCCATCAAGTACTCGTGGACCTCCAACGGACGTCGTATGTGAAAGTTATGGCCGTTTGAAGTCAGTGCTGTCAGGCTGATTCCGGAGGCCGAACTGGATTCCAAAACGGGTCCCGTTCGAACTCTTGCTTGTCTTGGACCAAAAAGTGACGTGGTGACCTCCCTTATGTCTTCCAAGCATGTCCATGACTCCACATGCCTCGCCTTCGTCCTTTCCCATGTTCCTAAGCATAATTAAATCACTTGCTTTAGGTAGCTGTCTATTCTCAGTAATATATAAACATAGGAATGAATTCACCTGGTAATTAAGTTGGCGAGTACGAGCTCGAGTAAGTGGTCCTTGTAACACTTGCTGTGGCTGAGTGTTGTGTGTAGGCGCGGTTGTATCCATGGAAGGGATGTCCTCATCAATAGGATACCACATCATGTCACAGATTAACATCATGAGAGATAGTACAGAAACAATTCTACACGGTACTACATAATGAACCAAATCACTAGAAATGCGGAAGCAATGAATTTCCCTTTCCCCACCTACTGTGCACAGTGTGTCATTTTAATACTTTTCTACTAACCACGGACCTAAAGCCCGCTCTGATACCAACTGTAACACCCCAGCCCAACCTGAGCCTGGAATGCTACCACCATAACAAGACTACAAATGAAACTAAGATATTTCTTTCTAATTTCCGGCAGAATCTCCTTTGTAAACTGAACCATCTGGACATCCGCACAATTAACAGTAATATTAAGCAATTATCTAATCACGCATACTAAACATGTTTATGAAAGAAACGACCATAAAACACTATCCAACTCCAATAGAGGTTGTCCACGACATAGGACATAAAGAAGTAAGCCTCACATAAAACTATTCAAAATTGAAGCTATGACTTAAATGTTTTGTTCAACTTTATTCGTGCCAGTGTGCAACCATGATAATTTCTACTCCCGCCCATGCATGCTGTCCATAACCGATGTACCTAAAAAAAACAACACTGCAAGGGTGAGTCCAAGATTCAGCAAGGCCAATGATACAAATTATAACAAAATCATTCAGTACCCAACAGTGTATCAACATCACGAATCGAATCAACATATGAATGAATGAATGCACATGCACTTCTCTTTTGCTCATACCGGTATAGCGAGTGAACACCCGTCGGTGTTCACTTATGCCCGCGTTCTACAACACGCGGGGATCCAAAGCCCGTTTGAGAACAAGTCAACCGGGGATCCATAATGCCCACTTTGGAATGGTGGGTCTTACAATCACCACCCACTCCCGTGGGTGTCGCAAGTCCACAACTTGCATTCATGAGTGCACATGATGAACAATAAAATGACAGTAATCAAATTTCCACTCCCGTGGACGGAAACGAAGCATGCATGAATGGAATGAATCATGTATCACAGGAAACATAAATATTGCAATCTGTCCACATCATGAGCACAATGTAAGAACAATCATATATTCAACACATCTTCATGCATTCCTTTGAAAACAACACAAATTATCAAACAGTACTCGCCTTCCGTGCTGCGACGTACTAGGAAGCAACGAATGTGTCATTCCACCCACCGCCTCACCGCCTACACAAGCATTTACACAGAATAAGAATAACAAGAGATGACGCATCTACACGTGCCCTATCATACCCTCTAACCAACCCACACAACCATGGGTTCAATTTGACAACTTCACCCAAAAGACCAGATTACTACTCTACTGGAAGTTGTACGATAAAATCCACCATTAATTATCTGTAACTCCTAAAGACCCGAAACCAGTGCTCAGCTAATCCTAACGAACCAGACTACGAAACTTTATCCTCTGATTCGGCCAAAACAGAGGACTAATCTGCCCAAGAAGACACCGACGAAACCTGTCCGATTTGAAACGATCGTAAAGAAAAGCCTGTAACTTTCAGTCTACAGATCCTATGGAGATGATCTTTATCAATCTGGAATCATGGAGAAATTATATTCAAAAACCTATTTGGGTGGCCTCCCTGAATCGGGCTCTATCTAGAACAAAACTGAAGAGCAACCAACAGTCTCCAAAATTTCTGACAGACAGAGCTGTGTGCAGTTAAAAATTCATAACTCATAAACCACTAGGTGGAATCTCATTATATCGGTGCCAAAAGAAAGCTAACGAAACTAGGAACATATCTCTAGGAGACGTCGACCCGAGATTCGGCCTCTAAAGGGTCGAAACTGACCGCGCAAGGAGACGGATGCGTTCTGGAATCTCCAGAACAGAAACCGATTTAGATCTAATGCACCATTAAGCAATAAAATTGAATCATACTACCACTAAAACATTCGTTACCCTTGAAGATCTCCAGGGAGACGTGGATCCACCTCCCAAGGACCTCCCTCCCTTCTCCTCCCTTCCCTCTCCAAGACCGGCCACAAGATCGCCGCGAACGGGCGGCGGCGCCGTTGGAAGGAGACGGCTTCGGGGGAGAGCTTGGGGGCGACACCGGGGATCTCTGTGTAATATTCTGAAAATAAATAAATAAATAATAATAACGTCTTTAAGGGCTTGTGTGTAATTAAATAAAATAGTACATAAAAATAGAATATTTCAGAGTATTTTTAGAGCTATATAAATCGTGGGGAGCATTGGTTCTAGAAACCCTAGCAGTCTTTTTTTTTATCTAGCCGCTGTCTTGCTTCTTTTTTTTCCCGTGCGCCGCCAGGGAGCTGTGCCTTCGGCCAATCTCTTCCCTGTGTGTGGCCGGCCTCTGTGCGCCAGCGTTGGTGCCAGATCGCCCAGCTTTTCGCTTGCCGTGCGCGCGTGCCTGGGACGTCCTGCCTTGTGGAAGCCAGCGACCGAGTGCAGACGCCTAGCCGCCGTGTGCCATCTCCATCTGGCGTGTGCGCGTGGAAGCCAGAGTGCTGCGTTGATTTTCTTGCCACGCACGAGGTTCTGCCGGCTGGTTGTGTAGGTGCGTTTGACATTGTGTTTTATTCCTTTACTGCTATGAGTATTAACGGGTTACCTCTTTTGGTTTATTGCTAAGATTAGCTAATCAATGGGAGGTGCCAGCATGTACGTGATTAGTGGTAGCTTATTGCACTAGGCCGAATTAGTATTGTGATTAGGGAAGTGTAGACTGTACAGTGGATAGAAATAGATGAATTAGATATTGCTAAGTAGTAGTTAACTAGTTGGCCGTAGCATTACATGCATGCAGACTAGAATGATTTGTTGGAATAGTAAGGGAGATTAGTATGATGTTTGTAGTCGGAGATATCGATCAATAGATTAGTTTTGGTCCATTGCTCGTTGAACGATTTATTCGGGTACCTTAATGGGAAATTTTGGAAATGTCATCTACTAGTTAATTGTAGATAATTTCGATATCTTTCTATATAATATTTAATCATATCGAGCGGACAAGTAGAATTCGAGTTATGATTTTTCGAAGACTGCTGTCTTTGTGGATGTCGTCTTTCGGCGCTGTTTTGGTAGACTGTAGATTAAAAATAGTAATTGGACTAATTAGAGTTTGTGATCTACATGAAAGATGTAGATAATTGTTCAAGGGTTCTGTAGAATCTAAGAACTCGAATTTTGGTTGAGTAAAACAAAAGTTATGAATTTAGTAAGACCCGCTGTTCCGAAGCGGACAGATCGGTTTTCTGGGTTAAAAACGGAGGGATAGATGATTTAATTAGAAGTCTTCGTAATATAAGAAAATGTGGAGAATTTTGTGTAGAATCCAGAACTGGGTGGTTTGTCGTGATCGGACTTTTGAGTCAAAAGTTACGTTCGATTTAGTACTAAGACAGCATTGGGTAACTTTTCGGTACCGGAGAAGCGTGGTAGATTTGAGGACGGGTAGGAGCGATGTCTATTGATTGCTATTCTTGATGATGTAGCTTGTATTGAAATTTGTGTATATAATGTAGGAGAGGCGTCGTGCTTGTTGCCATCTTCTAGCCAAACCGCAAGGCCGCAACTAGTAAAGGCAAGTGCATGATAGACATCGATTAATGATTGATCACTGTTTTCTTTATCTTCCATTACCATTATTGTTGTGCTTTTATTTTATTTGATTGCAAGCAATGGAATGGTAAGGATCTATATGGTTAATGGACATGATGAAAAATTGGATATAGTGAGTATTATGAAATTATGCATGTTTGTATTCATAAGCATCTTTGCATATGAGCAGGTGATCATGAATGATCACAACTCCACGGGAGTGGAGGAGGTCCCCGATCCTTGTGGAGGAACGGGCTTGAGAGTGAATGTTGTCGCGAGCATTCACTCATGCTATACCGGTATGCGCGAAAGAAGTGCATGTGGACATGTAGATTAGAGTTGCATTGATATATGAGTTGAATGGGTGTGAAACAAAGAGAAGTTAACAGCATGAGAGTATTAATAGAAGTGCATGTGATGATAATGAAGTTATTGATTACTGTTGATTTATTATTGTTCGTTGTATATTAATGTATTTGCTGAGTCGTGGACTCACCCTTGCTCTTTTGTTGTCTTTATGTGATCTTCGAGAACGCCGTGACTGAGAGTGAGTAGAGCACCTGGATTAGATCCATCCTTCAATCACATGATCATTTGCCATAAGAACCTTTTCATTCAATGTTGGATTACTCTTGGTCATGTTAGAGGTTGAATAAAGTTTAGGACAACGTTTTGGACTAGACTATTTGTTTCAATTATTTGGATTCATTGGTTGATGCTATTTTGGACTATTTACCTGGTTATATTTCCCCTTGCTTATTTATTATCGCTTGATCCATAATTATGCATGATCTTTTGTGGTCCATGGGTATGTTTATCGTTGATTTCCTTGCAGTAGTTTTATAGTGTGTCAATGATTATTAGTTTAGAGAGTAGTTTAGTGGCATTCCAGGCTCAGTGTTGGGCTGAGGTGTTACACTCCGCAGCAGCGAGACGCCGTCAAGGAGCAGCAAGAAACAACGGGGAGAAGGGGAATGGAGGTGGCGGCTCTAGGGGGAGAGGAGGGAGTGGGGGAGGCGGCTAGGGTTGGGGGCGCCTCCCCCTCCCCTTGGCCGGCCCCCCTTGGGCCGGCCTCTCCTCTTGGGCCTCCTAGGCCGCGGCCTGCAGCCCAGGTTGTCGTAAAAATGCGAAAAACCCCCTCTTTTCTCAGAATTTCTATTCCTCTCTTTGCATTTTTCTCCTCCCACTGAATCTCTAATTACCGATCCGTTTCCGGGGTATTACATTCTACTCCCCTTAACAGAATTCGACCCCGAATTCTACCAACGAAACGAATACACGATTAAAAAAAATATCACATAATTGCAATAAATAAATTAGCACATATCAGAAACGAACAGGTCTAAATACTACTCGCACATGCGAGACTCTAGCTCAAGTGGCCTCTCTCTCGGACTAGAGAAACCACAACACAAAAACGTACAACAAGACTGACCTAACGCTCAACCTGAACTTTCTAGGTTCACTCATCAGAAGAGGGTCGATGGTAAGACCTTACTCGATGGTCAACATCTTTAACTAAATCTCAAACTTTGAATGGCTCATCTGTTCACTCAGCACCAGAATACACCAGAAGTTGCGTACTTCGCGTATGTACCCGCGACGGACAAAACGATATACCAACTTTCTAATTTCTGCAACTCTCGGAAACGAAAAGAATCTAACTGGAAATAGAGAGTCCTCATCGCATCCACGCTTTGCTAACTCTGCACCAAAATGTTAAATTCCAAATTTGACAATTTCATCACGAAAACAAATCCATTTTCTAAATAGGCAGGTTACGAATGAACACCACGACAGCCAAAGGAGAAAATTGCTCGAATGCCCAAACCAAATACTTATGATTTGTCTGAATTGAAAAGAATCAACATGCCAACACAGCCCCCAACTCAAATTGCAGAAAACACCGGTCAACAACACAAAACTCAAACGAGAATCAAGAAAACGCCTCATTATCCGATGAAACATCGTTTTCCTCAATTTCTCTCTTCTAGGAATAAAATTTCTCTCGAACCTTGAAATTCGAATTCATCGCATACCCCCGCGCTTAAACCTCTTATTTAAACATCCTCGAATTTTGATCAAACCGAAGGACATCATCCACACAATTGTGGAGAGGCTATATTGAATCCACCGAATATTCTAGATAATTCATTCTACTAACCAACATCGATTTAATAAAAGGCGCTCAAGACACCACAGAATAGGTTCCACACCATCACATTACCTCCAATTTCTAAGAACAACAACTCAGAATCTTTAACCCGCACAATCATGTACTACATCCGAAGGATTCTATCAATTATCATTCTACTGTTCAGGAAACTCCATTATTCTACTTTCTCTACACATAATCATTGTGTGACCAAAGGTCTAGCATAAGAATGCAAAGTCCAGACCTAACTTCCAAAACCTCTACAACAATTTTTTTTCTCTTATAACAGAGAGTGAAATCATCAAATTAAATATCTAACATTCCCACAATTCTAACATCCTCACTCATTAACATCATCCGAAATCACCCACACAATCTCACAATACTATCCAATTGCGTTACTCTATAAAATTAATCAAGGTTTCCATACCTTCGATAATCCTCGGCCTTTCAACATGAACTAAAGTTCTGGAATTTCACTATGTCATAGGTTCTACTCAGCCATAACACTATTCAGGTCTACTTTGAAACCAAACATTCCCTGTGGATCAAACTTTCCTCCAAGAGATACAGATCAAAACCAATTCACATACTACTACTCCTCCAATAATCCTGATAGCAAAATATCACCACTACCAAAACTTAGCCACCACCAAACAGAGGCCAATATACACGTTGCAAAACTTTGTAACAAAATATGCGTTGGGTCTTTCTCAAAAGAAAGAGACAAATAGGGACAAGCTTCGTCACACAGAAAAACGTTGCTCCTCACAGCGAGCACGAAACCAAAAGAAAGAATCCGGTAAGGAGGAACTTAAAAGAAATTAAATAGTGAACTCACAGCTAAGGGCACACCTCCCTCAAAAAGGAAGTAACAAGTAACAACTAATAAGGAAAATGACATTACGGTTGAAACTCGACATCTCTTGAGCAGAAAGTGCAGAAAGTCTAGGCAAGATCCAAATAACCACATGTTACAAAACTTGACTCAAATTCTCAAATACTTATACTGCACTCCTTCCTTTAACATAGCATTTAGTACTTGAACTAATAACACCTTGCCACATAGAACAAGGTAAGTTCTTTAGTCCAACCCACCGAACTACTTAAGAACCAATAAAATTCTACAATACGCCCAATTTGTTCGGAACTGTTCATCTACTCATGAAACATGAGATCCAAATGACCTCAGCCATAACACTCGAAACATTTTTTTTCAGGACTTCACGGAAAGCAAACGGATTCTCAACGAAATCGACGAAAATTTTCTTTGATTGCAACCTCACTTTGCGAACTCAAACCAAGGTGCCTTTAGGACTAACTCTCCCGAAAACTCTTAAGAAACAATAGGATAACTCCAATACCTCAATTTACCCAAAAATAGTTTCAGCTACCAAATGATTCAAGAGCTCCAAAGTACCACGAAAACCTAACTTGAAATATTTTCATTAGAACGATATCACCAAAGGCGATCAACTTACTACAACTATTAACATCAATCTCACAACAACAATTAGAAAACACTTCGAAAGATCCACGTGAAAAGAGTGGGTTTATTCCTTCTCAAAAGAAGAGGCAAATGGAAACGATGTTCACCAACTAGACAATCATTTACAAATCGCAATGAACACATGACCAAAGGGGGAAACCAATTAAGCACCGAACTCATAGAACATAAGTGGAGTCCGCCGTTGAAAGCATAAGCCTCACCAGAAGAGAATGTCAGACCTCAACAGATAAGAACAACGAGCATTCAAGATCAAAGCGCTCCGCATCACTTAAGAACTATTATAACTTTGCAACCAATTGTTTTATGCGGCAAACTCCGTTTACCATTTGAAACTTGAACCCCCAAAAGGTCATGAACACCAAACTTGAAATTGGATCATTTTAGAAACATCGAGAAAGGCGGTCAAACTTCTTTTTCTATAAAAGAATCAACATTACCCTCACATTACTGAACATTCCAGTAAGAGCAATAACATATATTCCGGGTACAAATCAATTTACTTTACTATCATATCAATAAACCTTCGAAACATGACAAAGTGTGTCTTAGAAATCTCCAGCATTAAATGGGATTGTAATAACAACTTATTCTAGAAAAAATCAAAACTTTCTTCAATGAACTCTGTAAAAGATGATTCCTGTTCTCCAAAATACCAAACGGTGAACCAGGTCACCCTAATCAACAAGAGAGATAGGACCACCATAAAAGAAAATGATCTTGACAAAGATAACGTTGACAAGTAGCAAAGAGAGCTCAGCAGTCCAAAGGACAAGAATTATTTGAAAAACAAATAGGAGACCGATAGAAACTCGTAACCTACTAATTTGTTTGATTACCATCTCCGACTTAATCACCACAACGCACCCCAAAAAGGGTTTTAACACTATTCCTTAGAAAAGAGATGCATCAAACTTCAAGACGCGGAATGTTCCAAAAGAAATACATGGAACCCAAGATTTCTCATGTTAACGAACTTGCAACAGAAAACTCTCATTATCTAAACTATCAAACGAGTAAATGAGTCGCTCTTTTCCAATGAGAAAGAAGGATCAACCATGAAAATTTACAATGTTGCCAATTGACGAAGATCACTTGTAGTGAAAGCAATTCAACAATCGAAAACAATAGTGTTTTCAGGGAACCATTAAAGACCAAATGAAACTCATCTACCATGCATCATGAACCCTAGAGAAATTTATCAACCACCACCGGACATGGGCTTGTCAAATTCAGAATTCAAGGAAGAGAACGACTTTCTAAAGTAATCCACAAGAAATATACAAGGCCAATGCACACTTAGTAAAGAACTTTGCAAAAGAAATCTTTCAACGTCCGAAATTCCAAGCGAACAAATAAGTTAAATTTTCCAACAGGGGTAAAGCATAACTTTCGTGAAAAGATAAATCTTGCAATTTAACTATGCTCACGCGGAGCAGTAATATCACAATAGTCGAAAGTACAATAACTGTTTCAAAGAACGTTCAGAAACCTGCTGGAGCTTGCCCACCTCATTATAACCCTCCTTTCAAAAGAAATTCACGAACTACAAGAAACTACAACCAGGAAACCAGATACAAATTTGAGAAAGACAACAACTTTAGCAATGAGCTCAGGCTCAACACAGAACTATGGAACAGGGGTAAGAACTTCTCTACTCTCATACCACGAACAGTGGTGTAGCCTGGCAAAACTCAGGAAAACAACCACGAACCTAACTGCTCAACGTCCGCTACCGATACGCATAGCTAATGCAATCAATTATGAATATATAGGATCATCTCATGACAATCATAGAATAATTCATAGATATAGGATACCACATCATGTCACAGATTAACATCATGAGAGATAGTACAGAAACAATTCAACACGGTACTACATAATGAACCAAATCACTAGAAATGCGGAAGCAATGAATTTCCCTTTCCCCACCTACTGTGCACACTTTGTCATTTTAATACTTTTCTACTAACCACGGACCTAAAGCCCGCTCTGATACCAACTGTAACACCCCAGCCCAACCTGAGCCTGGAATGCTACCACCATAACAAGACTACAAATGAAACTAAGACATTTCTTTCTAATTTCTGGCAGAATCTCCTTTGTAAACTGAACCATCTGGACATCCGCACAATTAACAGTAATATTAAGCAATTATCTAATCACGCATACTAAACATGTTTATGAAAGAAACGACCATAAAACACTATCCAACTCCAATAGAGGTTGTCCACGACATAGGATGTAAAGAAGTAAGCCTCACATAAAACTATTCAAAATCGAAGCTATGACTTAAATGTTTTGTTCAACTTTATTCGTGCCAGTGTGCAACCATGATAATTTCTACTCCCGCCCATGCATGCCGTCCATAACCGATGTACCTAAAAAAACAACACTGCAAGGGTGAGTCCAAGACTCAGCAAGGCCAATGATACAAATTATAACAAAATCATTCAAGACCCAACAAATTGTATCAACATCACGAATCGAATCAACATATGAATGAATGAATGCACATGCACTTCTCTTTTGCTCATACCGGTATAGCGAGTGAACACCCGTCGGTGTTCACTTATGCCCGCCTTCTACAATACGCGGGGATCCAAAGCCCGTTTGAGAACAAGTCAACCGGGGATCCATAATGCCCACTTTGGAATGGTGGGTCTTACAATCACCACCCACTCCCGTGGGTGTCGCAAGTCCACAACTTGCGTTCATGAGTGCACATGATGAACAATAAAATGACAGTAATCAAATTTCCACTCCCGTGGACGGAAACGAAGCATGCATGAATGGAATGAATCATGTATCACAGGAAATATAAATATTGCAATCTGTCCACATCATGAGCACAACGCAAGAACAATCATATATTCAACACATCATCATGCATTCCTTTGAAAACAACACAAATTATCAAACAGTACTTGCCTTCCGTGCTGCGACGTACTAGGAAGCAACGAAGGTGCCCTTCCACCCACCGCCTCACCGCCTACACAAGCATTTACACGGAATAAGAATAACAAGGTATGACGCATCTACACGTGCCCTATCATACCCTCTAACCAACCCACACAACCATGGGTTCAATTTGACAACTTCACCCAAAAGACCAGATTACTACTATACTGGAAGTTGTACGATAAAATCCACCATTAATTATCTGTAACTGCTAAAGACCCGAAACCAGTGCTCAGCTAATCCTAACGAACCATACTACGAAACTTTAGTTGGCGGGATCCTCTGATTCGGCCAAAACAGAGGACTAATCTGCCCAAGAAGACACCGACAGAAACCTGTCCAGATTTCAGAACAGTCGTAAAGAAAAGCCTGTAACTTTCAGTCTACAGATCCTATGGAGATGATCTTTATCAATCTGGAATCATGGAGAAATTATCTTCAAAAACCTATTTGGGTGGCCTCCCTGAATCTGGCTCTATCTAGAACAAAACGGAAGAGCACCAACAGTCTCCAAAATTTCTGACAGACAGAGCTGTGTGCGGTTAAAAATTCATAACTCCTAAACCACTAAGTGGAATCTCGTGATCTCGGTGCCAAAAGAAAGATAACGAAACCAGGAACATATCTCTAGAAGACGTCGACCCGAGATTCGGCCTCTAAATGGTCTAAACTGGCCGCGCAAGGAGACGGATGCGTTCTGGAATCTCCAGAACAGAAACCGATTTAGATCTAATCCACCATTAAGCAATAAAATTGAATCAAACTACCACTAAAACATTCGTTACCCTTGAAGATCTGTAGGGAGACATGGATCCACCTCCCAAGGACCTCCCTCCCTTCTCCTCCCTTCCCTCTCCAAGACCGGCCACAAGATCGCCGCGAGCAGGCGCGGCGCCGTTGGAAGGAGACGGCTTGGGAGAGCTTGGGGCGACACCGGGATCTCCGCAGTGCGAGCCGTCAAGGAGCAGCAAGAAACACCGGGGAGAAGGGGAATGGAGGTGGCGGCTCTAGGGGGGAGAGGAGGGAGTGGGGGAGGCGGCTAGGGTTGGGGGCGCCTCCCCCTCCCCTTGGCCGGCCCCCCTTGGGCCGGCCTCCCCCTCTTGGGCCGCTGGGCGCTGCTCATGCCCAAAGTTGTCGTAAAAATACGAAAACCCCCCTCTTTTCTCAGAATTTCTATTCCTCTCTTTGCATTTTTCTCCTCCGACTGAATCTCTAATTACCGATCCGTTTCCGGGGTATTACATGTAATAGTTTTTAAATTTTTGCAAAAAAAACTTTTGTTGATTCCTTTATTAGAAAAAGATTTAATTAAAATGCTAGAGAAATGCTTTAAATGCATAATTTAATATTTTTAGCATAAATAACAAAGAATACCAAATTTTGGGCTGTGACACACGGTGGTTTGATTTTTTTTTTTTTTTTTGAGCCCCCACGCTGGTTTGAATTGATACTGGCGATTTCCACTCTGTGGTAGCAATGGATATAATATATAAAAAGATTCAGAAAATATATTAAAAAATCCTGGTGGAAATGACTCCAAATAGGAAACATTATCCGGTGATGAATGGGGCCAAAAAACTACAAAAGCCTAGAGTATAGTCCTTTTTCTTTTGGATTAGGAAGAGGTAGCGAAAACTACTAATATGGGTTTGCATGCCAAATGCAGTTAACCTAATTAAGCTAAGGTAAGATCTAGCCATTTGCAAGGAGCATTCTAGTGCAATCTTAAACAAATGGACATATAATGAGCTGCACAATAGTATAAGGATAATGCTACTGTACTTACTTAAGGCATACCGTGGGGAACAAAAAAATCGGACGATTCATGTGTCTAGCTTAGATGTCGCTTGTTTTCATCCACACAATCATATCCAGTCCCACACTTATTGAGTCTCCTGCTTCCAATCTCTTCTCCAAAAGCTTATATATTCCCTACCTCTCTCTCGTTCCATCTCTTTCACCATAACTGCAATTGGCAGGAGAAAGCTTATCTATTCCCCCCCCCCCTCCCTCTCCCTCTCCCTCTCCCTCTCCTTCACCATGACTCTTGCTAGTCGCCGAGTTTTTGATCTAAATAGCACTGCTGGGGACGTTTTTTTTTACAAAAGTAGTCTTTCTCATGTCGTATTGCTAAAAATAGCATCACAACATGCCAATGGCCGACACGTGTCCTAAACCGTGCATCTGATGCCCAGATTCAACCTCCACTGCATATCTAACGCCCGGACCATCATCCTCCCGCCACGTGGCCGCCACCGGGAGCCCCTAGCCCGAACAGGCTTTGTCCGTGCGCACATGCTTCATCGTCCTCCATGTATCTCCAATGATTCTCCGTCAAGCCTCTCACCCGTCCATTTGTAAAGAATCTAAAGTTGATATTGCAGTTCTGAACCAAATTTCAGTGTAAGATCGACAAACCCGACCTTAATAATGCATGAACAATGGGCATGAAAACTTTGAGCTAGATTGTCACTATCTGACCATTAAAATGTTTTAAGCTGGTATCAGCAATGGTCATTGATACGATAAGTTGCAGCCATATGTGCATTGGTATTCTATTGTTAACTTAAGTACTCATGGTGTTTATTTGCAGCATGCGTACGTGGATTTTGCTTGATCTTTGCTTATCTTCTTGGTAAGCAGTTAGATACTTAAGTCCATACGGTATCGCAAAGAAGTGTATCAACGATGACTAGTGAGTTTTTGTTCTAAATAGCACTGTTGGAGCTTTTTTTATATAAAAGTAGCTCTTCTTATGTTGTATTGTTAAAAATAGAACCACAGATGGCCGATACATGTCATAAATCGTGCATCTGATGCCTGGATTCAACCTCCACCGTATATCTGGCGCCTGGACCATCCTCCTATCACCACGTGGCAGCCACCGCTCGCTCTTAACCTGGACAGGGTTTGTCCGTGCGCTGAACGTCCGGAGGCGCGAAATCAGTGCGTCTCTAACCCGGATTTCATCTATTGCCGACACGTGGCTCCACCGGTCACCCTTAACTTAAATTTCATCTACTGGAGACACGTGACTCCCTCGATCACCCCTAACACGGACAATGGCTTGTTCGTGCGTCCCTACCGTGGACGCCCCCGTATGTTCCTGCCGCGCCTAGTAATTACTCTTCCGTCTTAAGTGCAGGGATCAATAGATTTTCTTATAGCAGAGCATAGAAGCATGTCTCCGTGCATATATTTCAAGGAATAATGATGCGCGCGCAAAAGAGCAACAAGCCAAAAATAAAAGGGAAATAGATGATATGATTCCTGGATCCTCAGTCCAGAGGAAAGTAGTACGCATCAGCTTTTGAAGGTAAAAAGCAAAAACAACTACGAGTTTTAATGCTTGGTTGCGTGATCCATTTGCATTATAGCGTCCGGGTATGTGTGATGAAAGCTCCAGTCAAGGGTACCGGAGATGATTAGAGAGGCTAACTCCACTTTATTATGTCTGCCATTACAGGTATACTTGTGTATTGATGTAACAAGACTCCAGATTTTGTCGTGATTGATCACATGGGGGTGTCCGGATAAGGACGCACGGTCAAGGTTAGGGGCGACCGGTGAAGCCATGTGTCGTTAGCAGATGAATTCCAGATTAGGAGCACACTGATTTCGTGCCTCTGGATGTTCAGCGTACGAACAAATCCTGTTTGGGCTAGAGGCGAGTGATGATGGTTGAGTGGCGGGAGGAGGATGGTTCGACGCGAGATAAGATTGAATCTCGAAGCTAGAAGTACGGTTTAGGAAACATATCGGCCGTCGGCACATCTATAATACTATTTTTTGGTAATACGATGTGAGAAAAACTACTTTAGTATACAAAAACCATCTCCAACAGTACTATTGAGGGGGAAACTCGATGACCAGCAAGAGCATCGGTTCGTGTCATCAGCGATAATTCCAACCGGTTCTTTTATGGCAGTTTTGTCTTCCCAGTGACGAAACTAATCTAGCAATTCTTTATGATGACATACGGCTGCATAATCATTCAAGAATTATTTTTGAGAACTAATTGCTCGAGATTTTGCAGTAATAAATTTTGAGAACATTGTTTATGTATCAAGAACTTCTGAGTTCTGACTTTAGTACGAGCTGATCGAGAACAGGAAATTAGACAAGTCAGATGGTGTCAGGCAACCAGCAAATGTGCTCATAAATAGTAGTCTTGTCAAAATTGCAAAATCCTGGACTAATTTAGCCCCATTGCGCAACAAAAATTACAAAAATAGCCCGAATAATTTCAAAATTCCCAAAATAACCCCCCCGGCGATTCTTTCGCCAGTCGGACTGACAAGACATTGGTTTGCGCATCTATAAGAGGGAGGGAGCCAGTGAGGCTTGCTCCCTCACTAGCTCCTGCGACGCGGTTAGAGCGAAAAAAAAATTGTGCAAAAAAATCTACGAGTGGGAAAAAAAATCAGGCGCGAAAGCGAAGAAAAAATCACGAGCACCTAGAAAATAAGCTTTGAAGCCTGCTGCGAGCACCTAGAAAAGGTAAGTGTTATTCGCATCCGATTAGTATTATCGGTAGTTTTAGCCATGTGATTAGGATACAATTAGATGAATTGTAGCAATAGATTAGTTTTAGTTGTGTAGTTAGTTTATTTTGAAGACTTAGTAGTTAACAATGTCATTATGCCGTAATTAGTTGACTTAACAGACCTGTTGCTAATAGTGTTGTAAATTTTCTTACGACTATTTGTATAGTTTTATGAACTTGGTCATAAAATAGCAAAATATTTGGAGGTCGTTAAGCAAAATAGAAATAGCCCCACTGAACGCTTTGTATATGTACTCTTGATCGGGCACTACGCATTACACCGCTAGAATGAGAAACTTGACGCACCTCTCAGTAAGTTTTTAAATCTGAAATTTAATGAAAAAGAATACCTTGTCGTAGACCCCACATGTCTTTGGTGTAAGCTAGGTCTAACTCGGGTATGAAAACGTAGAAATGCAATAAGAATTTCTGAAGTGAATTATTTTTGCACTGTAATATCGAACTAGTTAAAAAAATTCGTAACTATATAGTACCACAAGAAATTTCTGAAGTGTAACATAGAATAGGCTATGGATTATTTATACTAGAAATAATATTAGCTTGGACATTTCATTGATAGAAAAATCATACGAACTCCAATCGGGATTGAAAACTTGTACGACAAAACGATCGTGTACAGTGGGCATAACCAAATTTGTAGAAGCGTTCATTCGGACAAAAAATCCCGTAAATAATTCGATGGTTTCATATGCACATGTGTTAGGTACTTTATGGCGGAAATTCAAGATATGTTCGTGTTCCACGGGGGACCTTTCGTCGCTGACGGACCGCACGGTGCGGACATCAAATTGTCACCGCACCGTGATCCGGCGCCGGCTCACGAAGGACATGAGCCTCTCGGAGCTAAGGCGGTGCGTGCGTTCCGCGTTCGATCGCGCCGCTGGAAGGAAGAAGCTGCGCATCGAGGCGTTGTATGCCTCGGTGGTGGGTGGTGCAGGCGAGACCGTTTGGCAACTGATGAAGGTCACATGTGACGCTTCATGGACCAACTACATGGGGGTTGTTTGCAACCCCGCTGCTGCGATATATGCGTGGCCGATGGTTTACGTTCAGTTCTTGGAGTGGGACGGGACATCGGTGCGGGTGGTTCGGTGAAGGTGAAGCTTTGGTGAGGAGGAGCCTGCGTTGGTCTACAGTGTTGGAGGAGACGTGGGCGATGGAGACCTGAGGAGACGTGGGCGATGGAGACCTGAGGAGGCGTGCGGTCAATTTTGAGCCCAACGAAGGGGCGGAGAGATGTTGGTCAGCCCGTATTGATTGTCACGAGTACCTGACCGACCAGGTGGATGAGGTGGAAAGCGAGGAGGACGTGGAAACAACTAGTTCGGAGGACGACGAAGACGGAGAAGCTGCTGCGGGGGGAGGTGCACTTGGTGGTTTTGTGACCATCGACATTGCTTACGCCCCTCTCGATTGGACGGCGTTGCGGCGACATCGCCGGTTACGCCACGTCCGGAGGGTGCTTGAGTGGGGTTCAATGAGGACACCACGCTCAGAGGCGGCGCTTTCCTAACAAGATCGCCGCACAACATGCTATTGCAAGATCGCCGTTAACATCGGTCGGACGTATCGGTGCAGAGGTCCAACCCGACACGTACATCGTCGGTGTGTTGATGAATCTGTCTTTGGCAAGGTCCGTGCGCAGAGGTTCACGCATCACGCCATGGGCGGATAGATAACTTTGAAGGACCACACATGCGAGTTAGGTGAGCGCTACACGTGCACCGCAACATAACGCCCTCGTATATTGCCGACTTGATAAGCCACCTCGTCGCCGCAGATGTGTCCATTTCGCCAAAGCTCTGGCGGCGGATGTTGCCAATATGGTGGGATTCACGCCGGCTACAAGGCGGCATGGCGGCGTAAACGACGGTTACGAGCGAATGTTCGCACATTCAAGAGGCTTACAACCTAGTACCAAGATTCGCATCAAATCGCGGAATCTAATCCGGGACGACGTAAACAAGCTTGAGCGCATCCATCGAGGGGCCCAATTGTTTTGTTCTTGAAAGGGTCTTCTAGGCCTTCCGTCCGATCGAAGGGTTCAAACATTGTCGTCCGTGCTCACGATGGATGGCACCTTCCTATGTGGGAAATGCAGGGTACCATCCTCACCGCCGTTGCGGCCGATGCAATGACGATTAGTCCCGTGGCGTTCGCAATTGTTGAGAGCGAGAACACGGAGAGTGGTTGTGGTTCCTGTGCAATGTGAAGCGGCGGTCGTCCAATATCGCCAAATGTGTGTGTCATCTCGGATCGCAATCTTTGGGTTGTTGTCCGCGTTGTGCATGATGCAAAATGGGGACGCACCGCCGTACCGGTGGAACGATGTTAGAGCCGTTGGTGCATGAGGCATCTCGCGCCAACTTTCACACAAGTTTTGAGCAAGGACCTCATGAAGATGTTCAAGAAGCTCGCATGCGTAACCAAAGGAGGAAGTTGAGCGGTGTGGAGACGGCTCGATGAGGAGACCGGAAGCATGTAAGGGACTCGGCGCATGCCGAGGAGGCGGCGCCATAGGGTCCGCGAGAGTTGGGGAGTTCACACGCTGGGTTAACTCGCACGCACGACCGGAGAAATGGTCCCCGCCGCACGACACGACGGTGCAAGGTATGGGATCATGGCGACCAACATGTCGGAGGTGTACAACGGTGTGCTCAAGGGTGTCCGCTCTCTGCCGATCAACGCGATCGTGGAGGAGAGCCGAACCGCACCATCGGATACTTTGTTAACAGAGCCATGATGGCCAAGAAGCATTTGGAGGACGGAAAGCAATTCTCCGAAGTAATGCATGCCTACATGGAGAATAAGATCAGCAAGGCTCGATCGCACGCCGCTCGTACCATGGATGGCGTCAGGCAGAAGTTCGAGATCAGGCTCAGGGAGAAGTACGTGATGGGCCATGCTAAAGGGGATCGTAAGCAGGTCTGCACGATTGGTGAAGAAGCGTTGTGCACCTGCAACAAGCCGCAGCTTTTGCACAAACCATGCTCCCATGTGTACGCGGCATGCGCGGCGTGGCGGCAAGCCTCGGAGCGTTACATCTCCGAGTACTATGACATCCACCACCTGTATGCAACTTGGAGTGCCGAGTTCCATTCACGGTGGACACACACTACAGGACCTTTAGTGGGCGGTGAAGTGGGTGCCCAACGACGCACTAAAGCACCCCTACCGTGGAAGACAGCGGTCCAATAAGATCCGAACGACATGGACGACAAACAAGCGGGCAACAAGTTCGCCGGCCCGTTGCATCGTATGTAAGGCTGTTGGGCACTCCATCACCACGCCCAAGCAGACCCAAAGACAAGCAAAGGCAATCGTAGCGAGGAAGATATAATTACTACGCCGTGACGCTGCTTGCTTATTTCAATGTCTTTGATGGACTCTGCGTTGTTAATCCATGCCTTTATGTACTACTTGTTGTTGTCCGGTTTGTTGTTAACTCATTATGATCATATTGTATTGTTGAATTTTTATCGTATGTCTTGCCTTATTTTCTGTGCCACATAATATGTTTTACATGCGTAATCGACATGTTGTTTCCTCTAAGGAGGAGATGGCACAGCACCCGATTGACGACGTCTGACGAGCCGCCGACCCACGCCGGGATGTGGGACACCGCTGTCGGGCGTGGTCGGCCGGCGCCGCCCTCCGAGCTCGGGTCTGAGCGCCTGAGAGAGATGGCCCTTGACGAGCAGTACGCCCACAAAGCCGGAGACGGGCTCGCCGCCGCCGGATGTTGACCTCCCGCACGCGCCGCAGCTTGACGCGCACTTCGCTCGTGGACCGTTGGAGACCGGAGACTCACACCTTCCACTTCCAATGGGTGGAGATGACCATTACTCGAGGACGGTTCGCCATGTGTCTACCTCTGCGTGGTCTTCGGTAGTGCCCTCCGAGGGCGATGGATCGGTCACCCGATTGCCGCGAACGCGTCGGGTGTGCCACATTCTCGGCCGCGCGGTACATGATCCGCCCGAGCATGCGACTCGAGGAAGTGAGGACACATTTAGTCGCTGCACTGTTGTTCTTGTTCGGATGGATCTCGCTTCCTACCACGCAGGAGACCGCGGTACCCAAGCTACATCCATCCGCACGGTCTTTGGCGGACGCCGACCCGACGAGATTCCACAATACGATTGGGGCTCGAGTGCTTTGCGCCACCTACCGAGGGTTGTGTAACGCTTGTCGCGCAGAAGACGGGCGAGGAGCCGATCCTCGCGGTATGCTACGCCTCGCTACGCTTATGGTCGTGGGAGCACTTTTCATCGGCCGACCGTACTTCGCGACCAGCGGCACCCTTACCAGTGACCACCGAGCTTTACGGAACGCCGCAGGGACGACCCGCCGACGGGCCACGATGGGAACACGTTGGACACGTGCTACCCTAGGGTGGGATAGGAGAGACCGAGGCGCAGATACCCGAGTTCCATAACCTTTTGAGACTCTCCACGAGGACGAGGTCATCGGTGGCCATGGACAAAGACAGTTCCTTCACGACACGGCCCCCTTCGGATTATCGTCCCAAAGGTAACTGGACGAGGCACTCGATGACGACCGCCACTTGGTCTTCGCACATGGCCGAAAGCAAAGACAATCTGCAGCTGGTCATGAGGCAATTCCGCCTTTACCAGAGGTACCACCGCCACGGGCGACCTCTCACAAAGAAAGGCTCACCGGTATGTCATTCTTTGGTGTTATTTTGAGGCATGTTTGAGTAATATTTTCGACATGTAAATTCAATTGCAGCGACGAGGAGAGGGCGGAGGAGCGACGATCGAGGCGCATACGCAGCACGGACGACGCGGCGTGGATTGACAGGTTACGACGGACGTGGTCTTTGGAGTTTCGCGGCTACGCCATCCGCACGCACGGCGTACTTGCGTGGTACGTTCCGCGCACTAGGTGCGATCTTCTTCGGGCGGCGCGCGGCGTCGATGGGACGCCATGCGAGACGACGTCGTATTAGCCGGTCCGGACCGTCATCGGGCGCCCGCCGACGAGACGGTAAAACATTCTTCGCATAATTCTCGTTAAGCAACACTTTTCGCACTTACTATCGGTTTTCGTGCAGTACTACCGCTTGGAGCGTATCCGCCATCGGACTACTGAAGCTATAAACCGTGGAAACAACAACACATTGATCGTCTCATAGCGCGCGCGCACGATACGCGAGGATGCAATTTCGCGATTAGATCCATAACTTGTGGTCGCCATAACGACGCTCACGCTAACAACATCGCAGACGTGGCGGGCACCTTCCACCACCTCCGCCTCCGCACCTCCGTCAAGACCGCCTCCGCCGCGCTGTCGCGCCCGGAGTCGTCGGAGCTACGGTCGCTCGGCCTCGACCGCCTCGGGCCACAGGTATGTCATCTGTCAACCGGTTCTTGTCGTGAGTACCTTTCCATGCACTCATTTCGGACGTATTTGACATTACCCTTTGTTCTTGCAAGCGATTGCGAGGGGACAAGACTCTGCCGCAACCATCGTCATCACGGAGGAGGCGCAGGATCGACTTCTTCGCGACGGCGCTCAATCACACCTACGGAGCGCGACCGGTGGTTTGGCGACACGCACGGAGGGTACACCGTGCAAAGACTACGGCTCAGACCGCCAGAGGATCCTCGCCAACACAACAGCCTACTCGGTACACGGAACGCATCGACACCAATTTTCCGTTGTACAAAACCAATGACTAACTCACCTCAGACGCTTCCGCAGAAGAGCACGATGGGTTGACGACATGCTCAGCCTCGGTAGGACCGCCACGATGAGATCACCCGATTCGCCTCCCATGGCGGGGCCCGTACTATGGCCTTCGAGACATACGCCACTCCCTGACAGTTCACATTCCACGAGGATCAACTACGCCGTCCGACAGTTTACACGCACCATGCGCTCTAACTAATTTCATGGCCGTAAAACTTGTTACGTAATGCCATTATGCATCTCGCCTTTCGATTTATGTAATGTCCATGTGCATTCACGATCGTTAGATTTATGTACACAAAATGTTCTCTAAAATATTTAGTACTAACAACAACTATAACTCCGATTTTAACTTACTAAACCTTAAAGACATAACGCAATGTCGCCTTTACGATACATCCTCGGCCTCGCTACCTCATGGACGTAATTTTCTTCAACCAAATTACAATTTACCAACAAAGCTATATATATGCATGATTTGGCTTCCATTCCACTCACTCTTCGCCTCTTCTCCTTCCTTCCGTCTTAAACGGATGTCTACGGCCTCATCAAACTTTGAGTGAAAGCGGATAATTAGAAGCACTAAGACAAAGACTTGGATTGCCCTCGTTGCGAGGATCCGGTGAATGTGTTCACCTCCCATACGCCAACGAATCCATCCCGAGTGTTCATGAAGTGTTCGAATCTTACCAGAACTTATGTCCGATCATCCCCATTGAACTTCTTTCCAAACAAAGATATTTTTCACTTGTACTCCCAATTATTTTTATAGAACACAACATGTCGGTTCTGGCAGTGGGCTGATGAAGCTGTGCCATAGGTTCGAGGTATTGCAATGCAAATTACAGCCTTGCAAGAGGACACACGTCGTGTGGTCAGATTTAAATCAAGTGCCTCGACCATTGGATGAACCGACGGAAAATAAAGATAATGTTCTTAAAGGATTGGATGAAAGGATGGAAAGGGTTGAGAAATCGCTCTGTAAATTAGTTAACATGGCGGTTTGGTAATTTTTCTTCTATTATTTCTTGTTCTTGCTAAGTAGAAGTTCGCTTTTAATAAGATTATAATATCCACTCTTTATCTATGCATCCTCGCACTACGTGATGCATGCCTTTGCGGCGTTGTGGTACTAGTTTGTATCATGTATGCATCTATCTAATTCCGCTAGAACACTTTATGTGAATTAATCAAACAGTAATTTCTAAATCGCGGAACTATCGCTATCTAATTTCTTGGTACTTCGACATCGGAAGTACCGCAAATTTCTTATGCACTACCGCTCTTAAATGAAGCAAAAAGACCATCTCGAAACAAACGTTCACATGCGAAAATGAACTTCGCGGTGCGGGAGTTCCGCTCCAACATGGCGGTAAGAACCACGCTTGTATAAAATCGGCTAAGTCCCAAAAGAGTGCTCTTTGGGAAAAAACGTTCATGGGATTTTTGAAGTTCACGAGAGGTAGTTCCGCACTTATATCGTCGGAACTACCGATCATCCTAACAAAGCAAGCAGATGGCTTTCAAAAAACTTCAATTGCAAAACAAATTTACGAACTTAAGTGACAACACACTACTCGCCGACTTTTGGACCGAAATGACAAGACTCGCAGAGTAAGACGTGACAACACACGCCTCGCCCGATTTTTCGATCGAAATGACAAGACTCGCAGAGTAAGACGTGACAACTCAATGCCTCGCCACTTTTCGGATCAAATGACAAAGACTCTGCGAGTAAGACGTGACAACACACCGCTCGCCGATTTTTCGCATCAAATGACAAGACTCTGCAGAGTAAGACGTGACAACTCACGCCTCGCTAGCTTTTCGGATCAAATGACAAAGACTCTGCAGAGTAAGACGTGACAACACACCGCCGCCGACTTTTAGGATCGAAATGACCTCTGCGCAGAGTAAGACGTGACAACACACTACAAAAACCAGGATGAGAGAGGACTCTGCAAAGCAAAACGTGACAACACTCTGCCTCCAAAGCTTTTCCTACCTAAAATACAGCACTTAAAAAAAAGAGGCATGACTACTCTCTGCAGAAAGATTAGACAACACTCTGCCAACCACGTCATGCCAACCCTCTGGCTTATAAAAGGAGGTGCAAGTCATCTACGAGAGAAAACCATACAACCAAACCAAACACTACACCAGAGCTTGCTTCACCACGCTGGGATGGACAACCTCAAGAAGCAATGGGACGAGATCCGTGATCTAGCAAGGGCTTCAACTGCACGGGCCGAACAAACTAGGGCTGCTGAGGCCCGGGTCCGGCAAGAGCAGCTTGCCAGGATGTCAGCTCTCCGCAATGAAGCCCCCCGTACCAGCAACCCCTGTCAGAACATTCCAAACGAGCATTCGCCGCAACACCCGCCAGAGGGGGAGACGCCGCCCCTCTGTTGGTGCAGGGACACATGCAAGTTCTTCAAATCCAAGCACCAGCTCAGCCTCGGCATGCGCATCGGGATGTCCTAACTACTCCTCTGACTATCCCGACCGCCGTTGGGATACGAGCAGCTATCGGCAGCCGGTAAGGAGTACTAACAGTAATATATCGTACCAATTCTCTTTCAGAGTGCACTAACAATCTATCCCGTCTACCCGTAGTCCCCGGAGCCGCTATGTGGCTTCCGCAAATGGATCGACCTAGAGATCCACCCACACGAGCAGTGGCAGCTCGACTTCGAGGAGTGGAATGCGAGAGGGACGCGAGATCCGGAGGAGGGTCGCTTGACCAAGAGCACAACGAGCGATCCGCCGGAGACTCGGGCCCATCTCGAGCGCGCAGCGCAGGAGCGCGAGGCACGCGAGAGGAGCGCGAAAAAGCGGAAATGGCGGCCGAGGCCAGGGCGGCAGGCGAGGAGTACAATGCTGAGCTCGCAAGAAAGGGCAAATGGCCCCGGTCCACGCAGTAGGTCGGGCTAGTCCGTAGTAGTCCCCCTCCTATTCGCCATGTTTTAGCTATCCCCTAAAGGCCTGCGTACTTACATGGTCCGGAAGCTCGTGTCGCAAGTTACCGTAGTAGTAGCGTCCATGGTAAAGTAATTAGCCGAACCATCATGCCATGTGACCACATGTAACGTGCTTTTGTCCGCACGCGGGCTGCAATGTAGTTCTGGTGCTGTGCCTCCGCTGAGCCATCAAAGTATGCCTTTTCTGGTGGAATTCAGAGATAGCCATCCATCGGTGATCGATTCTCGCTATGTTTTAGGGTTTCTCCAGAATCGCAACGTTCTCACTCTTTCGTTAAGTTAATTTCGTACTCGCTTTCCGCACTCTACTTTCACGTAAGAAATGTGATGGAGAACCATAGCGGCCAAGAGTAGTCATGTCGCACCAAACTTCCCACATTTCAAGTCACATGAATTCATGAAACCCTAATTTCAAACGCCTCGCCCTACTTTTTAGACCTAAACCTCAATTTGTCGAGATAATTTTGAGCATATATAATTTTGTAAAATTTACACAATCAAGTCCACTGTAGGAGTATGGAAAAAAATTCATAATGTTTGGACCTCATTTGCTATATTATAAAATTCCTACAAACATTAAACTTTAAAGAATTTTGCAGAAAAAAAAGAATGCATAAAATTTCAAAAAAAAATACACAAGCATAAAACTATGCCAGGAGGCTCCACAAAAAATTTCATAATTGTTTGAGCTCATTTTGCATATTTTAAAAATCGTCCAACAAATATTATAAATTATTTTTTTGAAAAAAAAATAATTTTTTTTTGTGCACGTGGGGCAGCACCAAGGTGCTGCCCTCCCGACGGCAGCTAGTACCGTGGGGGGGCTATTTTGAGAATTTTGAAATTATCAGGGCTATTTTTGAAATTTTTGTTACGCAATGAGGCTAAATTAGTCCAGGATTCAAAATTGCAGAGCTTAAAGAACACCCAAAAACGCCAACCATGTTTCAGATCAAGTGAGCACATATTCATAGTTCAATCGAACAACAACTGCAGACTACGTACAATTGTACGATAAACAGGAACATGCGAACGAGGCTATGGGCAACCGAACAAGCGATAAGCAGCGCGTCCGAGCCACAGACATGCGGACGAGCCGATGTCCGGACGATCACAGGCGACTAAAGGTTGACACGTGTCCGCACGAAGGACCTCTGGATTAGGAAGGTGCGGTGGAGATTAAATTCGGACACAGGAGGTCTAGTATTATACATATGTCGGTACCGACACGTCTGTGATGATATTTTTGACAATAGAACACGGCAGCTACTACTTTTTGAAAAAATGCAACAGTATAATTTAGGGGAAAAAAACTCCTTCACTGCGCACAGTACTGCTGCTGATTCCATGCATCCATGTCCTCGCTAATGGCCAACTCCATGACTAGGCTTCAGGGCATTCCGTTGCTTCATCCAAATAGTTGGGACTTACTGTGGCGTGACCTGGTTTAATCTGACCTAGTATACCTGACTAACTGAGAGGAGCCCACACGACAGGCCACAATTTGACAGAATTTCTGGTGCTAGGCCATGCAAGGTAGCTCAAAAAAATTAGCAGAAATTGCGCTTTTTCCTACGAGATTCCTGCATCTCAAACCGGCCTTACATTTGCTCTGACACAAGGCAGGAAATGCAACTCTCCTTCGACGTGTTACCTATCTAAGTTGGCACGCTCGGCCCAAATGCTCAGTGCAGCGCATATCAAACCGTCCAGCTCGAATAGACTCGGTCCAGGCCGCTGGAATTCCCGTTCATCGGTCTATTTAACTTGGCCCGCAGATGGTTTGGCATCCTGATGCATTTCAAACCTCGGTATTTGAGCCCAGAAGATCAATTTTGAAGCCCAGCCAGCCCAAAACTCTGGGCAAATTCCATCACCCTTGATCGTCGTCATCGAATGCTTAGTTAGTAGTATCATGCAGTTTACGCGGGACAAGTTGGACAAGCCATTCTCTCTCAGATTAAAAAAACGCAATTTGGCACTCCAGTCTGGCCTAACCAGAGACCATGGTTCAAAATATCGGCGATTATCACCAAAAATATGTAAAAAATCGTTTCTAACGGACTTCGTAAATTTTCAAACTGGTTCTAAAAAAATTGTTTCACGTGAATTTTGTCAAATATACAAGAAACTTGTGCTGAAATTTATTTTCAAAAATTTTGGCTTACACAACCAATTTCAGATCATCAGATGTGCTTGGCCATAAGCCGTAGTGGTGGGTGTGTGGAGTCGGCAGCCTCCCCGCCCGTCCAGACTCGTTTGCTCGTTTCGCCTTTTACACCTCTCTTCCTTTTTTTTTTCCTCGTGCTGCTCCTACGAGTAACTCATGGCCCTGGAGTGTCGCTCACAGGCTGATCATGTTAATTACTAACCCAAGCACATACTAATTCGGTCACCAACATCTAGAATAACAAAAAAAATGCCCTGGACGTGGGATCCACCTACAAGTGGCAATAGTAGCAGTAGCAGTAGCAGCAGTATGCTTGTTTTGTCCAGTGGGTTGGTGTGCCTGCCTTTTGCATTGAACGAGGGGACAAGACTGGGCGATGCCATTGCCTCGCCAATTTGGCACGGAATGTCGGAATGGATGGGGTGGATAATGGAGAGACGCGAGGGCCTTGGAAGCGTGTGTGCGCGCGTGCCAGTGCCCACATGCCAAAGCAATGCCACCGCTTTGCACATATCCATACGTACATTTTTACCCGTTGTACTGCATTACCTGATGGAAATTTTAGCGGTATTAGTATGATTTTATTTTGTATGTATAAATATAGGTGCAGTAAAAAAAAATACAGAATTAGCATCCCGACAGCACGGCCACTGTGCAGAAGCCGACTCCGCCGTGCCACGTGGCCCCTCCCCGGTTAGGGTTTTGCCCCCTCCCCTGTTAGAGTTTCGCGGATTATGGTTTTTGATGTGTTGTTCTATTTTTAAAATATAGCAAATAACTTCAAAAAATATATAAAATTTTATGTGAATGCTCACGACACGGTGTACTTTCTTGTGCAATTTTCTACATAATTTTACTCATTCCGTTTTACCTCGTAACTTCATTTAAGTGTATTAACTTTATCTCAGCACGTGTCAATCCCTTCCCCTCCCACACGCATGGCCCCCTCTCACCAACCCTGCTCTCCCCCCTCTCGCATGGCCCCCCTTCCGTGGCCACTTTTCCAACCGTCCATACTCCCTCCTCCGTACATATGTCGACTCTTCGCGGCTATCCCCCTTGCCCGCAGTGTTGCGCGTAGGCAGCGCATCCGAAATTCGCAGCACCAACGCAGCGGCTCCTCCTTCGCTCAGCTATAAATACCGAAATCTCGCAGTTGCTCTTGGCTCCTCCCAATTGTGTATCTCTAACACGGATCTTTCTTAGATTCCGATACTAACTCACCAACAAATATTCTGTTAGTGTTCGTGAAAGATGATTACTCCTGACCTGTATGTATATCCAGATTGCATTGTAATTGTGGAGCTCTAACACAATTGGAACATCCTAGTAAGGCAAGTATGTATTGGCCTAAGAATTTTCTTTGCAATAGCCTCAAGTCAGATTTATCTATGTGATAAATTTTCTACATCTATATTGGACTTTATATCATGCAGTCTGTCCAACTCCAATGTGGACTGCATCAACAATCCTATAGATATAACTGGAGTTTCATTTCCTGGTATTAACCTAAGCAACACTGGACGGCATCAGCATTCCTGTAGAGAAAGCAATGTGTTTAGAAAACGTGGAATGTCGGAAGACAACGAATGTGCTACTGGCTTGAAGAGATTGCTATATGATGATCTTTGTCTATTTATTAGTTTAATGGTGGATGATGTTCTTTAATAATGTATTGTACGACATGCTAGGTAAGCTTGTGCATGAAGCAACTGACGGAAATATGTGGCATACAGATCATATAACGATGTGCGTAGCCTTTGAAACGCACAAGAGTAGAGGTTATGGTACATCGTTATATGATCTGCATGCCACGCATTTTCCTCAGTTGGTTCATGCACAAGCTTATCTAGCATATTGTACAATACATTATTAAAGAACATCATCCATATTAAACTGATAAATAAACAAAGAGTATCCTATTTAATCATGTTACATGTGATAATACCCCTCCTCCTTCATCCCGATTGTAATAAACACACGCGTGTTTCATGTAATGCTTGTAACGCTTGAAATGTCAACAATTATCTGTATGAAAACGTACATTGCAACTTCATTACAAACCCTAATTAAGACGTGACCTCGCTCTGTAAAGCAGGACGTGACCACACTCTGCAAAGCAGGGTGTGACCCGACGAGACAGCTGGGCAGCGACGTGACCCGACGAGGTAGCTTTGCACAGTGATGTGACCCGACGACGCAGCTTTGCGCAGTGACGTGACCCGACGAGGTAGCATTGCGTAGTGATGTGACCCGACGAGGCAACTTTGCGCAGCGACACGACCCAATGAGTCTACTTCGAAGGGCATGTCACACGGTCGTGAAACACATATGTGCCTCATCGCACTGAATCCGCTACAGCTGCGTCTGCTCCCACTATAAATACAGCGTGACTCGGCCAGGAACTCCCAACCAACAACACTACCTCTACCACGTAGGATTTAAGCCGACGTGGATGAAAGAGAATAAAGAGAGAAATAAGCTGTCTACAATCCTGTAGCCGACTGCATCACCAGAACCAAGGAAAGCATTAAAAGATTGTGACTTGTTGTGGTGTTCGGAGAGTTGCCAATCTCCCCTAATCCACATTGAGGTAAGCACAAACTAATTGTACCGGCTCCATGAATTAAGCCAAACACCTCAATTCCACTAGTGGTAGCTCTTTCTAGCTCCAGGTTGGTGAACTCCAACCTTCACAACACGTCGGGCCTCTTCACAATCTTCTTTGAAGAGATCACCGGACACGACGCCTCCAACGCCGTCTATGAGTCGCAAACTCCAAGAGTAATAAGTCAAGTCCCTTACTTGACTCTCACCACGTGCAACGAATGCTCAAACTCAAGTGGATACGAAATCCAACTCTAGATGCAGCACATGCAACTAGAGACCTCTCTCCGTGCTCACAAGGTGTGACACATGCACAATTGAGAGGAGAAGCTCACACTAGCTCAATAGAATGCGGTCATACCGATTCAAGGGAGATCAAAACACCAAAAAACACACTCTCTGTAATATACGTACTGCCACATAAATATCAGTACTACCTACTTGTGGTAGTACCGCAGCTGAAGTGCGGTCGTTTCGATTTTCAGAGAGTATCAAACCACTCGAAAACACACTCTTTGTATTTTACGTACCGCCATACATTTTTCGGTACTACCGACTTGCGGTAGTACCGTAGTTCAAATGCGGTCGTTCCGATTATTAGAGAGATTCAAAACATCCAAAAATATGCTCTCTAGAAAATACGTACCGCCAAACAAATATCGATACTACCGACTTACAGTAGTACCGCTTGTCATACCGTTTTTAAAACAGTTTTCCAGAAACTCAAATCAAAGCAATGCATGAATCCTAACAATTTACAAAACACATTTGCAAACTTAGATCATGCAATAAGGAGTAGGTACATGGACTTCAATCATTTGTAAAACACATTTGCAAAGTATACTCAAATGCTACAAGGATTAAACACATAAGTCTCGACTATTTGCAAAAACACATTCGCAAATACTAGCATCATGACATGGTGAACTAGAGCAAGCGAGATTGAGCTTTCAACACATGATGAGACTCAAGCTACTAGGCAAGACCCCTCTTAATAGTACTGCAACTATATTAGCAATCCGATCTTCCAACCAAACACCGAGACCAGTAAAAGACTAGGAATACATACTTAACCCTAGCTAGTCATAACTTTGCCTTGCGCATCCTCTTGAAGCTTGATGATCCATATTTTCACTTCAAGTCTGGGTTCTTGACTTGAATACATCAACGTATGATGATCTTCTTCACTTGGAGATCTTTACTTGATGTCCATCAACATATGATAATATCCTTCATCCCAAATCTTGACTTGAATATCGTCAACACATGATGATCTTCTTCACGTGCCCTCTATCAACACATGATAGGTCTTATCTTGACTTGATGATCAACTCATGATCATCTTCTCTTCGAGATCTTGAGATGCATCAACACATGATGCATCCTTCACTTGACTTGATGACAATCAACTCATGATATCATCCCAATTCATCGTCATCATGGAACTCAACTTATTTCACTAACTTATGAAAAATGTTAGTTCCACAATGTGATTGTCATTAATTACCACAACATACTATTAACTCATAATGGTGGGTCAAGATACTCTAATCTTTCCCTCTTTAGTAATTGATGACAACTACCACAATTACAAATAATTGAATATAAGAACATGTGAGTATATATAAACTACACAAGTTTTCTATACTCCAGGGTATGTTTCAAAGTAGTGATCTCAAGTATATGTGGATAAAGAAATATGGATCGATACTAAGGAAACCACAAAATATAGAATGAACTCCCCCTAAATGTCTGCATACATGAATGTGTAAAAAGAACATATGCACATATTGAAGTTATACTTTTGGTGGAGTTCAACCTATATTTTGGATCCGAGGAATGCAACAACATATAAGAATTTGATGTCAAATGCATACATCTTTGATTTTCACCTTTTCGTCCAAATAAGACTACACAATAGTTATATCAATAGAAGTGTTAGTCTCACATATAGATTTGTCATTAATCACCAAAATACTCCATTAACTCATAATAACAGGTCTAGATTCTTCAGTGGGTGAAAAGATTTGAAAGTTCTTCCATACTTCAACATCATTATGCATATTGTCAATACTAGATTGTGCAATAAGAGATGAACATATAAGCATTGGATGATAACTAAATTTTATTTTCCTCTCAAAATGAACAAGATTCAGCACACAAGAATTGTTGTTCAAAATAGTAAGCTTTAATTCATCTATGTTATGACAAGTTGTGCATACTCGATATACAAGAAATTGATTGTCTACACCAGAATCTCCAATCAAAATAAACTTATATCGAGGGGTGTAGGCACTAGAGAAGGATTTCGAATATGCAAGTACAGAAACTTTCTCCAAAGCATGTGACAATTTCATAGGTTGATCCAACATAATGTAACATAAAGAATCAGCAGGAGAAATTCTAGTCAAAACTTCTCTATGTCTAACCAATTCCACATGATCATTAAATGTGATTAACTCATCACGGGAAACACTCAAAATAGTAGGCAATTCAATTATTTTATCACATGGTACACTCAAGTCAGCAGGTAAATCAACAAGTTTATCACATGGTACACTCAATTCAGTAGGCAAATCAATCAAATTATCACAAGATTCATGTAAATTCTTAATAATATCATACTTGGCGGCTAGGAAATTAATATTTGTCTTCTTAGTGCTAGGTTCCTTCACCTCATGTGATGCAATGGTTTCTACTACAATCTGATTTTTTTTTTCTTTTGTTCAATAATACTAGGCATGAAATCATGGGTATTGATCGCAGGTTGATTGTTCAAATCAGTACCTTTTGTATTACCTTGTATGCTCGACTCAGATGATGTCAGCATTGGAGGTGGTGAGTTGTCACAATCTTTCCCTTCTTCTTCTTGCTCCAACTCATGTGCCAATAAATGAGCCAATGAAGCAAAACAACGAGACATAGTGATGCTCACAGCAGCAGGGGTGGCAACCATAGTAGGTGTAGCAGCAGAAGAAGCCACCGAAGATGATCTTGATGCAGAGGTGTGTACTGTGTGCTTGTTTGTTTTCATGTACACGTGAAGGTGTAGTGGAAGTAGACGAAAGTGCACGACTAGTCTTGGATTGTCGTCCCTGCACTTCCTTTTCAGCATTGCAAGCAAGACGAAACAAGCGAGTGATAGTTGAAGGTTTATAAACAACTTTATATTGAATTTGATGGTTTAATCCTCCTAAAAATCTTATCATTTTAGCACCTTCAGTTTCTTCTAAACCACAATGAGACTAGGCAGTTTGCAATTCTTGATAGTACTCTTCTACAGTGTTACTACATTGGCGTAAACGTTGTAATTTATTCAGCAATCATGAGAATAATATGAATGCACAATTCTATTTCTCGTAGCTCTCTTCATAGCATCCCCAGTTCTACAGTGTACATGTCATAGTGATGAGCCATGCCGACCTGAGGGACACCTCTGAAGAATTCATCCACGACGGAGGATAGAAAACCACTCTGGAGGTACGGTGCCTGCAACTTCGGTTGCGTGTATGAGCTCTAGCCTTGGACGTACGGGTCCCCGCGTACCCGGAGGAGCTATGTCCTTGAACGCATAGTGGGGCAGCGAACCCGGAGGAGCTTTGCACTGCGTATGCTAGAAACCCTGGCTGCCATTATTCGTACCCTGGCGCCTTGTACTGCTCCCTGGCAGGAGTTGGGAGGCCCGTATCCTCATCATCAGTCAAAGTGACTAGCCATCACCCCCACGGTCGTCACCCCTATGGTCAACTGAACGCTGCAAGACGGAACAATGTTATTACAAATAGACACTCTATATGTAAACTAAGAACCTCGTACCTCCCGGATGTGCAGTGCAGATGACCGAGGGGGAGCGCCAGTCTATGTACCCGGTCCGAACGATAGAAGTGATTCATCCCGACGGACCTACAGCGGGAGAACAATATGATGTTAACAGAATGTAAGGCATAACTAGAAAAACCGAACGTATGTTTGTACATAGCAACTTACCTCCGCGCTGACCTGGCCCGCGGATGACCGACGGGGGATGCTACGACGCCTGCCAGACTCGCTAGGTCGTGGTAACCTAGCGGGTGAGCACTCCACCCTCCCCACTTCGTGCCCGATGCACAAGACGTCGCCCGTCGAACAACAGTAGCTCAAGTTCTTTATTATCTTCTTCATCTCCGCCGATATGTGCTTCAAAACTTTTTTATATCCCGCTGAGGTTCTATCTGGGCTGCAGAGGATGTCCTCCAATGCGCTCTGGACACGCTGCGCCCTCTCCAACTATAGTGACATACGTAACGGGTTCATAAAAAAAGTACGAATGTCGTGAGTGAAACAACCAGAGGTTGTAAGTGTCGTACGGTGTCGTCATGTCGCGAAGCGTTGTGATGGTAGTACGTGTGGCGAAGGCTCTCGTGGTGCGTCTGCGATGTCACCCGACCTGGGCGCTCTGGTGGAGGAATGGTGAGTCTTGCGCACGTCTGTGGTACGTTCCACTCCAAGTACGCACCGTGCGTCTCTTGGTCGTACGGACGGGGCTCATTCCAGACATCCATGTGCATCATGTCCATCCATGTCGTAGTCCACTCCTGCTGGACTGGGCGTCAGTCCTGAGTATGCACACCTGCCTCGATTGCCTGCATTTTCAGCAGGATTGATGTTAGACAAGAAGATGTAAGTACTATAAACATTACTCGGATGAAGAGTATGCCCACAACGAGTAGCACCTCGTCGGTCTTCCGCTGGCCCAGGCAGACAACAGTCAACCGTAAGCCCATGGTGGGCCCGTCTACCTGGTCATGTGGAACAGGGTACGGGTGCGCCGCTATATCGATGGTCGGCCGCCCAACAAGGAAGTGCTCTCAACTCCACAGCTATAGGAGTACGTAGCGAGGCGACTGAGTTGGTACGGCGGTGCCGCACCGCCATGGCCATCGAGCATCGATCCAAATTTCGTGTCAACCAAAGACTCGGCGACGCGGATGAAGTTGGGGTTCAAAACATCGCCCTTTGTGGTTGGAAACAGGACCCAACTAAAGAGCTAAAGAAGGTAAGCAACGAGGTGCGTCCTAACGACCTCGTGAGGTACACCCTACGGGCATTCGCTGAACTGCCTCGGCCAAGCCCGGGGGACGCCACGTGCACCTTCCAGGAGAGGTTGGTCGAACCGCTTCCCCAGCCTGGCCTTACAGTCCGCACCCGGAGGGCCTGGAACAAGCGGCTCACCCCGGATTGGGAGACCGATCAAGAACGACACGTCCTGCAGGGTGACCGTCATCTCACCCCACCGAAAGTGGAAGGTGTGCGTCCCGGGCCTCCACCTGTCGACAAGTGACGACAGTAGGCTGGCGTCTAGGGCGAAGTGGTGTCCGACGGAGACCATCCTCGCAAAGGGCAACAAGCCCGTGTCCCAAAGGATCGGAACGTAACGATCGTCCAACGCCCAACAGTCCCTGCCCGCCCGAAACGCCGGGTGAAGGACCATCCGCGTCAGCGGTGAGCCACAGCTTGCACCGGTGGTCCTCATCGTAGAAGTGTTCCAGAAGCGCCGGTAGAGACATGGCTTGCAACACATGGAATAGAGAGAACATTAGTGAGAAGGTGGCTAATGAATATAAAAGATTGTAAATTAATTGCAGAGTAGTTTTCCTGGGATAATAAGCTACATGATAAGCTAGCTTAATTATATTATGCTTCTCTGTTCTTCGGTGAATGCATTTCTTATTATTTGATTTCGCTTTACGACCAAACTAACACTACAAATTAATGTGCACTACTTAATTAATTAATTACTACTAATTATTTTGCAACTAATAAACACTGTAAATTAAAAATTACGATCAAACTACCTGAGAATGACGGCGGTTAACAACGCTAAAATATTTGCAAAAATATAATCGACAGAGCAAGAAAGCGAGCAACTGCGAAATGAAATTAACGAACGGAAGAGCGAGCGAGCGGCTGCGAAATAAAATGAATGAGTGAAAGAGCGAGCGAGCGACTGCAAAATGAAATCGCGCTCGCTTCCTCAAATTTATAGCTGCTGCTCGAAGGGAATCCTTATCACGCGCGCTAATTAAGTCATGCTTTTTGGAGGATAAAGATTTGATGGATGAGACAAGGAGATGACGGGATCATGGATCAAAATCCGGCCGTAAGAATCCATACACGGCCGATTCACGGCTTATTCTGGTCGGTCGAGAACTGAAAACCCTACCGGTTTTTCCGGCTTAGCAAATTCAAATTCTAGTTTTAAAATTTTGACTGGTTTTTAAACAAATTCAAACGAATTTCATCCGATTTTTTAAATCAGTGCCGTAGAATCTAATGCTATCATATCGCCAACCACCCAGAACTGGTCAGAACGAGATTTCTATCCTTGGACGGGATGACAAGTGATGAAAAGTAAGGAAAATAGAGGGGGTCTCATTCAGATGTTTAGACAATCAACAGATTGCATGATTTGCTGTTGATTCGTACAAATATAACACTTATACGAAACAACGATAAAAAACCGAAATGAATAAAATCTTAGAAAATTTACACAAACAGGTACACGGTGTCACGAGGCTCCACAAAAAATTTCATAATTTTTTGAACTCATTGGCCACATTTTAAAAATCTTCTAAATTTCTGCATACACTTAACCTAACCCTAACTAACCTAACAAATTACCTGGCTAATTGGCTGGCGCATGGCCACCCTGCGCTAGCGGCGTGACGTGGCAGCGAGGCGGGCCGGCGGGGACACACGGCGACGTGGGCGCACGGTGGGCGTGCGCCGACACTAGGTCGCCAACGTTGCTATTTTTACTAATACAGTTTAAGTGTGATTTAACCTGCAAATACAATACGAAAAGGCGACAGATTAGAGAGAGAAAAAATCAGCAAAGGTGCGCATGGGCTACCAGTATACATGAATGCGGGGTATCTCAGTACCACTAGCGCACAACGTTTGGAGGCCGTGGTGGCCCGAGACGTCACATCCGCTTTGCATTTATGAGCTCGCTGGTTGCCTTTTTCGCCTTGGCCCTCCATCGCGCGGACGCGGAGGCGCCAATCAGCTACAGTTGATGGGAGACATAACGATTTGTGGCGGGAAATTACTCTCGCGCCTTCTTTTCCACTCTAGCCGCCCGCGCCGGCTTGGTTCAAAACGTTGCATACGGAGTAGCTCCCTAGCCTCTTGCGCCGCATGGGGTAGAAATTTCACGGGAACCGTCGTGCAGACGATAATATAGCTGGGTGGTTACAAATAGTCCTGCCATTACTTCACTTGGCCGTCCGACGAGAGAATCGGGAAACATGGCAACGGATTCACCATTTCCAGTAGCACTGTTTGTTTATCGAAACTGCAAAAAAAACAAGGAAAAGAATGCCTAGTAGGGTCGCAGGAGCTGCAATAAAACTAGTCGTTTTGAGAGCTGGAGCAAGGTAGCTTTACCGGATGGTTACGCCATCAAACCACGCTCCGAAGGACGCGGATACTCTGCCGACGGCAGAGGCGCGTAGTACACGAGCATTAGAGTTTATCTGCCCGGCTGATCACGTTAGAGTAGTATTGTGGCACCGTGGCAGCAGATAATGATGTAGATACAGTTCTCTGCAGTACTGTGGAGGCCCTAGATCCCGCTAAGGGTGCTGCAAATATCTGTGCGCAATTCTGGAAGGCACGATCCGTGGGAAAACGATACGACCGGCTGCACCATCAATTCAGCGTGGCAACGTAGTAACGGTGCTCGTAACAGCGCTAGTAGATGACAAGAGAGCTCGCGTTGTCTGACCAGTCCACCGAGGAGTCATTTTCTGAAGGAAAAGGTCTATTTTTTAGCCTTTGAGCTATAATCAGAGTTCATTTTTTTACCATAAATTTGAAAATCAGTTATTTTGCATCTCGAACTATGAAATCCGGTCTGAAGGAAAAGGTCTATTTTTAGCCTTTGAGCTATAATCAGAGTTCATTTTTTTACCATAAATTTGAAAATCAGTTATTTTGCATCTCGAACTATGAAATCCGGTCAAATAAACCCCCCCTCCCCCCACACACCCCTAATCCCATCAGGTTTTCTTCTATGCTGATGCTCACTCAATCCTGGTTTGCAAAAGATGTCCCGTGGCTCAACAAAAAACGTCATACCTAGGTCCTTTAGAGTACGTGTCGGCGGTCTTCTGCCATTGCGGTGAGGAGGTGACCAGATGGGTTTCCTGGAGCGATTTGAACCACACGAGGAGGTAATTCACCTACCAGATAGCTCGGGTAAGCAATTTTTTTTTGGCAAGATTTGGTTTATTTGCCTCTGAGTTGTTCTTTGTGGTTTGGAGTCAGAAGGTTGCGATTACTGGCAGTAGGACGACAATGAGACTACTCTATTCCTAAAATAGATCCTAGTTGATTTGCGCCATGCTGTCAGAGCCTTTAGGAAGGAAAACGCATAACTCAGAGTTTCGGTTGATGATGTCAGAGCAAGTGCAGAGAAGATGAAAGTTTCGAAGAGAGCAGAATTAGAAATGCTAAGAGAAAATCTGCTCGAGAACAATCCTTATATAGCTGAACTTGGTCAGATAGCATTGAAGTAGGGAGATAGACTTATGCTTAAGTATTTGTTTGCAATTTGCATGACAGTTGTACTAGGTTTGTTGTTCTGTTTATGAACATATAGTCTGATATGCTATGTACTCTTTCACTGTGAAATGCGGTATTGCATAATGTAATGTGGTTGATGTGCAAGTAATGAACATATTTTGTGTTTCTCAACTCATTGCAACCAAATCAAATGAGTGGCTTATCACTGAAATGTATCTCATTAGGTTTTGAAATGATTGAAATGTAATGTGGTTGATGTGCAGGATAAGGCAAGTTTGGTATTAGATTCTGACAAGTATCTCATTACCACCGAGCAAAAGACTGAAATGTAACCTAAGCCAGAATGTTGTCCATTGTACATTAGCCAGAATTCAACATAAGACATCAACAAGTATGAGTGGAAGGAATGACTGAAATGTAACATCATGCAAAATGTAACATAAGCCAGAATGTAACATAAGCCAACAAGTATCTCATTGCCACCAAAGCAAATTATGAAATGTAACATAGGCCAGAAGTTTGGCATAGCTGGAAGGTTTTAGGAACTAATATCACAATAGCCACAAGTTTGGCATAACTGGCACTAATAACATAAGGAAAGCCATATGTTTGGCATACATGGAAATCATAGCACATTTTCAATCCTGAATGAATGCATCAGATTCTTATGGAGGGCCAAGAAGTTGTGAAACATGGCTTGTGCTTTTCTTTTGAGTTGGTCATTTTAATTTCCTTGGAGGCTCTTGGGCATGAACAATAGCACTTGCAGAAGCTTGTGAACTAAGACTTATGGTCACCCTTGAACTTGCTTAAGAAGTTGAAACTCTAGCATCCAAGGTGCATGAAGCTGAACCCCCTTCCTTTGTTGTCACCTTGGCCTTAGCAGAAGCTCTGATGATCTATTGGTTTGGCATTCCACGCAACAAAATTTAGCAATGAGCATTTTACCCTTATTCTCTAGTAAAAATGCATAATTGTTTTAGTAGTGTTTATAGTCTTATACTCGCATTCTGTATGGTAGTTTCAGTCCTCTTAGAGAAGAGTACTCCTACTCCACTACACTTTCTCTTGCTATTAGAAGCATTGGTTGTTCCTACATGAGTCTTCCTCTTTCTAAGATTGATTGAGCTTTGCTATGAACCTCTAGTAACCATGCCCTGTGTGGAAGGTAGGTTGTCAGCTAGAGCAAAGAAAAAGGGGAATGACAAAAAGGTTAAGATTCTACCATAGATCGTCCTACAGGTACACCAACTGATGTTGCAGCTCCCTAGTTGTTTCCATGTCCTATAGATGAAGCAGAAGTCCCTCCATTCCTCTTATCACAACTTGATATGTTGTGTCCAGTCCCTTTTCATTTCCTGCACCTGATGATTGTGCCAACCCTTGATATTTTGGTGGCCTTAGGATTTTCAGTGGCTACTTTTTTCCTCTCCTTTCTGGGCCTACCTGGCATCTTAATATAGCCAGGTGTTTTAGACTTAGGTCTGTCTGACACTAGCCAAGCACTCATCCCATCAACTGGTTGAAAGCAGTGCTTATATGTTTTTGTAGAACTCTTCAACAGAATAACAATCGTCGATGAAATCTTCAATTGACTTAGAAGCAAAGAAGATGCAGTATACTGCATGGCAACAAGGCAAACCAGATCGTTGCCAATACCTGCAAGAGCAAACCTTTTTCTCTAGAAAAACACTGAATGTATTGTCGAGGTGCTTAACTTCAAATGCATACTTACCATTAGAAATTGCATCGCACAAACCAGATTCAATAATGTATGTCTTCAGTTTTTGGAATATGTTTGGACAAATATGCCCTCACCATCTATAAGACTTTTCCCTATTCTATTGATTCTAATCAATACTTTCCTTCTAATGGTCTCAGGCATGCCTATTATAGGAAGGTATCTAGCCTGTACTATCCCGTTGTTAAAGGACTCACACATATTGTTGTCAACTGAATCACAGTTGGATCCCAACTTGAACCATGTCCTGCTCCAATGATGTGGATCAGTATTCATGATATATAGCTGTAATACCCCGGTCTGCTCGTAGTGTGGCCCATGTGGTCCATGAGGAGTTGTGTAGTGGGATTAGTCCCACATTGCTTGTCTCAAGTGAGTTGTAGTAGTATATAATGCTGTTGGATCCAAGCGTAGCACCTCGGGTTAACCTTTTACACGAAGCGAGGGCGAAAGTGTAAGTGAGGTGCTATGTGTGTGCGGGTCCGCCACGGTGAAATTTGGGCATTGAGCCGAATTTGGGTCGTGGTGTTATAGATGGTATCGAGCATCAACCTTCGTTTGCAGCGCGCGTGGGACAGAGCGCGGCATATGGCGCATGTCACATGTGGGCCCGGAGTGGACACATGGCATGGCATATGTGCCGACCGGACGCACTGCGGACGTGTACCGAGGGTGGTTCTGGGCATTTGCAGCGTATGCGATATCTGTCGCCAAGGTCGCCCCTTGAGGGGTGAATGTAATACCCCGGTCTGCTCGTAGTGTGGCCCATGTGGTCCATGAGGAGTTGTGTAGTGGGATTAGTCCCACATTGCTTGTCTCAAGTGAGTTGTAGTAGTACATAATGCCTGTTGGATCCAAACGTAGCACCTCCGGGTTAACCCTTTTACACGAAGCGAGGACGAAAGTGTAAGTGAGGTGCTATGTGTGTGCGGGTCCGCCCCACGGTGGGCTGGGCATTGAGCCGAATTTGGGTCAGGGTGTTACAATAGCTTAGCTCCTTCAGGTGTGTCTAGTGTTAATTGTGTCATGTGATAGTTGAACAACTCTGGCAGGGTGCTTTTGCACATCTCCAAAATTTCTTATGCTACTCCTTGAAATTCCTCCAGTTTGCATAAATGTGTCTAGCACGCATTCTGTGTTCTGCTTTTGGAACCTAATGTGTTGTAGCGTTGAGAAGTTCCTGCAAGGAAATAACAATGTGAGTATATCACAATTATAGCTTATTTGAAAGACAATCTCCTATTTGAACAAAGTTAGTACTACACATTGCATACCTTCTATTGGTCTGAGATTATCACCCAGCCATCACCATCTCCTATCTGAATATCCTTGAATAGCAGTGCACAAAACCATTCCCAAGAATCATTGGTTTCTTTGTCCACAATAGCCCAAGCAATGGGATACATCTGGTTGTTTGCATCTCTCCCAAGAGCACAAAGCAATTCACCATTTGTAGCACCTTTGAAGAAGCATTCATCCAATCCTACCACTTTTCTACAACTAGCAAGAAATCATCTCATGCATGCTTCAAAGCAAACATATGACCTCTTGAAGACAGGTTGCACCATGTCTATATCAATGTTCGCAAAAACTAGTACTTCCTAGGTTACTCCTCAATAACACAAGTTGATAGTCAAATAATCTTGAATACTCTCCCTTAGTGGCATCCGGCAACCTTTGCATCACAATCGCCTTTGCTCGCTTGACCTTTGAAATGCTAACATCTGCAAATATTTTCTCTAGAACTGTGGATTCCAAGCTTTAAATGCTCCATGTAGGATTGTCGCTAATTAACTTTTCATACTTCTCAGCTATTTTCTTTGCTGTCACAAGGTTGTTATCTCTTCTAGGTGGACACGTGTTCTCATCTACCAGACTGACCACCTGCCAACTATAAGTTCTACTGTTAGTAGACAAAAGCATGACCCATGGACACTTTGGCCAATCACACTTTGTTGTCAACCTTTCATTTTCATTCTTAGGAAACTTTATCACATTCCTTTGGGCCAGGGCATACTTGATCACAGCTCTTTTGAATTACTTCTTGCTTCTAAACTTTATACCCAACACTACTACATAAAAGCTCATCACAGACGGTTCGTAACAGTCATTACAGACGGTTTTTGAACCGTCTGAAATTTTATGTCTGTGATAACATGCGGTTATCACAGACGATTGTATTAACAAACCTTCTGTGATAACTCTTATCACAAACAGTTTATAACTAAAACCGTCTGTGATACTATCATATCACAGACGGTTCTTGGTTGGAACCGTCTGTGATATCTGCCCTTCACAACCGTCTGTGATAAGTCTTTCGACCTAACTAATTTTTGTCGTATTTTCAGCTAGCCTCAGGAATTGCTAGCCACGCCCTCTGAAAACTAACAAGTAGAAACATATCATAAATAATTGTTGACAACTCAAAGTGATCATTTAACTCAAAAAAAATTACAAAAGAATGTTTCAAGTATTGTCGCTAGGGTTACAAATTGAATTACAACCAGTCAAAGTGAAATACAATATTGAATCAATTGTTTCGAGGTCGTTCATCGGTGTCGACGGCGTGAAACTCTCCGGTGGTGTTAACTATGTCTGTCTTGATGAAGCCGCAGAGCTCCTCGAGCGTCGTGACTGGTCCATCTCGAGTGCATTTAACTCTATGTTCAAGCCCTGTCGCTAGCAGGAGTAAAGTAGTAAACATATATATTTAAATTTATAATTAGGAAATAATTATTACGAGATTGACAAACCTGGGGATCATGCGTCCTAGAAGCAATCAACAGCTGCATATGATGGCATACGTAGAATGCGCATAGGTGATCTTGTTTTTGCTGGCGGCACTGCAAAAATAGAATTATATATATATGTACAGTCAGTTCGAGACGTAATATTACGGAGTATGATATATGACTATTGTGTTGTAGCGCGCACCGGAAATCGCATCATGTGAGTCAGTGTGGCGCTCATTCCCTTGTATAAACCTCCCTCGGCAACATAGCTGATGAACGCCCTACATGATTTAAAAAAGTTATCCTCGTCCATTTCATACGAAGGAAGACTACAATAGAGTTATGTGCGGAGGAAATGAACATACCTGTCGAGTATTCCTTTAAGAAGGGTGAAGTTGTGATTTTTGTTGAGTACAGAATCAAGGTACAATACCATGTTCCTCTTTGGCACAATAATCAAACGAATCGAGTGGAACCTACTCATGTATGTCGCTATAGTCATAAACCTATGTTGAAATGAAATTTGTATAGCAAATATTGAAGCACTTACTTCTGGTTGTAATGCACCATTATGTAGTCCTTGTCGTCCAGAGCAAGCAATCCCATTTTTATGTAATTCTCGACGTAGGACGCGTCTTGGTTGATTGTTTGCTCAGAGACCACGTGTGGGTCGAGGAAACCCATCGGTTCTTTGATTCGACGGGCACATTTCATAATGTATCTGTACATAAGCAATGAGTTATGATATTTATCGGTATCACGTGAGTGTAGAAATTGATTGTACACACTTACAATTGTCCAAAGATCGTAGAAGTGAGGCGTCGAGGGCAGTTAGGTTGTATAGGTCAAATAAGTCTTCGGAGCCCACGACGAAGTGGCTAGGCTCGTGGAGAAAATGCTCCCTCCCGTATCTGACGGTGATTCCAGTACGGCCCCCCTCCTCTCGGGTCTTGCGCAAGTACCAATCATGCAAAGCTTGACAAGCTACTCCTGAGCTCTTTATTTCTGCGCCGGAGACCAACGGACTTCCGATGGAGTATTTCACGGGTTTGGGAGGTGCCTTAATGTTCTTCGATTTCAATTTCGATTTCTCCTTAACGAGGCGGATGAGGGACGTCTTCCCGTGAGACACCTCAGGGACCGATATGGTGAAACGCTTTTCTTGTCCCTTCACCGTCTTCTCGACGGGAAGCGATGTGGCGGCCTTCTGAAGCTTTGGTTGAGGCGGACTCATCGAGGGTCCTATTGGAGAGGCAGGGTCCTGTCGATATCGTGTCACTGAAGGGTGCAGTGCGATGTCCTTCTTGGGCCACTGGATAAAAGTGCGTGTGGCATCCCCTAGTGTTCTGATTTCTTCGTTCGGGGGAATCTCCAACGGGATGGTCATGAAATTGTCATGTACATATCCACCTGCACCCTGGCGTAACCCTGCGCCAGTTGGGCACCGTGCTGTACTGCCCCTTCTTGGTATGGATACACCATACCCCGCCCAGCCTCAATAGGAATCGACCCAATCATCCTCACTTGGAGCTTGCAGGGCGTCGGCTCCTACAAAACGGTACACAATTAGCTAAGGCGTCCTATAGGTCTATCTTTGGAGCATTCCAGATATGTACATTACCTCGATGTCGTCGATCGGTAATTGCATGTCGTCATGTCCAGAATTATCTGTGGACGCGACGCTACTCCGATGTCGAGGAGGACTTGCTCCTAAATTAACAGGGGCGGCTTGCGCCTGCATGAGTTGATTTACTTGGTTCTGCAAGTTTGTTATTTGTTCTTGAAATTTTTCAATAATCATATGTTCCAACCGAGCGTCGTGCTGGTCCTTGGATCTCTTCCTACTCCTATATGTGTCGGAGTTGTGTGGGAATCCATCCCTCCATGGTACGTAAACCCCAACGCCTCGCGTGCGACCCGGGTGCTCTTTGTTTCCCAGGGCCGTAGATAGTAAATCCTTCTCCCTGTCTACTTCGAGGGAACCTTGGGAAGATGCGGAAGTCAATGCTTCCTGCAAGAGGACATCATGTTATTGTAGACACCATGAAGTTATCGACTTATTAACAATTAAGTGGTTCGACAAATTTAGCAAGCGTTGAGACACTGCCTCGTCTTCCGGGTTTGTGAAAGAGATGCTGCCCGAAGATATGACTGATGCCCTCGCTCTTAACCAGGCTCGAGCGCGTCTGTCGAGATCTCAAAGAAGCGGTCGGGCAGCGGTCTCGTCCTCCGCCGCCCACTGCGTGGCTTTACCCGCGTACCCACCGGTGCTGAGTCTGTGGGGTGAGTGTTTTATGCCTGCAGAGCTCTGTGCGCCGCACTTTGCTCCTAAAATTCGGTCGTCGTCTTCATCTGCACGAAGGCGTCCCATGTATCCCGCGACAAGAAATGATACGTCGTGAAGGGCGTCCGACCCGTGTTCACGTACTGCGTGACAAGCAGGCTCTTGAAGCTCCTCCACGCGTGATACATCGCGAGCAGTGCGTGCCATCGCACACGTGCCTGGTCTGCTTCAGGGAAAGTGAACGAGGTAGAAAGTTCAGTTCACAACTGGTCTCTCTGTACATCCGTCAAAGACTTCCAGGTTGGGGTGGTGATGGGGACCCGTTCCCTTGCAAGTACCCCGTAGACGGTCTGGAATCTCGCAGCTGCTTTCTTGGGACTCAGCGGGATCCCGACATCACTGACCTCCGTGATCGTCATGCGGCCCGAGAGCAATTTGAAGATTCCTTTGCCATCTCGCCTGCGTACCACCTTGATCGGAGATCCAAACGCATTTGGCGACGTCGCTGACGGCGGCGAAGACGGTGCCTCTGCCATCTCGCTTACTTGCTATCTATATAAGTTACGTACGCAATGATTACATAATCAAATAGATGTTACCCATTGAACCTAAATATATGATACGTAGTAAATAAAATATATGAAATTGCACAAAAAAATTGCAAAGGAGAAGGAAATATTGCAAACAAACAAACACACATACATGGATGTAACGGCACATCACGGCCCCCGGAGGGCGAGCCCGAAAAGTAACAACACACATAAGTACATGTTAAACTTATAGTGGACAGCAGGTTCGATTCCTGACGGATGCATGTGCATAGCATAAAACGATAAGAGCAGACGGTGTCTAAACTCGTATACCTTTTTACGAGGTGGTAAAACCCAGGTGAAGGCACGTCCGTCTAATAGCTTAAAGAGATATACTCTAAAACTACAAAGACAGATGGGATAATCTAACATGGAAGCAAATACAAACACTGATAAAGCTATCGTTTGGTTTGCTACCAATATTTGGTAATATCAACAAAAAATTCAGCAACGCCAACGAACTCCAATGTCACACGTGGAAATCCAAAGGTTAAGAAAAACTTGTAGGGGATGATAGAGATGGAAAATCTTGTGAGAGCACTGTGAAACTTTGAGCTCTGACAAGTGTTCAATTGTGTTAATTAATTTTCTTTGGATCAGAGTAACTATGGAAGAGCTGATCGAGAGGTACAAGAGTGCAAACGTAGAAGGCATGGCTGATGGCTGCCGTGACCAGAGAATGGTTAGTCCTCACTCAAAGAGAAAATGAATTAAGTTGCTTGCTTGCTTTAATATATGAAATATTCACCTTTACAAGTCTAATGTCAGTGTCTATTTCACATGCATAGCATGAGTTGCTATCTAACATGAAAATCAAGATATCACCACACTTTCTCAGAGACTGCTAGGTGAATGTGAAGTCGAGACCTGGAATATAGTATGTGCTCATGTCATGTTAGTTACCATCTCATCTAAGTACAGCAGCTAGCGTTTAAAACCTAGCTACTTGGCAATACAAACCCTCTCTCTGTTTGCAACTTTTTACACCAGTTTTCAACTTTGGCTTAGCCCAATCCAAACAACACCCAATTTGCCAAATTTTGGCTTAGTTCATTAGTGCTATAAACCAAGCAGGCCCTAAATTTGTGAGAGGCTGGGCCACAAATCAAAAGACCAATACAAATAGGGACCTCGGTCCCCTACTACATGCATGTACACTACATGTAGCAAAGCAAATAGGGTCTTTTCGTTCCATAACTAAACATATACTTGACATTGCAAGGAGAGAAGAACCTTAGGGTGGCGCCGGAACGAGGGAGGCGGTGTTGGGTGGCGCCGGATCGAGGGAGGCGGCGTTGGATGGCGCCGGAACGGGGGAGGCGGCGTTGGGTGGCGGTGGAACGGGGGAGGCGGCGTTGGGCGATTCTGGGAAGAACTAGGGCAAGTGCACAACGATTCGAGTCGACCACTTATATCGACTAACATCACATACGGTTCTATTAATTCTTTAATAGAATCGTCTGTGATGTTATCACAGACGATTCTATTAAATAACCGTCTGTGATAAATCTAACATCATAGACGGTTCTTTAATGGAACCGTCTGTGATGTAGTTATCATAGACGGTTACATTAAATAACCGCCTGTGATAACCCTAACATCACAGACGGTTACTTAAAGGAACTGTCTGTGATGTGCACAAATGGACCACCAACTAATTGTCAGTCTGACCGCCGCCAAATCGGTTAGACCGCCAAGGGTGGCCGGTCTGACCACCAACACATGGCAGTCTGACCGATTTAGCACCAGTCAGACCGCTAGGCCACAGAAGCAATGCACTTTTAACTTTGATCAAATGACAAAACACATTTTTCCCATTTGTGTACATTTTCAACAAGGTTTCAAAGATAATATTCTCAACAAGTTGATAACTCTAACAAGTCCGCATTAACATCAACATTAGAGATGACAAGTCCATAACACATGACAATTCCACATTGACATCACATTACAATGGAAGAACAAGTCCATAACACGTGACGCGTTTCCATGTTAACATCAAATTACAATGGAATACATGCTTAATTGAAATATAGTCCTTCATGATGATCGACGCGCATATAGCTAGCTTCCTCACTGGGTTCTTCCTCCAGTCTGATGCTGTCTCCGAAAGGAGACAACTCGTCAAATTGATTTACTCTTCCTCATCCACGACATTCTCAACTCCGAGAATCATTCTTTTCCCATGAATAACTACGTGGCGGTTCTTATTTGCTGGGTCCGTTACATAAAAACTTGAACAACTTGCTTAGCGAGTACGAATAGTTCGTCCTTGTATCTAACACGATTGAGGTCCACAGTAGTGACGCCGTACTTGTTGACCTTCACGCCCTGCGAAAGTTTAACCCAATGACATCGAAACAGGGGAATCTTGAAAAGTACATAGTCGAACTCCCAAATCTCCTCTACGAACCCATAGTACGAGTTCAACCCGCGAGCCCCCGCAGTATTGAACTCCTCGTGAAATGCATCTATGCAGACACCGCTGTTCTGGACTGTGCTCTTCCTATCCTGAGCTGCCGTATAAAACGTGTACCCATTTATGTCGTATCCTTGCCATGTCACAATTGTAAATTTTGGCCCTTTGGCCAACCATAGCAGCGTTTCATCACTTGATGCCCTCCCAATGAATAGCATCTTTAACCATTCGTTGAACCGACGGTTGTGCTCTCTCGTTATCCAAACCTCCGACCGGTCTGGATTCTGTTGGCGTACCATGTCTTTGTGCTCGTCGATGTACGGAGACACTTGGGTCATGTGTTGCAAGACCATGAAATGGGCATGCGTATGTATCTAGATCGGGAGTGATTGCTTTCCTTCCGATGGTCCCGATACCCTCCAGTTTCCCCTCGTGACGAGATAGAGGCACACGTATCGGTTCCACCTGAGCCATGTAGTCGACGTAGAACTCAATGACCTCTTCGGTTGCGTAACCTTCGATGATACTGCCCTCCGGCCGAGATCGATTCCGTACGTAAGACTTCAAAATTCCCATGTATCTCTCGAAAGGGTATATACGATGTAGGAACACAGGGCCGCATATGTTTATCTCTTTCAAAAGGTGAACAATGAGATGGACCATGATATCAAAAAATAACGGAGGGAAATACATCTCAAGATAACATAGAGTCATCACCACCTCGCCCTGCAGAGCGTCGAGTCCTTCGGGATCGATGACCTTCTGAGCAATTGAGTTAAAGAAATAACACAGCCTAAAGATTGTCACTCGGATCTTGTTCGGCAAGATACTCCTAATTGCAACAGGAAGTATTTGTGTCATCAGCACATGACAATCATGAGACTTCATACCAATTAATTTCAAATCTTTCATGGAAACAAGTTTCTTAATATTGGCGGAGTAATCGGGTGGAACTTTCACACTATGCAAGCTTTGACACAGTTCATTTCTCTCGGCCTTGGACAAAGTGTAGCAAGCTGGGGGAAGGTACGTTCATCCTTTATCGGTCTCTTTCGGTGCTAACTCGGTTCTTATGTTCATATCAACCAAGTCACGCCGTGCATTAACATCGTCTTTTGTTTTGCCACTAATGTTCATTAAGAGACCAATCAAGCTATCACATACATTCTTCTCCACGTGCATGACGTCGATGCAGTGGCGAACTTCTAAGTACTCCCAATAAGGCAAGTCCAAAAAATTGACCGCTTCTTCCAGATATTTTTCTGAGGGGTCCTTAATTTACGTCACTTTCCAAGCACAACATCGATATCCTTAACCATATCATAGACCTTTCCCTCTAAAAGCCCTTGGAGCTGAACTGTCCTCCTTATTTCCGTCGAATTGTTTCTTCATCTTGCGGTATGGGTGAATCCTAGGAAGGAACCTACGGTGACGCATATACACAGTTTTGCGCGAGTTGTTCAGCCATACACTATCGGTATCATCTAAGCAGTGCGGACAGGCTTTGGCTCCTTTTGTACTGAACCCCGACGGGTTACCAAGGGCAGAAAAATCATTAGTGATTAGTCTATAGCAAAAATAAAGGGTTACAGATCGTTACCCTTCTCTCCAAGGTGGCGCAATGTGGGAGGAGGCAACAGAGGTACCGCAATGGGGGAGGAGACAGCAGGGGTGACAGCTCAAAACAGAATGGGAAGCAATGTGCATAGAAGGAGACAGCAGCAGCAGGGTGGCGCAACGGGGGAGGAGGCAGCAGCAGGGTGGCCAATGGGGAGGAGGCAGCAGCAGCAGGGTGGCGGCGCCTCAAATGGAATGGGCAGGGGGGCTGTCGGGAGTATATATTTATAGTGGTAGTATATCACAGACGGTTCTTTACAAGAACCGTCTGTGATACATGCCTATCACAGACGATTCTTGTAAAGAACTGTCTGTGATAAATAAGTATCACAGACGGTTCTTTATACGAATCGTCTGTGATACTTCACATACAGTTCGTATAAAGAACCGTATGTGAACGAACCGTCTGTGATGAGTACCATTATCACAGACGGTTTTTTATACGAACCGTCTGTGATACTTCACAGACGGTTCGTATAAAGAACTGTCTATGATACGTCCACATCACAAACGGTTAACGAAGAACCGTCTGTGATAATTTTATCACAGACGGTTTGAGGCGTCTTCTATTGCCTATTTTATAGTAGTGCAAGTTGAAGCTATATAGTTAGCCTTGCTATCAAACCTATGGTATATGGACTTCTTTCTTACAGTGTCACCATTGCTACCCTCCGAAAATGAATATTCATCGTCACTGCTTGAAAAGTAGGGAGTGTCAGTGCCCTCATCCAAGTTTTCTCCATTAACATGCCTCCACTCTTGCAATGGTGCTCCACCAATCACATCATCATCGCCACCTTGTGGAATAGCATTGCCTTCCTTCACTTGTTTATTATATTCTTTGAATTTAACCCTTATTTCTGCAACCTCCTCGTCATCCTCAGATGTGTCACAATCTTCAGGGACAAACTCACTATCAGAACTAGAGTGTTCTTCTGGGGATCTCTCAGCCTGCACAACTTCTTGTGAAATATTCATCCTTTATTATTGGCTCTTCTCTGTAAAGGTATAACTATATATCTTCCTCAATGATGCTATGTCCTTCTGCGTATCAACTGGAGAAGATGGGATAATTTGAGCCTCCTTTGGTCCCTATTGGTGCTGCAACTAATCTTCCTTGGATTCCTCATCTGGAGTCAATGCATCCAGAACTTCCTCAAAGTCACTATCTTCTTAGCCATTGTCATCATCTTCCTCTGATTCCCCTTCAACTAGCATTGTCTCCACATCTATGTCAGCAACCTCTCCTTCAGAAACATAGTTGGACATTACCTAGCAAACCTTGTCATCTACTAGCGCCATTAGACCATTCACAAGCTCTTTATTGAGAAATAATCAATGCAACAACACCCCTTGCAATACCTCACAGTGCTCTCTAAGGTGCCCAGTAATCTCAAGTAAAGATGCTTTATCTCGTTCAATGTAAGACACACGCTCAGAACCCCAACAATAATGCAGCACCTTCCCATCGTTAATAAACTCTCCATTCAAGTGGAATCTCACAACAAGCTTATCCAAAATATTCATCCCTACGATGCAAGGACATCCTACATGCGTTCCAACAAAAAAAAACTCAAGATCCAAGAAAATCCGAGCACAAAAATCTTATTCGAATCGAACCAAAACACAACAGATCCTACAAGCACTAACATTTACAGACGTCAATGCAGAGTCTCTCCTCCTTCAACCCTACATTCTCCCCAACGTACACGGTCCTCACGGTGGATTTGGCCAGCGCAAGCTCTACTACACCTAGGGATGAAAACGGATCAGATAGTTTCTGACCGATCCGGACTGAAATGGATTTGGATTGTCTCGGATTGGATTTTCTCGGATAATTTTCAGATCGGAAACGAATTCAAAAAATTTTTTTGTCAGAAATGGAAACGAATACGGTAGGCATGCTATCCGTGGATACGGATTATCCGGATAAGACCAAGTCCGGATATCCGTATTTCAGCCCAAAAGAAGAGGATTTCGGCTCAAAAGAGAAAATGATATTTTAATTGATTTTCGAATTTCAGAAAATGCAACAAATCAAATAGCCTTTTAGAAAATAGCAAATATTGTTAAAAAATCTAGAAAAAATCACAAAAATTCCTTGAATTATTTTGAAATTAATAAAATTAATTCCATGTTAAAGTTGATTATTATTTTTGCACATAAATTATTTTAATTTCTAAAAAATAGAAAAACTTTTTAAGTTCCAGAAAATTCAAGAAATTAATTATTTTTTCATTTTCACTTTAAATCCGATAAAATCCCAGAAATCTCAATAATTTTTATTTTTGACATCGAAAACTAGAAAATTAAATAATTGACTTTATTTTATTATTTTTTCTTTTTAACCAAGAAAACTCTTTTAAATCTCAAAAAAATCAAATAAAATAATAAATTTATTAATTTTATTTTTGGTAACATACTTTGAGATGTTACAGTCATTTGTGTATAGATTAACATCCAGTCTGATCAATGTTAGTGTGAACTAAGATTTATGTATGTGATAAACTAAGTGTGAATGTGTGATGAATTGTGACTTTGTGAGTTATGACTTATGAGCTAAATATGGTAAACTAAGTGGTATATTTGTGATGAACTAGTTAATACAGCTTGCTAGTGCCAATGTTATGTGTGGTTGCTAAAAATATGAACAATTCATGAATGTTTGCATCAAATAAACTAGTTATATGTTTTCGTTAATTTCTGGCATACAATTTAAGGGGTTTTCATGTTCCGAAAAATATCCGCGATCATATTCATTTCAATTCATATTCACTCTGTATCTGTATTCGATATTATTCGTATTCGTATTATTATCGAGAAAAAATATAAAAATAAATATGGCAGAGCCATTATCCGTCCATATCCGATCCGTTTTCACCCCTAGCTACAGCCAGCCGCTAGGGATTTGCGGATATATATAGAGAGAGAGGGTAACGGCTCAGGGTTTGTTAAAGGAATTATGTTGTCCACATGAGTGAGTCAGCGGCGGCCAGTGTGGATTGACTCAACGTCAGTGTGGAAGAAAATAGGGTGGTATTAGGTCTGAGGTTTATTTGACCGGATTTTGAAATTCGAGTTGCAAAACAAACGGTTTTTTAGTTTAGGGTGAAAAATGAACTCAAAGCATAGTTCAAAATCCAAAAATACACTTTTTTTACCTTTTTAGAATCGCAAGAAAAATATCATCTAACGAAACTTTGTGCCCTTCGGCTGACGTCCGGCCGACGCGATGCAACGCAATTGCGAACTTCATCCTCGTATTGATGTTCTATATGGTTCATGCATGTTGTTCTGGTTGCTCTTGTTTGCTAAGTTCTTGAGAATCTGAAGTTCCATAGCTTGTTCGCATCACATCCAAAGTGCTATGATAAATTCTTATTGTAACTGTGATGATCGTTTTTTGCTAGCGAAATTCAATGCCCATGGATTCATATTGCAAACTTGTCATATAATTGTCGTATGAATTTTTAGGGGTTTCAATCGAATTTCTAGCATTTGACGAGCATTGTCTGTAGCGAGCGCGAGAGCTAGCCTCGTATTGATGTTCTATATGGTTCGTGCATGTTGTTCTGGTTACTCCTATTTGCTACCTTGGTGATCAGAGTTTGTAACTTTCTATCACTTTGCTTGTTCCATGTCAATATGAAATCATAGCCTATAAGACATTTCAAAGTTCTTACAATGGCATTTGGCAACCAAGAAAAACTTGTAACGCCTTAGAATCATGGCAAATATTCTACACTAGAGATTCATATTCTTCATCTATGAGTGTATTCCGTGATAATATTGCTACTTCTTTAATGAACGTAAGAGGATAAATAGATTACATTAAGATGATATGATCGAATATTATTTTGTTACTATGTTATTTTGTTTGATTGGCTAATATATGTTTTTCTATATTAATTTCTTTCATTATGCAATGTCCAAAATTAATACATGCATGCATGATGAGTGAAATCTATTTTGTTTCATATGTACACTTGTACATGTCGTCATATTTACAAATCTCATGTAAAAATAAGTTTAAATACATACTTAAAAATATCCTTTAAATCATAAAGCGTAATTCCAACTTTTTATCCTTCACGCATAACTTAAAGCTAACATCTTATAAAAACCATATTACCAAACACTAAAATTTAGTTTAAAAGCTAAGAGGTCTATAAATTGATTAAACTTAAAAAAACTGACTATATCCTGTAAACCAAAAACACTAAGTCTAAACAGACGGATTCTAGTTGATATGTGCTGCAAATCAAGTGATGTGATGTGAAAGATGTGGTTGTTTCTCCTTTCCCGAAAATGAAGTGAGCTGATTTCTTAAGCTTGGTAGCAGAACAATACAGGCTTTACGAATTCCGGAAGAACCTGGCTCACTTCGATGGCCGGTTCTCGAACTCACCACCAACCAGGCACTATCTAGTTCATTGGTGGAAGTGTGAAACACGATAATTGATCGAGCATGGCGCCACAAACTAGTTTGCTCACCAAACCAAATCTGCGTCTCCAACAATATCTCTAATAATTAAAAATAACTTTATCTCTAATATAATACTAAATTAGCTTTAAAAATATCTATAACTCTAATAGTTAAAAATAAATTTATCTCTAACCTATACTAAATTATCTTTAAAATATCTATAATAGATAATCCCTACCCTTCTATTCATTTAAATTTTATAATTTTTAGTAGATTAACGTATCATATCTTATTTCGAATACAAGACAGTCTCTTCAGGGAAAAAAACGATATATTCTTCGTTTTGTGAGAAAAAGACGATATATCCTTTCCTCTTATTAACATATCATAGCTAATAGACAATAATAAAAAAAGACGATATATCCTCTCCTTCATGTAGAATTTTATTAACATATCATAACTAATATCTAATAGACGATAATAAAAAAACAATATTAGAAATCAACTAAGGTGAGAAATCATACATACACCGAGTTCTGCTTCTATTCTCAAATTTAAAACAATATATCCCTGTTCTCCAGATATGCAATCTGATCTTTTCGTGACAAGGTTTGATACGCAATTTTACGCAAACCATGCTAAGCTCAAACCACAGGTTTTACAGAACAAGAAATAATACCACCACTGATATTACTAATGAGGAATAATTCACATTACAAGTTCTTGGCAGGCTAATATTACATGAGACCCTACTACTGTTACAACATGTAGAGCAGTAGAAGTAGTAACACCTAGCTTCTAGAACAACGGACAGACTTGATCGGTCGGAGCCACTGACCAGTTACCGACCACTGGAGACGCACGCCGAACACAAAAACGCCGGCTCACATCGGCTCTCCGGGAGGAACCCAACCCTAGCAACTACAAACCGAGAAGAACAAGAGAACAAATCGGAGATCTACACAACGAACGGGATTAGAACTTTAGAACACTACTAATCCACTTATGCCCGTGCAGAATGTCTAAAATCCCATCTGCACCGCGGCCATTAAGCTATCATCATCACACGCTAAGGACGGAGGTAGTAGTAGTAGCCAAGAACTGTGGTGTTAATTGGCGGCGAGGAGCGAGTCCCAGTCGATCTCGTACGAGGGGTACTTGGTGAGGGCGAAGCCGGCGGCCTCGTCCCACGGCGCCTCGCTGAAGTCCAGCTGCTGCATCTCCGGCACCGTCGCCGTCTCGGCTGTGGCGGGGGTGGGCGATGGCGACGGGGAGTCAGCGGACTCCAGGCAGGACGACGCCTCGTCGGAGGACGGCGAAGAACAGTTGCTGGATGGGGTGGAGGAGGTGGCGGCGGCGGAGACGGAGGCGGACTTCTTGGCGTTCTTGGAGGCGGCGATGTTCTGGCAGAGCGCCTGGAGCTTGGCGTCGACGGAGGCGTGGAGCGGGCCGCGGGAGGCGGCGTTGTGGGGGAAGTTGAGCCGCGCCGCGTCGCCGCGGAGGCGGTAAGCGGCCTGGTCGTAGGCCAGGGCCGCTTCCTCCGCGGTGTCGAAGGTGCCGAGCCAGAGGCGGGTGCGGTTGCGCGGGAGGCGGATCTCCGCCACCCACTTGCCCCAGTGCCGCTGCCTCACGCCGCGGTACAGCTTCTGCGGCCGCGGCGGGGTCGCCGCCGCCGCGGCCGAAGCCGCCTTCATGGGCTGGACCGGGGGCCCAGGACCGACTGCGCGGTCTGGCGCTGGTGGAGGCGGGTCTGGATGTAGTGCATCTGGGCCGGGCTGAGCTGGGCCTGGGCCTGCACACGGTAGGCGGCGTGGGGGAAGGAGAAAGGCGATGTGGGACTAAGATGGGAGACGTGAGGAGGAGCAGAGGCATCTCGGATAAAAGGCTCGAGTGCTCTTATCAGCTCCTCCCCGGACAGATCTATAGCTGCAGCCATCTACTGACAAAGATAACTTTTTTTTTGGATTTTTTTTCTTGTAAGAAACTACAAGAATAAAACAAATCTGCCTTGTTCCGAAACCAAAATCAAGAACAGGCACAGACGAAATCAAGAACTGTCAAACAGCCACACGGAACAACAGATGGCTCTGATGGTAGATCTACTACACACGAGCAAGCACAAGGAGGTGTGGAAAAAGAACCCCTCTTGGCCACCTACCTATACTAAAAACACAAGGAAAAACGAACAGACCGGAAGCCCAGGATCTAAAAGGCCCCGAGTCTCTCGCTCTGTTCTTGGACCAAGAAACGATTTGGGAGAAGAAGGTGAGATTAGCTGGAGAGCTGGAGAGGGTTGAGAAAAACTTTACCTGGGAGACGCAAGAACTCGCTAAGATCTATGCTTACCTCGCTCGAGCTCACGGGATTGTGGTGGTGGGCGCGTGGGATTTGGGCTTGTCGGTGGCGGCGGCGGGCTGTGGTGGGCGTAAGGGTGAAATGGAGGCGGGGAGGAGGAAGGGACGCCAAGGAGCTCTTTTATAGCCGGCCTCCCTCTCTCTCCAAGTCCATGAGACCATGACCATTTATTATTCAATTAATTTAATTATAATTACTTTTTTGTGACGTTAATTACGGTTGCTCTTCTCTGCCTTATCGCCTTGTTTGGAGCGGTGATTAGTGGTTACTTCGCTCTTACTCCTCCGCTAATCACTTACGACGACGACGACGGAATTAATTATGATGACTCTTCTCTGCCTTATCGCCTTGTTTGGAGCGGTGATTAGTGGTACTTCGATCTTACTCCTCCGCTAATCCCTTACGACGACGGAAAAAAAAAACAATGCACAACTTTTAGGGCGTGAACATACGACAAATACAAATTTTTATGCACAAAGAGAAGAGCGAGAGTTTAAGGGTGAGATTGGTTGCCTATCGTATACCCCTACCTACTAATGTTTAGCGTCGGATTCATAGATTTTATTTTTATGAGGACAGTAGAGCTTCGTCACTAGTGTGTGGGGCCAGAGCCCACGCAGCTGTATATTTTAGTGATCATAGCACGTCTGTGTCACTGGCGTACGGGGGCCACGCTGCTGCATAATTGCACGGGTATTAAACCGGATCGGGTGTGGTGGTGCTGTGATCGCGCTGCGGCTGGGCGCCGTGCCCAGTTTCGCATGCGGCCACTAGGAGGACGCCAGGTGTCAGAATGGCGGACACGTCTCAGGGAAGCGACCGGGTGGTGTCGTGGTGGGTTACGTGGCGGCATACTATCGGGGATCATGGTGTTTTGTGTTCGATTGTGCGAATATTCCACCAGCATCATCAGCAGCGGCCCAGCCAGTAACTGATCGGTTTTTCCTTGGTCCTGAGGTAGTGAGGATGTACAGCTGGTTTTATTCTTTACCTAAACGGTTATTTAGACAAATGATAAAACGGTGATTCTTTGTTTTGGAATTTTACGAATTTGTTCCAAGTTTTTATACAGGCTGTGAGTAGGTGTTTTTGCTTCAAGTTGTGATGACTAGACAACTAGTACAGTGACAATATGTACAAAGAAAAGGACAGGACTCTAGAGAGCATTCATATAAACCCCGTGGAGACAACATAAAACCTCTGTGCTATTAAATTGATCCACTTTCAATATGCGCAGCACCTTCGTTGTATCCAACAAAAGAAAATTAGTGAGCCCAACGACGGATGCATACAAGTAGTAGTACTTCAACTATTCGTGTGATGTATGATGCACTATGCCAACATCGTCTATGGCCACTTTGTGTGGTGTCACTCTCACTGCATCCTTTTCGCTACATGACGCCATAACCACCTCGTTAATACCGTCGTTGTCGCTATATCATGCACCGCGTGCCAACACGTCGCTACTCCACGATATCACGCATTGTGGATGCTTTTATTGATTTAGACACTGTGTGCCCATAAACTGATTAATTACCGATTACTGATGTGCCATAAGTGCCAGGGAACAATTAGTGGTAAGGCAGCTTTGCATCACCATAATAATAGAACTCATTGGTAGGCACCGTTGTCTTTGATCTTTTGGGAGGTTGAGATTAACCAGAAATTCTCGTCAGGCAATAGGTTAATAAAAAATTAGGACTCGGAAATAAGTTGTTCCATGTGCAACTCTTATATCTCCCAAAATGTAAGAAAGTTGACCCAACTCCTAGCTAGATCTGCAACGAACAACTTGATCCAAAAAGCTACCGAAGCAGATACTACTTAATTAGGAGTACTTAGATGGAACTAATATCAAATCCAGGTCTGACCTGTCACCTTGAAGAGTAAAGCAAACCAAAGCAAATATATTCCACAAGTATCATCGGCAAATTGTGAGCTGTTTACTTGGCCATGAGGTTGCTCATCGGTTTTACTGCCCTTACCCATGCCCTTCTCCATGGTTCATGGGTAGAGCTGGGACTTGAACTGTGCTTTTTCGGGCCGATCTGAGCCTCGATCGGTATGATACGGTCTAAGCACGGCACGACACGACATGTGGTCGGCCAGATCAGCACGGCACGAACGATGGGGTCGGGTTGGGCCTAAGAATGTGGCCCGTTGGACGGCACGGCATAGTCAGTTGAGCCGTGCTTTGACCGGCACGGCACGGCACGAAATAGGCACAACCTTCCCGTTCTAGCCCAATCCCTCCCAATCCCTGATTCCCCTTTCTCTAGCTCCAACTGCCTCCCTCTCCACGTGTCGCCGATCGCCGCCCTCCCTCCCTATCCCTCCCCACGCGCCGCCGGCCGCCCCTCCCTCCACTCCTCCGGCCACCTCCCTCCCTCTCCCTCTCCCTCTCCCTCCCCATGCGCGCGCCCCCTCCAGCCACCTCCTCGTTACCGTCCTTCTCACCCCCTTTGCAAGCGGGCAGCACGACCGAGGTGGGTGGAGTTCTTCATCGGCGTCAAGGAGGCTGTAACATCCCAAAAATTTGGTATGTTTTAAGGTTTTAAAAGAAAAATAACCATTTGAATTTTTTCTTCTAAAGTTAAAGCTTAATTAGAAATTTCAGAGTTCAAAACAATTTAACATGATTAATTCCAACATCAACTATTATCAAAATTATTTTATTTGGATTCAATTGGCTTAGATATATTTTATAGAATTTTCTAGAATTTTTCTGAGTACATTTGCTATTTTCTAATTGCCATGTGGATTTTCAGTATTTTATAAAAAAAGAAAAACATATTATTTTCTTGAACGATGTAGTCAAGCCCATCATCGCTCGGCCCAACTCCCGCCTCGCTCGCCCAACCCACCACGCCGCCGCTTCCTCGCTGATTGCGCGCGTGGCATCGCGCCGATCCAACCATTCGCTCCGGCGCGCCATGACTATCCGCCGCGCCTCCGCTCTCCTCTGCCAGTGGGCCCCGCCATGATCTCTCGCTCGCACCACGCCCGCTGCCTCTCCCGCTGACCGGTGGTCCCACCGTCGCCAGCTCAGCTTCGTCTTCAAGCTGGACTCCGAGTCCTGCTCCCGCACGCTGCCGCCGCCGTCTCCGAGTCGATCTCCCTCTCCCGAGGCTATAAAAGCACCCCGAGGCCCCTGTTCTCCTCGCCCCGTCCTCCTCTCTCGAATCCCTAAGGTGCCGCACCCTCGCTCTCCTTCCCGGTGCCGCATTGCCGCCGGCAATCTTCTCGGCCGAACCTCCTTCGCCGCCGTCTTCCGCCGCCGTTCAACCTCCGCCGGCAGTGCGACCGATGCCATTGGAATCGCAATAGCTCCAGCTACCCGGTGCAGCCCTCACCTTCGGTCGCCGACGCCTCCACCGCCGTTTTCGGTTTCGTCCAACAACAGCCGCCGCCGCCATTGTCGCCGCCACCGGTGAGCCGTCACCGCCTGATACGGCCATATCTACAACCAAAGCATTGCAAAAGGTAAAACAAAATGTTGTGAAGGCCGATAGGGTGGATGGGGATGCTGGCCAACGAGAGGGAACATTCTCTCGGGATAAAACCCTAGCGCGTGCGTGCAGTCAAGAAAGATATGTGGTGGTATGGCAGCAAGGGTTGCATTGGCGTCAGAAGAAGCATCAAGTGCATGGAACAAGTTCGTGCAAGAAGCTAAGAAAGCCCACAACACAAGGGAAACCAAGAGGGAGATTTGGCCATGCATGGAGAGGACGCCAGGAACATGGCATGTGGGTTGGTTCAGTTTGGATCCAATTCAGACAACCAATTGGTGATTAATATTTTATTCCAAAACTAGAATAGTTAAATTCTAATTTTTTAAAAAGAAAGTATTTTTTTGGTTGGATTATCGTCACGTGAACAAGATCAGACTCGGATTCTCGTTCACATGAGCGATGTCGGATCTGATTCTGTAGCAACTCGAACACTATTCATCCGATTTTTGTGCTTGCGTGGGAGGCTATATAAACCCCCCATGGCCGCACCATATGAAGGACAAGTTATGATTTAGATAATAAAAATCAGAAAAGCCGTTTTGGCGCATATCGTGTGTTCTTGAGTCGTGATATGAGTTGGAGAGATTGAGGGAGAAAGATTGAGAGCAAGATCAAGATATCTATCTCTTGTTTCGGAGTACTATTCACCGAACGCTACTACTTGCAATTCAATCTATTAGATTGGTTTGTGAGTATATTGATTTTCTTACAATTCAATTCACCGAATTGGTTTGTGAGATTGCTACTGATCCTCGTCTTCTTTGCGGCCTCCACGACCTACTCCGGCGACCGCTACTCGCTCACCGAGCTCCTCCTCAAGGTGATCAAAGGGAATTTGAAAGGCCCTTTCATCACCATCGCCGTCGTCACCATACTTGAGTTCACATGCATGGCGCTCCTGGCTGCACTGTTTTCTACCATGATGCGCCACGCAGAGGTGCTCTCCGTCCAAGGTTTCATCTTCCTCCTCGCCTTCCTCGCCTTCCTCTACTGGAACGTCGTCAGCCTTCTGAGCATCACCGTGTCCGTTGCTGACAAAGACCGCCGCGGCATGAGCGCGCTCCGGCAGGCGTGGCGGATCATGACGGAGGTGAGGAGGAAGGAGGGTTTTGTGCTGGTGGTGGTGGTCCACCTCCTGCCGACCGTTCTGAATCCGTTGTACGTGGTTGCTCTTGGGTATACACACAAGAGCATGGCGCTGGGGTTTTGCCTGCTGTCCGTGTACGCTTTCTGTCTGGCGCGGAGCAGCTCTACCGCTTTGGGGCAGCCACGGTGTACTACTACGAAGCCATGGAGACCAAGGATGTGATGGCTTATGACTACGCAAAGATTCCTTCTGGTGAAGCGAATGTATGATCTACCGAGTGTATATCTGTATCATCATATATAACCAGTGGAGTGTATCATACTAAGGTTCTGGCAAGCAATAATACATAGCAATAATGTGTATATGTTATGTGTGACAGTTATCCCTTGGTGTGATTGCATATATTGACCAGAGTGGCTTGCACTGTAGATCTTTAGAGCCCGTTTGGATCGAAGGAATTTCACAGGAACTGGAAGGTTTGCAAATTTTCCTTTACGAGGTGTTTGGATTACAGGATTGCAATACGGTAAAGTTTCCGACAAATTTTAGTGGAAGTGAAACGAGAGGTCCAACCTCCCTTGCCGCCACCGGTGTGGGGTGAGGCGCCCGCCAAGGGAGCTTCATGGGCGCTTTGGATCCGTCGGCACCGCACTTAACGCGTGGGAGGATCCTCCGCGGGGTGCGTGGTGCTCCACGCCGGGGAGGTCGCCGATAGCAGCCATCGCTGGGAGCCACCACGACCGGTGAACACGTTAAGTCGGCGGCGCCATGCACAAGGGGCATACCGCTCAAGTTCAACCACAAATATGCCGAACATGTGTAGAAGCCACCAAGCGTGCCATCAGCGCCGAGACCAAAAAGCTGCGGTATGCTCGCCATAACAAAGAGCCGTCCTCACCCCGGACCGGAAGCCCCCCCCCCCAACCCTGGTCGCCACAAGTGCCGGTGTGGCTGCGGAGAGGAACTAATCCTGCTGCATTACCAGGGGCACTCCAAGAGTAGACCGACGACCTGAGGAGTAGCATGCCAACTGGTGGAAGAGGCCCGAGAGTCGGGCTATTGCCGTTGAAGGATCGTCAGGAGGCGCAAGACGATCATCCCGGAGGCCCCGTTTGTAGCAGCTGGTCCAGGACACCATAGACGAGCCGGTGGGAGGTGGTGGCGAGGAGTCAAAGTTGGCGAGTGCTATGTTCTGTCGTCCTCCGTCGTCACCGAGGCCAGGAACCGCGTTCTCATCCAATTCATTAATTTGAAGCGTCTTGCCGGTTGTCCTGTCAGCATGTGGATTTGTCTTGCCGCTGCTTCTATTTCTCTCTCTCAACCTGGTGCCTTGGTGATCCTCTACGTTGCCTAGTTTAGCCAGTTTCGGAGTTTCTGTGCGTTGGGAAGGGCATGGAGGTTTGCCTTTCCCTTAGCCATGATGCGTATGTAAGGCAGAGCAGTCGGAGTTGTGGCATATGCTAGTTAGTTTTCTAGCTCCACTGTTGTTGTTTAGGGTGTTGCGATGTAATGTCCCTAAAATCCTTAAGTTGGTTTAGTAGAGAATCTCCTATTCGTGTGTGTAATTTTTGGAACAATTTTAAACTTTTGTTGTTAATATTAAAGTTTGCTCGGAACTTAAAAAACGGTGTTGAAAATCAAGTTTCCTTTTGAAACCAAAAGTTTTCATAAAAGTTTCTAGAAATAATTTATTCAAATACTATATTATTCATATTGAATTAATATGAATTTTCCTAAATTTTTAAAAGTCAAGCTGACGTGACCAAATTTCAAACCAGCTTTCAATAGCACATCTTAAAATGAATTAATTCTAACAACTGGAGAATGAACAGTACATGCAACAAATTTTCTTAGGTTCTATTTGAATCTGAGAACACTTACAAAAATTTTTAGAATTTTTAAAATTTATGTACTATGTTAAATCGCTCAGTCAAAACCGGAACACCAAGTCAAAATACCAATTGAATTTCAAATTTCCCCAACCTTTGCCCATTGCCTTGCCCAACCGAGAGCCATTCTTCTGCCTAGGCCAAAAGCACCCCACTACCACTCATTTTATTCTCTCCACTGCCAACTCCCTCCCCAATGCCATTTCTCTTTTCTCCCAACCGAATGCCTCATCCTCTCGCCATCTTCTTCTCCCCAACAACAGAGTCGCCATTTCTTTTCCTCTCAAACAACAAGTTCACCTCATCCACCCTCTCTCCTCCCAATCCAAGCAAGAAACCATAAATCGCCCTCTGCATGTTATACCATCTTGTTGCTCATCACATCAACTTCTCCTTCATCCCAGAACTTTTAGCATGCACAACCATTAGTTCTCCCTACTACCATTTTTCTTCCCAAACAGAAAACAGAAAAACAGCACCCAAGTTCATTCAATTCTCTCCTCCCAAACACCACCAAGAACCAAAAATTCCTCTATGCATGTCACACCTTAGCGTTCATCGTCTTGAGAGTGTACCATTTTGCAAATTTGTTTGCGCATGAATGAAAGTTTGAGTGTTTTAGAGAAGAGAGGAGAAGTGAAAGTAGGTTCAGCTTGGTGGCTTTTGCCCAATCTACTTCAAGCTCATGGTCGGAGGCACAAACGTGGTTGGATAGTCTCCAAACTAGGTGAGTTAGTTCAACACACAGAGAACTTCGTTGTGACCAGTTGGTTTGAGGATTGGTTTAATTGAGCACCGGAATTGAGAGTGGTTTCGTCCGTTCTGTTTGCAGTGTAATCAGAGGTGCGCAATCTTGGTGCTTGATCCATTTGGTTCAAAAATTTTAGGCACCATTCACCCCCCTCTGTTGCCATTTCGGTCCTTCACCGGGGCTATTTATAGCCTCGCGTGGTGTGAGCAGCGACAGACACAAAAAGCAGGGCGACGTGCACACGGAGAAGAAGAACAGGGTGGCGTCTTGACAAAGCGAGAGGCAGGCCGAGGCGCGGGCTGCGCAAGATTGGGCCGACAGAAGCGACTAAGACGAGCGGCGTTGGTAGAAGGAGATAGGCCATACCAAATTCGGGCCGAGGTATTTTAGGAAAAAGAAAAGATTTAGAAATTTTCAAAAAGGAATTAAATTAAATCGAGTTCAAAGAAATAACAAATGAATTTGAAAAAATCCAAAAAGATTCCAAAAAATACTATGGAAACAAGAGGAACTCAAATAAATATATTTTAAATTTAATTGATGTTTGGATTATTCACACTAAATTATTTTAATTTATATAAAAATCAAATCGAGCTTTGATTAATTCAAAAAAATTCAAATGATTATTTTTATTTTGAAAGTTTCAAAAAGAAAACGAAAATTTGGATGACATACCAACTCGCCACCTCTACCTCGCCTTCATTGTGGCCACCTATGGTTCCAAGGGGATTGGTTCGGAGCAAGAAGAGGGATTCGACCTGATCTGGTTCGGCCAGGTTGGGTCAGAACCGAGTTCGATTCAGCTAGAAGCAAACGGCATTTCGGTCCATACGTAAATAAGAGGCAAATACAGTGAGCATATTAGACGGAAATAGCATGTAATCCTCCATTATGGCACACATCAAAACAAACTCACTTGGCAGTTGTACATTTCGAAGAAGTAACTGCGAAGTGACATATCTCTAAAACAGACACTAAGCGGTGGCATATAATCTAATTTTCCCTTTTACTTAACCACCATGCAATTTAAGACTCAACGGCCAGTTCAATATCTTTGCAAGCTCAATTGCATAAAGACAAATTAGTCGGAAATGCAGGCCATGCAGTTGACACTTCATCGTAAAATTTAATTATACAACATAACAAGTAGTTATCAAAAAAGGAGTTAAAAAAAATTAAATCTAAAGCTATAGCCATCTAATGAGGCATCCTTCCTGGAGAACAAAAGCTTACAGACTTTTCTGGGATAAAAAAAAGTTCGGTCAGCATTTCTCAGAACAATCACTTGAACCATACAAATATGCCTCAGGAACTTTAATCCTAAATACGGAGTAATGGTGATTTAAACTTTTCTCCCCATGCAATCTGTAGACACTGCCTAGTGCTCCAGTAATTGGATTAGGGAAAGCATAGAATATGCGCTTGAATCTTTGATGTACAAGTGCCATAGCACACCTTCAAATAAACAAACAAGTGAGCAAATTGAATAGTAAGCAAAAAAGTGATGTCATACTTTGGTAATAGCGAACTTACATCGTGCATGGCTCCCAAACAAGGTAGATGTCAAGTCCTGTGCAAAGATATGGTCTGTTTATTTCAGACAAGTCACTGCAGTATGCTTCATGGGCAGATTGTTCTATATCCTGAAGTTCAAATTTTTACTTGTTAGAAAGGGGGTCAATATGCATCAGTTTCAGTCTTCTGATACAGCAGTAATGTCCACAAGTTATTAAAGGAAACAATGAATGAGTAGATATATAAGTAACAAGTCTCACTTTTGTATATATCTTTAGTCGCTTTGCTGGTCCATTATCAGGACAACTCTCCAAATCGCCATTCAATTTTGGTTTGGTTGTTAAAGAAGTTGAAGTAGGGAACATCATTCTATCCCTCTCAGCGGCATTTTCAATAGCAAATATGGCAGCATGTTTCAGAGGATGCCACGGAAAACCACCTTCAGAGGGCAATGTCTTCTGCTCAGTAGGCCTTTGTTTCATCCATCCCCAAGGGTTTATACATGAGACCTGCATGTTCAAGCCATTACAAACATGGGAGCTTGACAGCAACAAATTGCCATCTTTCTCATCAGTTGCTTCAGGAAAAGAGCAGGAATTATCTGCATTCACTCCGGCGCATTTATTCTTTTCTAGAGAAGTATCATGCTGGTGTGTTTGGTCTGTAGCCTTTGCAATTATTTGCATACCTGATGGATCAACTATAATGGCAGCATTGCCCAGCTGGTACAAGCAGAGAACCCATGCAGAAGTTAGCCAAAAATGTTGATCCACACCAAACAACCAGCAAGATAAAATCACAATCGTGTAAACAACAAAAACATGACAGACATGGTATGCTTGTCCAACAGTTCATATTACAGGAAGCACATATTTGGACTTGGCTCTTAAGAACAAGGATTTAACTTATTCTCAAACGAAGGATCACTGCCATTAGTTGTCTACCTGTTCCAGAACAAATTTATCTCACAGTTTATTAAACTGGTTGGTTCGCAGATACAAGATCACAAGAAGCTACTTTGTCACCTACCAGCGGTAACCTTTCTGATACTAGTAGCACCCAAGACTGCAACAAGGGTTGTTGGTAGCTGGTGTTTTAAATAATAGTAATATAAAATATGGGTTTTACATGAACTAATAATGGGAAAAACAGCAAGAATTTGTGGGAATGTTCTAACATAGCTTAACTTGTGCGCTTACAGCTAAACCAGCTGGTTTTCAACAGGACCCAGGTGGGTTATCAAGTTACAAGTGGTAACAAGCCGGCTACCGCCAGTTTTCCAAACCTTGATTTGCATCCTTGTTATCAATAAAATATTGCAAAGGGTTTGGTGATTAATGGTACTAGACAAACAATGTTTTTATCTGTACTACTAAAAAATTGGACTAACAGAGTGTTGCAAGTACTTAACTCAAAATAGCAATGGGTGTTCAGATGTGTATAAAAGGACAGGCCACTTAATTTTTGTTGCTTGTCTAACTATCCAAATGCTACTTCAATATATCAGGTCTAAACTCTAACCAAAAATGGAAATACCTCAATGTATAAGATGACAAAAGCAATTCGGAAGCATCAACCATCGATCTGATCAACCTTAATAGTCTTTTTGCAAATGTTCAAAGTGGATAAAATTTTACCATTATTTTAAGTTTATAGAGTACAAATAATACAGTTAATGAAAAGCTACACAAAACAACATTTTGGCCCTCCCTAAATAGTTTTTTAAGGCACCTCCCTAAATAGTTAGTGATGTAACAACACTCACTAACATCCTAAGGAACCATGCAAGCATAGCGCCCACACCGAGAATAATATTTAGAAAATAATGGGAATGCAAAGAATAATGTAGGAATAAACAAATACTGTAAAACCAGGACTGGTCACCTCTGATAATTGCATGGTAGTCCTCATGCAATCAAATATTGATGGTAATTCCTCTTTAAATCCAGATACACCATCAAGGCTGTAACATTAGCAAAAAAGTCCATCAGAAAGGCTGCTTACGACACAGCATACACTATATTTATAAGTTGCAGTTAAAACTGCATCCGAAGGAAACAAACTATATGTGCAATCCTAATTTTCCATTGGACAGAAAGTTGTGCCATTGTACTCTGCCAAATATTTACGGAAGGAATTAGTATTATTGATCATTTCTTAATTATAAGGCATAATCTTACAATAGCAACTAGGAAGAGCTGAAACTTGGCAACTATGTTTTGTATCTCCAACCATAAGGCAATACATTTTTTATTGACATAGCGGCGTACAAGATCTAGATATTCTGGCACCAAATGCAATCAACCTTCTTTAAGTAATAGTGCACTGTGAAGAAAATACACTCCTAAATCTGAAGAAAGTGATATTGTCCATGCTAAGAGCATTCGTAAAACTGCAACTCATTCCACATCAAATTATACTCCAATCACAAGCCAATTATTTATGCATGACATTTAAAATCCATAAATTTTATTTTTGACAAACAGACCTTCGACTGAACAGATTAAGCCATGTTTGAATCCCTTTCCAGTCAGGGAACAGCCTTGTTTGGCAAGAAGAAGTGTTCGGTACTCATACCTAATGGTAGCATTGCCTAGCAACCTAAAAAGGTGAGGAAATCCTCACCCACAGTTTAGAGCCAATTTAGTTCTCCATCAAAGGCTAGGCTTGGCTTACATGCTAATTAAGGTTGGTGAGGTTCGTTCTCCACTTGTGCATCCATAACCACTTCTTTATTAATAAATAAGAGCATTTTGGTACCCTTGAAAACATATTCACAAAAATTGAGAATATGTTTTGAGCGATGGATCGTTTGCTCTTGAAAGCAATAGTCCAAACAAGTGGGGCCTAGCAAAGCTTGCCCATTTGAGAAAAAGAATCAATGTACAGGAGTAACCAATAAGATTAAATACTGCAGAACAACACAAGAAATACATAATATGATCTGTAGTGAGAACAACATACTCATGCGGGGGATGATAAGATGTTGGCCAAAGTTTGCACTGTTCCTCCCACTCTTCTTTCGATGTAGCAGAATTCCTGGCAACCTGTTGAAGACTTTTGCCAACAGTCAACAGATGACATGTTTAATCTTAAAACAGATTATATACTACTGTAAATAGCTAGCTAAGCTTACTTTCTTCCTAGCCAGCTCCAAGTGATTCTATTTTTGATATATCAAGAGTGATAACTATTTAGTTGAAGGCTTGAAGCATTATCTATTATTATTATGGTCCACTTTTCACAGCACAAAAAACAATTTATTTAACCAAAGTTACATTCGATATCAATGCATTCTGGATGATGGAATGCATTGCTACAAGATCTACAAGTGAGACAAAGAAAACATTGACACTGACAGATTACTATCTCGGTGGTCCTCGCCATAGAGATCAAACTAAAGATTACAAGTTTCAACCATGACGAATGTATGACAAATTTCAAAGTGAATAGCATAAATGAAAACTAATGTTGCAATTTTCATGTGCTTGTTTTAATCCAAGAAAAGAGCCTGAAATTATTGCATGAGAAGGCTATAACCTTTAGCTACAACCTACAACTATCATGTCGAAACCATATTGTTAACATTGTCCCAACGCCCAAAAAAATCAACAAATAGGAGTTAAGTTCCCCAAAAATAATAGTAGTACTTACTTTTGTAATGAATGGACTCAACTGGTAAGTAGCCACTATCTTTCGTACATCTTCAGGAAACACTTCACTACAATTTTCAGGCCCAGTGGAAAGGCATAAAATGATTGACAACTCCGATTTTTCTGTCAAAGAAAAACCGACGCAGAAATTAGAGAGGGAAACAATAAACTGTTCTGTCATAATTACTGGTCACATGGTAGACCTAGCTTAAAATATTGTGAGCTGCTCATTTTTATTTCCCCAATCAAGTGATGGTTCTGCTTGAACTAGCTGAATATTAAGACTTGTAACATAATTAGTGGTTCAGTGGAGGATCCAACTTAAAACATTGTGAGCTGCTAGATTTTAATTCCACAATCCAGCGATGGTTTCTGTGCTTTATTAGCTAAAGATTAAGGTTCTTTAAATAAAGGCTCAGCATCTCACGACACTATCAGCATGTCAGGGTACCATTGCATGAAGAATTTTTTTAAGTTTCTGTGCTTTATTAGCTAAAGATTAAGGTTCTTTAAATAAAGGCTCAGCATCTCACGACACTATCAGCATGTCAGGGTACCATTGCATGAAGAATTTTTAAAAAAAATTGGGATGCATGCAAATTTTAGAAGATGAGAAACATCCTACATCCTGATGATCCTAAGGAGAGAGCCTGCTGAGTGCTGATGGTTACACAAAAGTAACACACTAACATTTGATCAAACACAAGGTTGTGCTGCATTGGAAAAAATAAATTGTCTTTCCTATCTGATAAGCCTAGTAGTATATCTAGAGCTATGGCATGACTTCAATGAACATGTGTTCTCAGAAAGCTATGGTATGTCTTCTCTTATATGAAATAATGAAGTGGTGCACTCAGAAGGCAAACAAAAAATAATTGCGAATTAGACAAATGCGCATATACCACCACACTCAGAATGCCGACGCACCCGCTTTACATGCCGCAGATTCTCCAATGGGCACACCTGATTCAATTGCCTGAAACAGCATTCACACTAATAAATCACCGCCTGGAGTATTACCGAAATAATTGGTGAAGTTTGTGTCAAACAAAATAACAAAGAAAGAAACAGCATAGTCACTTCATAAAAAATCTCAAAAAGAAGACCAATATGTCAACTAAGGGTGTGTTTGGATTATTTGCTCACTTTGCCTAGCTAGGCTCTGTTCAGCTAGCGCATTTGAGCTATAGCCCACACAGGCAAGGCTCATTGTTTGTTGTTTGGTTGAACAAACTCTAGCTAGGCTCATTTTGAAAACGGTGATGGGTGCGAACGAATATTTCTGCGCGTCACTCGCTTGCCCTCGCGGGAGAGCCAATTCGGCTCTCCACCTGCGGCAAGCTTTTAGTTGCAGTTGCAGGCGAGATTGCCATCTAAAGCAAGATTTTTTTGCTTCTACCAAATGCCCATCTTTGCTAGGCAAGGCTAGGATTGCCCTTGCTCTAGATCCAAACGTACCCTAATACACCAACCTCATTTGGATAACAAAAATTGAGCACTGAATTGTGAAACCGAATATCAATTTCCTATTTAAAGTGATAATCAAAGTATCAAACTGAAACATTGGAGTTTGAATTACATGTCAGCTTCATGTTAATGGAATATAACTAAAGATGTAGAATTCCAGTTATTTTGCCCCTTAACCAATAAAGTTATTTTAATACTTCATTACCTTTTTAAATTTGCCCCTTAACCAATAAAGTTATTTTAATACTTCATTACCTTTTTAAATTACTTTTTTTTGACATGTTAAATTTATATCCACATGTTGACGTTAGAAACCGGAATTCAAGTGTTTTAACCAAATATGAATTGAAATTGATCTTAGAATTTAACACCAGATGTATACCGTACTGTACCAAACAAAAGAACTAATTATTCAATAGATTTGACATTTCAAATGAAACGACGGTTCCATTCACCACAACTCAAATCAAAGCAACCCTCAACCCTCAAATCTGTTCTTTCAATCAAATTGTTCAACAAAAGAAAACAATGTTATGGGCTATTCTCCACCTCAAAACCTTGTTAATTGCAGTCAGAAAATTCCTAAAATGTTTCAATTTGAATTAAAAAAGACAATTGGCAGAAAAAGTCCTTTACCTAATGAGAGTATTGGCTAGCTTGGGCTCAATATTGGCAGCGACCACATCAACTGGCAAGGAAAAGAAACAAGAAACTATGAATCCAAAATAGCAACAAAAACAACTAAGCGATTAAAGGGGATACCTATAGAATCTTGGATGGAGGGAGTTGGGTTGCCAGAGACCTCAGTGAGCTCCCACGCCATGGAGACCAATTTTCAATGGAAGCTGGAATCAATAAACAAAGAACCAACAAACATATTTTTAAGGCAAGCAAATTGATTAAGCTTAATTTACAACAACAACAACGGAACACAAGCCATCAAGAAACGAGCAAGAAACAAGAAAAGCTCGGACGGATGAATACATCACATAAATAAAGGACATGGGTACTAACCGTGGCGGCGTGGAGCCCAAGAGTTGTTTCCACTAGAGTCTGGACAGCGGTGGGACTATGACGGCGACAGGTGTTGGAGGATTGGAGCAGCTAGGGTTGAGGCGGGTGCTTGCACCTGGGGCTTTTTGAAAATATTGTAGTTAAAAATCAATACCATATTTACCAAAGAAAAAATGGTTCGGTTTAGGTAAATACCAAAATATTTTGGTGTGATATAAACGAACACTAAATTTACCAAACTAATGTGAATTGCGGAATGATACAACTTTTTAGTGCAAGAATAAAATAAGTAATGAGACTATAGTCTTCTATAGAGCAATGAAACTGTGAAACTAGTTGTCTGGCTTCCGGTCAGTACACACTACACAGCACGTCAACAGCAAACAATAAATCTGGCTGGCCGGCCGAAACATCCACTGGAAAAAACATGGCCAGCCGGCCGTCTACTGGAGTCCAAGACCTGTACTAGACAGACATTAACACACTAACATAGATAAAGTCCAAAAGTTCTGGCACACAAAAAGTCCAAACGTCCAATTTCTAACTTATAACATAGCTAAAGCAATATGTATACTAAACACCTTGAAATTTCCAAACATTACACGATCGTGTTGATTCCGTTGATGCTAAAACTCACTAATTAAGACATTCAAATTTCCAATCCAACGCAAAAAAAATCATATTGATCTGCTCACTCAAAATCCATTCCCCCTCCCACTTCTTCTCAGCCGAAAGGCAAGACCACAGCCGCGGGAAGGGAGCAAGAGGAGGAAGGAAGCCAGGAAGAAGAGGAGAGCACCAGCACGGGGCCGGCACTGTCATCCTCTTTCCCCAACCCAAATCCCAACAAGAGGTAACCTCAGTTACACCTCAGTATGCACTACACATACACATCATTCACACATAAAATATCTCACAGTAGCAGCATCATAGCTCTCAGTTCATCGCATCACAGAGCAGTAGGGGGAAGGGAGTAGAGAGAGGGGTTAAAGGAAGTAGTACTACCTCAGCATAGCAGTGGACCGAGGCGGCCAGCAAGGGGGAAAGCGCGGCGGATCTGAGCCGAGGCGGCCGGGCCGGCGCACGCTAGACCGGGGCGAGCTGAGAGGAGGTCGAGTCGGGAGAGGCGGCGCACGACCGGCGCCGGGAGCAAAAGGGGGCGGCGCCAAGGAAGCGCTAGGAGAGGAGGTGGTGGCGGTGGCGCAGGGAGCCGAGCCGGAGGGAGGCGGCGCCGCCTGGGAGAGGCGAGAGAATGGGGAGGGGTAAGAACGAGAGGAGAGGCAGTGAGTGAGTCGGTCGGGTTAATAGGTTAGAGGGGTAATAATTGGGTAAGGTAATTAGGGATAGCGGAGCGTAAGTACTCGTGATAGGAGACGTACGCACTTGGGATGGGGAAACGGCGGCGGCACGTAGGCCGGGGCCTGGGGCTCGACGGTGGGTGGGGTGGGGTGGCGCCGCGTCTGAGAGATCCCACAGCGCGGCGGCCTAGCAGCAAGTTAGATAGTTCTGGCCATGTCGGGCAGAATCGAGGCAATAGATAGGATTCTGAACTTTTGCTGTGCTTCTGGGCCTTTGAGGCTTCGATGGGCATGCGCAGTTGTGCTGCTGCCTGCTAGGCCGGAGGGAAATGGGAGGGCAAGGCTGGTTTTGCGCTTTAGCCCGGTCTGGGCTGTGTGTGCTCCCTGCCGCTACTACTTGGATTTCATTTCCAGGTCAGTTGTTTAGACCTAATTCCATGATGCAAGGCATAAACATGCACAGTTTGGATAGGAAGAAAGTTATGCCGAAATTCACACTATCGTAACACAATGTCCTGATGCATTCCATCACTTCTGGTTTAATGTATCATAAACATTCTGAAGAAAAGAATCTAGTAACAAAAACCTTTTACAAGTGGATTAGTACATCTACATTTCAGCAATTCACAAGTTATAAAAAAAAAGGGCAAACACAAGAATTCTAGGAAACAACAGTGTTGCAAAAGCTAAACAACAATAGAGAAGTACCATTATCAAACATCATCAATCACACCATCTACTATTCAACTCAAACATAACAAACAGATAACAGGATCCACGGTTGAGTCATGTACACTAGGAATCCTCGTGTATCCCGTGTTGCCTTGCTCCTAAGGGCATGAAATGCGTAAAACGAAGCTACGACCCTAAGCGGCATCACCAGAGCCAGATCAGAGTTGGCCAACGACAACGAAAAAGCAAACCAGGCATCGTATCATCAGAGAACGGGCGTTGCAAAAGGCACATCTGAGAAATCGGCGCCGTTACCTCCTGCGCGGGGAATCAGCCTGCGAAGAGGGGAGCAGAAGCGGGAGCATCACCCAAAAGCGATGCGTCAGTACAGAGGTCAACCGAAGCACCCGACAAATCATTCACAAAGAGACGAGGAGGAGGATCACCATGGAGCGAGGTGGAGACGGCCGCGAAGCAGACGGCGGAGCTCCCGGTCCAGGCCGTCGCGCGCGTGCTCAGCTAGGGTTTGGCTGCGTGTTCGCCTCCCTTCTCCCTCTCGTCGCTTCTTCCGCTAGATTTGATCGAGTCGAAATGATTTTGGGTATTTTTGTATAGCTGCCGGGAAGTGGTTGGGCTCTAACGCGCGCGGGCGCGGCCTAGGCCAGGCCCAACAAATCGAGTGCGGGATTTGTACCATTCGTTCGGTGATGGACGGCTAGGACCTGTCTTTCTACCGCCGCCATGCGCCCCTCTCCCCCTTCAGTCCGCAACGCAGGTGCACGCGATGCGGAGGGGCCGAGGGGGAAGGCCGGAGAGAGGGGGGTGTTTGAAACTACAAGAATAAAACAAATCTGCCTTGTTCCGAAACCAAAATCAAGAACAGGCACAGGCACAGACGAAATCAAGAACTGTCAAACAGCCACACGGAACAACAGATGGCTCTGATGGTAGATCTACTACACACGAGCAAGCACAAGGAGGTGTGGAAAAAGAACCCCTCTTGGCCACCTACCTATACTAAAAACACAAGGAAAAACGAACAGACCGGAAGCCCAGGATCTAAAAGGCCCCGAGTCTCTCGCTCTGTTCTTGGACCAAGAAACGATTTGGGAGAAGAAGGTGAGATTAGCTGGAGAGTTGGAGAGGGTTGAGAAAAACTTTACCTGGGAGACGCAAGAACTCGCTAAGATCTATGCTTACCTCGCTCGAGCTCACGGGATTGTGGTGGTGGGCGCGTGGGATTTGGGCTTGTCGGTGGCGGCGGCGGGCTGTGGTGGGCGTAAGGGTGAAATGGAGGCGGGGAGGAGGAAGGGACGCCAAGGAGCTCTTTTATAGCCGGCCTCCCTCTCTCTCCAAGTCCATGAGACCATGACCATTTATTATTCAATTAATTTAATTATAATTACTTTTTTGTGACGTTAATTACGGTTGCTCTTCTCTGCCTTATCGCCTTGTTTGGAGCGGTGATTAGTGGTTACTTCGCTCTTACTCCTCCGCTAATCACTTACGACGACGACGGAATTAATTATGATGACTCTTCTCTGCCTTATCGCCTTGTTTGGAGCGGTGATTAGTGGTACTTCGCTCTTACTCCTCCGCTAATCCCTTACGACGACGGAAAAAAAAAACAATGCACAACTTTTAGGGCGTGAACATACGACAAATACAAATTTTTATGCACAAAGAGAAGAGCGAGAGTTTAAGGGTGAGATTGGTTGCCTATCGTATACCCCTACCTACTAATGTTTAGCGTCGGATTCATAGATTTTATTTTTACGAGGACAGTAGAGCTTCGTCACTAGTGTGTGGGGCCAGAGCCCACGCAGCTGTATATTTTAGTGATCATAGCACGTCTGTGTCATCTGGCGTCACGGGGCCACGCCGCCGCATAATTGCGGGTATTAAACCGGATCGGGTGTGGTGGTGCTGTGATCGCGCTGCGGCTGGGCGCCGTGCCCAGTTTCGCATGCGGCCACTAGGAGGACGCCAGGTGTCAGAATGGCGGACACGTCTCAGGGAAGCGACCGGGTGGTGTCGTGGTGGGGTTACGTGGCGGCATACTATCGGGATCATGGTGTTTTGTGTTCGACAGCGAATATTCCACCAAAGATCATCGCAATGCCCACCAAGAATCGATCGGTTTTTCCTTGGTCCTGAGGTAGTGAGGATGTACAGCTGGTTTTATTCTTTACCTAAACGGTTATTTAGACAAATGATAAAACGGTGATTCTTTGTTTTGGAATTTTACGAATTTGTTCCAAGTTTTTATACAGGCTGTGAGTAGGTGTTTTTGCTTCAAGTTGTGATGACTAGACAACTAGTACAGTGACAATATGTACAAAGAAAAGGACAGGACTCTAGAGAGCATTCATATAAACCCCGTGGAGACAACATAAAACCTCTGTGCTATTAAATTGATCCACTTTCAATATGCGCAGCACCTTCGTTGTATCCAACAAAAGAAAATTAGTGAGCCCAACGACGGATGCATACAAGTAGTAGTACTTCAACTATTCGTGTGATGTATGATGCACTATGCCAACATCGTCTATGGCCACTTTGTGTGGTGTCACTCTCACTGCATCCTTTTCGCTACATGACGCCATAACCACCTCGTTAATACCGTCGTTGTCGCTATATCATGCACCGCGTGCCAACACGTCGCTACTCCACGATATCACGCATTGTGGATGCTTTTATTGATTTAGACACTGTGTGCCCATAAACTGATTAATTACCGATTACTGATGTGCCATAAGTGCCAGGGAACAATTAGTGGTAAGGCACCGTTGTCTTTGATCTTTTGGGAGGTTGAGATTAACCAGAAATTCTCGTCAGGCAATAGGTTAATAAAAAATTAGGACTCGGAAATAAGTTGTTCCATGTGCAACTCTTATATCTCCCAAAATGTAAGAAAGTTGACCCAACTCCTAGCTAGATCTGCAACGAACAACTTGATCCAAAAAGCTACCGAAGCAGATACTACTTAATTAGGAGTACTTAGATGGAACTAATATCAAATCCAGGTCTGACCTGTCACCTTGAAGAGTAAAGCAAACCAAAGCAAATATATTCCACAAGTATCATCGGCAAATTGTGAGTTGTTTACTTGGCCATGAGGTTGCTCATCGGTTTTACTGCCCTTACCTATGCCCTACTCCATGGTTCATGGGTAGAGCTGAGACTTGAATTGTGCTTTTTTGGGCCGATCTGAGTCTCAATCGGGATGATACGGTCTAAGTACGGCACGACACGACATGTGGTGGGACAGATCAGCACGGCACGAACGATGGGGTCAGGTTGGGCCTAAGAATGTGGCCCGTTGGACGGCACGGCACGGTCAGTTGAGTCGTGCTTGGACCAGCCCGGCACGAAATAGGCACAACCTTTCCGTTCTAGCACAATCCCTCTCCCTCCCAATCCCTGATTCCTCTTTCTCTAACTCCAACCGCCTCCCTCTCCACGCGTCGCCGATCGCCGCCCTCCCTCCCTATCCCTCCCCACGCGCCGCCGGCCGCCCCTCCCTCCACTCCTCCGGCCACCTCCCTCCCTCTCCCTCTCCCTCTCCCTCTCCCTCCCCATGCGCCGCCGCCCTCCCTCCAGCCACCTCTTCGTCACCGTCCTTCTCACCCCCTTTGCAAGCGGGCGGCACGACCGAGGTGGGTGGAGTTTTTCATCGGTGTCCAGGAGGAGGAGACTATGGCAAGGGGGAGCAGGCGTGGATGGCGCACGTGTGTCTTTGTCTTCCTAGCAGCGGCTGTCGTCTTCCCATGCGTCTATAGTTACTTAGGGTTGGACTTGGACCGGCACAGTACGGCCCTAGCACAGTGAACTTTAGGCTGTGTCTGGGCCTAACCTAAGGTCAGGCGGGCCGGTACAACACGGCACAATGTGGTCCGAAGCACGACGGACCGGTGTCGTGCCACCAATGCCCACCACTAGACATGGGTCATGGCATATGTATGTACTGTAATATTTTTGCCATTTTGTGACCCATACTTCTGCCAATTAGTCACATGTTTTGCAGACAACTTATACGTATAGGGCATTTTGTTAGGCTTGTACGTATAGAGTTTTCTTGATTGTAAAGTTGTCATCTATTAACAGCTAGCAACATTAGTGAGACTATAGAGTGATTGAGAAAGCTATTAATTTTGTGTATACGTACGTTGTCCTAAATCGAGTTTTTTTGGATAATAGCAAAATTAGTCCCCATGGAATGGTAAAAATAGTACCGCGAATATGCCAAAATATGTGTTGTTTGCCACTCGGACCGCCTCTACCGCATGCCAAGCATCGTTCCCGGGCGCCTGTGCCAGGACCCCCCCCTGGGTACCCGCGCCCGGAGCCCCTGCCGGACACCTAGGTTACGATAGGTTGTTAAGTAGACACTAATTAGGCAATATAATTATTTGTGATTAATTATTATTGATTAATTATTCATAATTAATTTAATCATAAATATTGATCAGTCGTAATTAATTAGTTGTAATTAATTAACCATAGTTAATAAGTCTAAATTATTCAGTCATCGGTAGTTAGTTCTAATTAATTAGTCGTAATGATTAGTAGTTTTTTTTGCAGAAATTTAGTAGTTTTTTTAATTATACACTAGTTTGGTTAAATTTGTACATAAGGGTTACCGAAGTGTAGTTATTTGGGAGGTAGGGAAATATAGACTGTGACATGTTTACTTGATTGTGTACAGTAAGAATGGAGAATTACTTGTAACATGCATATTAAGTGTATTGGATTGTTGTTGATTTATGTAATGTTCAACATGCTAGATTTGATTGTGTTTTATGACGATGGTCTCGTACGAGCTTGATCGAGTGGGTTGGACATGTCAAGATGACAGTTTTAGGTTGTCTGGGTGGAGGGTCTGGATGCGTTGAATATTCACGAGCTAAGGAATTACATCCGGAGGGAGTTCAACACGGAGAAAACAATGAAGAAGGTTGTCATCGAGGTGTCCACCTGCATGAATAGGGCAGGGCCTATGGGAGTTACATAAGTTAAATGGTAGAGTTGCATGAGGTCAGCACATCCAGAATTTTGTGAAGCCCTAGGCGGCGATATACAACATACCGATGGTGTACGTGCAATTCGTACATAGGGTGATAGCAAACCTTGATGATGCTTGTGCCAGTGGGAGCAGGGAGGCGCAGGCGGTGTGTGAAGACGGGAGCGCAGAATGTGCTGTTTTCGAGGAAGACTGTGAAGAAAGAATTGTGGATAATTTTGTTCAAAACGAGGGGTAGGAGAATGGTGTTCGCCCGCATTGACTGCCATGAGTTTCTGTCGAGCTAGCTAGCTGAGTCGCAGTTCGATGAGGACACTGATCCAGGCTCGGATGGTAGTGAGGAGGACACACAACAGAAATATGTGAATAGTCATGCTAGCATTATAACACCCTTAGTTATGTTGCTACATGCACCTGCTACAAGTCAAACTTTTGCACAAGCCATGTCCGCATGTGTACAAGGCGTGCGCACAAGTCAAGCAAATATCTACGCCGTACATCTTCTAGTACTACGACATGCACCATGTTTTGGGATATGGAGTGTTGAGTTCAACTCGTATGACCTGGACATGAACTATAGTGATCTTTGGTCGGAGATGGTGAAATGGGGCCGAATAAAGCCTCGACAACTGGGAACACTACTACAAAATAGGCTATAGAAGACGCCTCTGTAATAAAATAATTACAGACGGTTCGTGATATGGACCTATCACAGACGTTTCATAATACGAACTGTCTGTAAAGTATCACAGACGGTTCTTAAGTCTATGATAATCTAAGTCATCACAGACGGTTCTTGTTACAAACCGTCTGTGAAGTAGGTTCTTGTTCATAGACGGTTTGTATCCAATCTATGGTAAATCTAAAATCACAAACGGTTCTTAATACAAACCATCTGTGATGAGTATTATCACAGATGGTTTGTATTAAGAACCGTCTGTGATGAGATGCTTATCACAGACGGTTCATGATACGAACCGTCTGTGATATGTCATCACAGACGGTTTTTGTATAAAACCGTCTATGATACTTTTGTTTTGTTGGGCGAAAAAAATAAAAATTTGCACTTAATGGGCGAGCTGCCGAAAATCTCTTTATATTAACAGAGTCCTCCATCTCCTCCTTTACCATCTCCATCTCCTCCTCTGCCATCTCCGTCTCGCCCTGACCTTGTGCTCCGGCCTCCCCCGAGTTCGTCGCCCGCGGCCTCCTCCACCTCGCCTAGCTCTGTGATGTGGATTACTACTGTGATGTGTTAGTACTCTGTGAATGGATTTAGTTGATGCTACTGTGATGCGGGTGATGTTGTGTTGTTTTTAGTGCTCTGTGAATGAATTAAGTTGATGCTACTGTGATGCTATGGCTATTGTGGGAAAGCTAACGAAAAGTTCAATCCGAAAATCCATATCAGATTCATTCGCGAGGCTCCAGACGAAGTGAAAACCCGTTTTTGTTTTTTTTTGCAATTGAAAAGGCTATCACAGACGGTTCTAAAGAAGAACCGTCTGTGATAATTACTATCGCAGACGGTTCTTGTTGAGAACCGTATGTGATAGCATTTTTCACATATGGTTCAAAAATCGTATGTGATGACCTCATGTTATCACAGACACATAAATTCAGACGGTTCAAAAACCGTCTGTGATGATGGTTTTGTGTAGTAGTGGAAGGGACGATAATAGACGTGGCGCTTCTGAAACGACATAGATGACAACCAACATGAGGACCAAAGCTGCCCGAGGAAATGTCGGATATGCAAAACCGTTGGCCACTCCATTAAGGATTAACCCAACAGAACAAGCTTGTTTAGGTGTTCGTAGTTTGTAGTCACGAGGATTTCACCTCCATGCATATTTGTATCATTTTAGTTCCACTGTTTGCATGTTGTAATTCTAAAATTTACACTTAGGGTAATGCTGTTACGTTATGATAACGGGTAGTGTTGTAATATTTGCATCTTTAATTGTTGTTGGTTGTAATATTTTGTACATTCATTTCATTTAAATGCTTCGTTTTCAAATATTTTGGCATTTTTTTCTGAATTGACTTGGCATTTACTCTCTTGCAGGCCATGGTGGGAGGGACCGGGGTTGAGTCTCCTCTACAAGAGCTATTCGAACCATTTTACGATGAACATCACCAAAGCAAGTTGTGGATCACCGGGGATGGTCATCCACCCCTTACCGTTAGGTCAGCTAGGCATATCACTTCCCCCTTAACCCTCGCAATGTCACACTCCTTTGAGACACGGGCTTGTTACCCTTTGCCATGATGCTATCACCCGAGACCTTCCACCGCTGGAAACCTTACGTACCCGATAACGGGGGAAGACAAGGGAAACGCGACCATGGAGTCCAAGAGCGTCGAATAGCATGCTGAGGACGGACAGGCCAAGTGCACGACAAACAAGGGAAGGCTCTTGCTAGTGAGACCGGTAGCCGTACTAGCGCTCCCTGTCGCCACAGGTGCACTGCGGATCAAAGAGGTAAGTTATGTTCAATTTACGTCATAATTATTGATTTGGCCTTATGTTCTACTAACATCATTCTATCATTTAGCCCGTCTCGCAGCATAAGGTTGCGTTCAGCACTGGTCGCGCCGCGGGTCTGCAGGTGACAAAGGGAAGGCATTGAAGGGACACCAAGATTAGCTTTGATCCGATCCACCTTTTTTTCAATTCCAAAAAGGCGCACATGTATCCTACAGGTAAATCGGTTTGATGATTTGTGCATGCTGTCGTTTATAATGCACGTAACCAAACCTTGCGTGAAATGTAATTCACAACTACATTACGAAGTCTTTCAAATTTAATTCCCAAATATTTTGTGTATTTTAAATTTTGTTCTCTTTTTCGAAAGAAATTGATTTTTGCAGACGCTACAATCGTGAAAACAATGCGGGCGTGAACCCTAAACCCAAATATTTTTGTCACTTTGCTCCGCAAAGGGCTATTTTTGCCATTGCGGCGCCAAACAATGCCCAATAAGCCAAAAAAAAACTCTCTTTCCAAATAGGGCGTATGAAATCACGCGCTTTCCTTGTATGCTCGACTTTTATGTATTATCGCATATACCAAATATGATATATATTTGTTGCACATTTTCTTGTATAGCATTTACACATTGTACTATATTTATATGTACAAATAAATAAACAATTGGTGTGGAATCCGGGGGGACATGGTTGTGCCTGGACGACGGGATGGCTCGATAGGGTGGTCTACGTGTCGGGCGTGCGACATGGGAGGCAGAGGGGGTGGGGGGGCGGTGCCGCGCGATAAGCGGTATATGTCGTTTGTCGGTACGTTTACAGTGTTATTTTTGGTTTTTTCGCTCGGGAGAAGGCTTTATTTGATATTTTAACGACAAACAGTATCCTTTAAACCCAAACCTCTCGAAAAATACATATAAGTTGCCGTGTAAAGTTCGCTCCTTGTCCTACTTCCCGTGTAGCTGTCTGCATTAGCAATTAATAATGCAAAGGATTTCTTTCCGCGCATAGGACACCTTCACATCCAAAGTTTCACCAAGTTCGGTAGCTTACTGCGCGCATCAACTCGATCTCTTCCTCTGTGTTGGGCTATTCGTGCGATGTATGATACAGCAACATCGTATATGGTCGTTTTGTTTAGTGTCATTCTCACTCGCCGCCCTGCCCTGCCCTTATCGTATCATGGTCCTCATCCTTCTTGTCTTCCATTCCATGTTGCCATAACCACCTTAACATTGTTGTCACTGTTACCATATCATGCACGCGTGCCAGCGGGTTCCTGCTTTTATGGGTTCGGAAACTGTGTACCCATCAAAACGATTACAATAATTCAGGAAACAATTAGTAAGACAACTTCCCATTGTCATCATGGAACTAACCGGTGGGCACCATTATCAATGTCTTCGCGTTTTGGAAGGGGCTGGGGTTAGCCGTAAACGCAAATCAAAACAAGGCGAAAGTCGGACCCCCGCCCCAATACAGAACAGGCAGGCACACATGGTGGTGACTAAGCTGTACTGGTGGTGGTGGTGGTGGTGGTGGTTTCAAGTTGGTTGGGAGAGCAGCAAAGCTGTGGCCGCCTTTAATGACCGGCAGTTGCTCCTGCTCCCATCATCTCGTCAGTTGGGATCGTGCGTATTTTTCTGAGGATCTAGGCGAAGACTTTCAAGTCCATCATGGACACGGCCATGTGCGCGGCTGTGGCGTCGGGAGAGATTTTTCCCTAAATTGATGTGCTGTAATATTTATTTATGTTGATACTGTATGTATTAGTATGATTTTAGACTAATACGTTATATATAGATGGTCTAGATTTGCATATTTGAGTCTTGACATGAACCTTTTTATTAATCGGTCGATCTATTTTTGAGTATAAAGAGATCCTATTTAAACACTAAAACCCACTAAAAGATAGTTTCGGTATTATACCCACCAACTCTTAATCCATGGTTTCTCAACACTTTTCTCCATAGTGCCAACAATGCATGGTCGACCTCGAGATAGCCAGCTCAGCCGCAAGCACTGACTTGGAAAAAAAAGATCTTTTAATTCTCAAAAAGGAAAAACTCAATAATACACATCTGAATTTTGCAAAGAGTCCAAAATACCCCTTGAACTACAAAACTGTTTGGTTTGCACCTTCGAACTGCCAATACCATCTCGTTCGACCCACCTGGAGTCCAAACCACCCGGTTTCTCCCTGACGTGGCATCCACGCATGCCACGTTGGTGCGGTTTCGCCTCATCAGCTTTCTTGTCTCTCTCACTTAAAGGATTGTGCCCCTTCCGGCCCTCCGTATCGCCAAATTTTCCCTCTCAGAAATCCCTAGGCGGTGGTGCAACCGATTGTGGCGGTGGGGATGAGTGGTTCCCGAAGCATTGGTCAGTCGGAGTCGTCCTTTACTATAGACCGGGTCGGCGGCGAGGATGGGTAGTTGTTGTCGCCCATAACGTACCACGAGCGCCCTTTGGAGTATTCGCCCGCAGTGATATGCCACTATGAAAGGAAGGCCGCACGGTGGATTTCGTGGAGTGATTCAAACCCAGGAAGGAGGTACATGACTTGTATAAGGGCGCGGGTGATTAATTTGATACTAGAAATTATTGTTTGATTCATTGAATTAGTTTTCTTCATTGCAATTGTTTTTTTTACTATGGTTAATTTGGCTGGCTGGAGGTTGCATTTTTTGAGTTTGGGTGGACAAAGAGACGACTCCCTTTGTGAATGACGTTCTGCTGGATCTGCGAGACAATGTGAAGTCTCTAAGGAGGCGAAGGATGACCTAAGAGCTTCTGAAGCTGAATCAAGGGCAAAACTGGAGGGTAGAATGGATGCGCATAAATCAGAAGTGGCTGGTCTGAGAGTAATTTTGATCGCGAAGGATGCGACACTGGATGAAAAGAAAGCTAGAGTTCTGAAGTATGAGAAAGAAAGAATATTATATTTTGTTGTTGTGGTCTCTTCTGTTTTGCTTGTAGTTGCTCTCTTGTGTAACTTATAACTCTGATATCTGGTTGTAATTGATAACTGCCATGTTTGTGTAACCATGTGTTGTCAAGTATGAGAAAGAAAGGAAGATGTTGTCAAGTATGATAATTGTCATGTTTGGTTGATGAATGTAATACTCCGATTTATTATAAGAAAGAAAGCTCTCAAAAGAGAAATTAGACACAAGAAACCTGTGCTTCAGGCCTTGGGCTAGGAGGCCCATGAGGGGCCGGCCACGTATAAAAAGAGAAAAAAAACTCTAGTAGCTACTGTAGCTACAGTGCACACTGCACTGTAGCACAGTACTGTAGCAACCCCCTCCATGTTGCTCTACCAAGATGAGGAGAAGATGAGAAAGGAAGGAGAGGAAGAAAGAAGAAGAAAGGAAGAGGAAGAAAGGGAGAAGGAAGAAAGAGGAGGAAGGAAGAGGAGAGGAAGGACATGTTCACACAACGAGACATCGATCTCAAGCTGTTCGAGAAGGGTAAACTCGATCCCGGACGCTTGGTAGATTAATCGATTTATTTTGGTGCTGTCAGTAGTAGATCGGTTTGGAACAACAACGTTGGTTGTCTTTTTTGGGTAAGTTACGTGCATTTTTTGGACTAGTCGTCTTCTAGAGAGTTGTTGTTCTCGTTCTGAGCTTTCTATAGGCATAAAGATCACTCAATTTGGAGTTACGATCTAAAAGTTATGATGGTTTCTTTGCGACTATCCAGAAGGGTGACGAGGATTAGTAGTTACTTTGTGTAGCCAATATGATTTAGGTAGAGGCCGAATCAGAGAGTTCACATAACATGAAAGTTGTAGGCAATCCTTTAATATTTCTATATTGGTAGAGAACTTGATTTTTAGCTGAGCTAATCAAAAGATACGAATTTTCTTCTACCGCAGTAGTTCTGATTGACAGATTGTAGGTGCAGAAACTTTATCTGATCCTTATATATATGAGATGACCGAATCAGAAAACCTTACCAACTAGATTATCATAGACTATTTCGTCATGTTTCCAGAGAGTCTAAGATCACTCCTTTCAGAGCTTCGTAGTAAACGATATGGATATTTTAGTACTGATGTCCAGAGTGACCTCTAGCTAGATTGTCGGGTAAATAGAGTAGAACCAACATTCGAATCTTGCGTTTTGGGAATACGGGTTAGGTGGTGTGAGTAGAGTATATTTGTCACAACGTTCTTATGTTATTGCTTCTCTTGTGTAGAAGAAGGGGTTTCGGAGTTTGGGGCATCGTCCTTGCCTCCCCGCACGTCGTAGCGAAAAAGACAAGTACATTTGTATGGTTGTGTTGATATGAGCTTTTCCTTGTACGATGAATGTATAGTGAACAATGCTTGATGCGTACTTATTTCTGTTCATAACTGGTTACATGGTTCTGTTAATAATATGTCTTTGTTCATCGAATTCATTCATGCATGCAAGTATTGTTCTTGTTACACCCACAGGAGTGGGTAGTGAAATCCCATCATTCCAACGTGGGTAAGTAAGACCCACCATTCCAATGTGGGCAATTTGGATCACCGTTTTGAAATGTTCTTCAAACGGGCCTTAGATCCCCGCATTTTGGATAATGCGGACATAAGTGAACACCGACGGGTGTTCACTAGCTATACCGGTATAAGCAGAAGAGGAGATCATGCATTTCATTCATTCGTATGATTTCTGCCATTCCATGTTCTTATTCTATATATTGTGCCTGTCATGTTCTTATTCATTGTTGTTCATACTATTTGGTTGTACTTACTGAGTCGTGGATTCATTCTTGCTCTATTGTTGTTTTTTTAGGTGACTATTGATGACGTTTCATTCGGGAAGGGGTAGCACACTTGGAATCACAACCTACACTCATTTATTTGATTCATTGGACATGAGACATCAGAAACTTTTATTTTAGCATGATGACTTATATTTAGGACATGATGGTATTGAATAACTTTAGATGCTTGGTTTACGTTAATCTTGGTTTAGTCTCTTGCTATGTTCCTAGGACTAATTTATCTACAATTGTCATAGTATCATAGTTTTGTTGTTGTGACCCGTGGATGGGTTCTATCATTGATATGCTTGCTGTAAATTAGATGGATAGAGCAGCTTATTGTCATTACGGCTCAATGTTGGGTTGGGGTGTTACAATGAATGGGAATGGTAATGGTATATGTAAAAGTTGACTCAAGTCTGGCACACTACATTCAACTTGTACAAAAGCTAAGTTGGCAAAATACATGCATAAGTCTGTCACATTACAACCCGTAGTCAAGTATGGCACATTACATTCACTTGAAAGGCATTAGTATGTTATGAGTAGGTTTCTTGCCCTTAGTCAGGACTTGCTTCTTGGTCTTGTAGGAAGGTTCCTATGCATTGACATGAGCTCTTGCAGACCTTGAGTTCATATTGATGTTTACCATAGAGCTAGCCTATGAGCCTGGAACTTGAGCCTGTAGGTTCATAGTAGCTGGCCCCCTTTGGTTGTAATCACATTTGCCTTAGCTGATGTCTTGATTAGCCCTTGAGTAGACATACCAGACTACAATATGGAAAAGGAGACATGGCCAGTTATGTGCATGCCATAATCAAAGTGGAAATGATATGTGAGTGCTCTGACTTACATCTTGGATTGTAGTTCCTGTTTGTTCTGAGAGTAGTTCTCCTGAACCACTTATCCTCTTTTTGCTACTACATGATGATGCACTAACTATCACTGCTTTCCTCTTCTTCAACCCACTCTGCTGGCTTCCTGGTAATACTACCTAAGAGCAATGTATCATTAGCACAAAATAGCATCCATATTATGTAAACATCAAAAGGTGTCAATGCACATTACCATTGCATCCAATGGTGGTATAGGAGCATTTGTAGTAGCTTCCCCACTTCTCCTCCTGTAGGATCCCCTATTGTGGCCCATGCCTTTGCAAAGTCTGCACCTCATGATGGTGCCAACCCTAGATACTCTTGTGCTCTTGGGTTTCTCATTTGGTTCCCTTCTCCTCTCCTTCCTTGGCCTTTCCTGCATCTTGACATACACATGAGCTCTTGGTTTGGGTCTTTCAGAGGTGGGCCATGAGCTAATACCCTCCATAGGTTGCAGATAGTGCCCATAGGTCTTGTTGAATTCTTCAATTGAATAGCACTTTGCAATGAATTCATCAATGTTCCTTGAGCTGTAGTAGATGCAAGATATAGCATGGCAGACCAGAAAATTGCCAGTACCTGCAGGAGCAGGTTCTGTTCTCCAGACTAACAGTGAACCTCTTGTCATGGTGTTTAACTTCATAACCATCTTCCCATTCCACAAAGCATGACAAAAATAAGATTAAGTTATGTAAGATTTTAATTTCTTGAATATGTTTGGGCATACTTGACCCTGCTATCTTTGAGCCTTAGTTCTCTGTTCTTGAATCATCACCATAACTTTGCATCTAACCATCTTAAGCATGCTAATAATAGGTAGAAACCTAGTGGAAATTATCTAATTATTGAAAGACTCACACATGTTATTGTCGACTGAATCACATTTGTAGTCCAACTTGAACAAGGCCCTGCTCTGGTGATGTGGGTCAGTCTTCATCATGGCTTTTGCTCCTTCTGGTGTCTTCTATGCCAACTGAGGTTTTTTGAAGTTGAACATCATCATGCAAGGTGCTTTGGCACACCTCCAAAACCTCTTCTGAAAGTCCTTGTCTTTGTAATTCTTCTTCCAATTGGTATTAATATGCCTAGCACACATTTTGTGCTCACATTTAGGTGCCCAGTGGGCAATAACATTAAAGAGGCTCTACAAGAACAGTTGAAGTAGATGTTAGTTTGCAAGCCAAATGCAATGCTACAAGTAAAAGTTAGTGTGGATCCCAAAGTATAATGCATACCTCCTGTTGGTCAGATATAATCACCCAACCATCACCATCACCATCACCAATTTGAACATCTCTGAACAGCAATGCACAAAACCAATCCTAAGAATCATTTCTCTCTTTCTCAACCACTGCCCAGGCAATTGGGTACATCTGGTTGTTGGAATCCCTGCCAATGGCACATAGGAGCTCACCAGAGGTTGTTCCTTTGAAGAAACAACCATCAAGCCCTATTACTTTCCTACAACCAACAAGGATGCCTTTCTTACAAGCATCAAAACACACATAAAACCTCTGGAATGCTGGTTCTTCATAGTCATGGTCGAGGTGGACCATAACGATACTTCCTGGGCCTCCTCAAGAGTTGTAGCTGGTAATAAAAACCTTTATGGAATCTAGCATTCTTTGCATGACAATAGCCTTTACCTCTTGCACTTGGAGAGGCTGATATCTGCTTGCATTTCCTCCTGGACAGTGGCCTTCAAACTCTCTATGCTCCAAGTGGGATTTGCTTTGATTAGTTTCTCATATTTGTCTGCAATTCTCTTGGTAGTCACATGTTTATTGTCTCTTCTAGATGGACATGTGTGCTCATTGACGAAAGATGCAACTTGCCAGCTCTCTGTCCTGCTGTTAGTGGATAAGTGTATAACCCAAGGGCACTTGGCCCAATCACACTGAGCTCTAACCCTGGTGGCCTCATCCTTCAAAAAATTAATCACATTCCGTTCTGCTAGCCCATAGTTGATAACAACTTCCTTGAACTGTTGCTTGCCTGAAAACTTCGTACCCAATGCAAATGTTGGGTTCAAAGTCTCTCCTGCATTAAGCTTCTTTTTGAACTCCTTCAACTTTTCCTTGATTTCTACAGCCTCCTCCTCATCCTTTGAACTCTCACACTCACCTGGGAGGTAATCACTACCACTGCTAGATGTGTCTTCTTTTTCCTCCATAGCGACAAGAGCTCGCTTGTTCATATCCACCTTACTCTTTTAACTGCCACAGGACCCATAGAACTACCTAAATGAAGCTAATTCATTCAGCCTATCCTTAGGAGTAGATGGAACAATGCTCACTTGCTTACTTCCTGAAGTTACAAACTGTATGGAACCACTCTGATTCCCCACATCTTGGGTGACAATTTGCTTGCCAAGATCTTGCTTGCTCCGAGTACCTTCCACTTCATCATCCCCTGCCTCCATTTCTACACAATTTAGATCTTGCATCTCTTCCTCAAAGTCGCTTCCTTCCTCATGGTCATCATCTTCATCTGGTTCTTGTTCAGCCCCCGCTGACTCCACATATATGTCAGCAACACCACCACCAGTAATGCAATCCATCATTAGTATGCATGTCTTGTCGTTAGTCAAAACCCTCAGACCATTAGCAAGCTCTTTCCCGGGGAATAGCCAGTGGAGTAAAATATCTTCGGTAATTTCACACTTGCAGGTGGCCTCTAATCTCGGGCAAATACACTTTATCTCTATTGATCCAAGATAGTGCCTCAGAACCGCCCAAATAATGCACTCACTTGCCATCATTGAAGAAGTCACCTCCAAAATGAAATCGAACATACAAGTGGTCCAACAAATCCATGCCCTACACACACAGATGATGTATGAAGTTACAAACTACTCAAATCTAGGAGAAACACGCACTAAAATACGCAACAAATCCAAGAACTAACACGAATAAATACAAACTTTCTCAATTACTAACCGCACGAAGGTGGTCGCGTGCCGCCACGGGGTCGTCGCGCGCTAGGGTTCTACGACGGATTTGGGAGAGCGACAGAGAGAGACTGCGAAAGAGGGGTAGTGGGGAAAGTGTGTGTGTGTGTGTGTGAGAGAGAGAGAGAGAGATTGCTTGATACATGAAAGTGTCCATGAGGCGAAACCGTGCCAGCGTGATATGCATGGATGCTATGTCAGGGAGAAACTGGGTGGTTTGGGCTCCAAGGGGTTGGGTGAGATGGTATTGACAGTTCAAATATGCAAACTAAATAGTTTTAGTCTTTAGAGGGTATTTTGGACTCTCCGCATAGTCAAAGGTGTATTATGGACTTTTTCCTTTCGAAAATAATGAAAGACTTCTTTCCCCCTTCGACCCATGACAACATCGTCTGGGCCTAGTAAACCAGCAGCCAACCTCTGGTCGGGTCGATTTGTGGCCACCGTGGAGACAAGTTTATTTGCAGGCCGGCCACCAAAATTTGACACGGCCCACAAGCGCATCCTACTATTTAGAGAACGAGGAGCCGGTCGCGCCTCGTGGGCTCAGGAGTGGCGGGCACCGTACAGCGCGCGCGGCCGGTCCAAGGAGCTGGGGTGGTGTGGCGGGCTGCTCTGTAGTCGAAACGGCGGACGCGCGGTCGGAACTTGGAGTCTGGCGTTTTGATATCGCGTTTGGGGACGTAGGACGCGCGAGCGGACGGGTTTGGGGCAAAAGTCCACGCGCCTTGCGGGGTTGTCGCGCGGGACGGCGGCAGGTAGCCGAGGAGGAGAACCAACGTGGGTTCAGAATCTCAAATATTGAAAGGAAACCGTAGAGTAATAGTATCCTGGCATTACAATAATCTAAGTCGTTCGATTCAAAAAAAATTAAACAAGATCGACTGCTACAGTTGATCCATTATTTTTGCTACAATATAGTTCCTCACACGATCTTAGGCTTCGCTTTTTGATCCAACCGTTATGAACCAACGTCACGGCACTGTATCACGTGATATTGCTGCTGTGGGTGGATCTGTGGGAAGTGTGATTGGAGCACAACGCGTCCATCAGCACTGCCCACAGGCAAGCGACTGGGTCCCAGCCTACATCCCGCCATCGTCTTCTCCATCCGGCCCGAATGCAACCAAGTAGGTGTCGAAGTCTTGGTCAGAAGACTCTGAGTTTATTTATAACGAGCGAGTATGAGTATACAACCGTACTCCACGACCTAACACACAAAATACAGTTATAACAGACGCAAAGGTGATCAAAGAAGAGTCTTGAGGTTCTTTTATTTGCATGAAACAACAATTGAAATAGATTAAGTAGTAAATAAGTCTCGAGATCAAGGTTGTCTGAATCGCGATCCTGAATCAGATCAGAGGTTGTTCAGTAGGATGACGAATTGTAGGATCGACATAGAATCTAAGATCCTATCTGATTCTACCCAAGAAACATTTTTTAAAATCTATCTTGTATTTTAAGACTTATACATTTTTAAAACTATACTTTTATAACTTTTGTTTACAAAAATATAGTGTAAAGGAAAGACAATTTGGTATTTATGCAAATTATAATAGACATGAAGAAATAAAAAGTAAAAATTTACAATGAAAGGGGCATATGCAAATAATTATTTATAATAAAACACTATAATCGGTAGAATTGGGTAGGATCGTATGAAAATTTTGATCACGATTCTATAATTTTTTTTGTTAGAATCGTAAAAATATTAAGATAATACCAAATTAAGACTCTACCATATGATCGGATCAGTCCAGTCAATCTAGGTCGTAGAAACGTAGGATTATATGACTAGAACCAAGATTTTGACAACCTTACCTGACACCTAGCATTTCAACTAAACCAGTTTTAACGAAACCGAGTAGTGCGGTATAATACTAGCGAAGGTTCCATTCACCTACTAGCGGAGAAAATTTCCCGAAAGTTCCATCCACCCATGAGTAGATAATGATTCCATCCATCTTATGCTATATCATTTTCAGAGCTACCTCCACCCGACATTTCCAGCGTTACATCGACCCGACATTTATAGGGCTACATCCACCCGACATTTCCATTCCACCCACAATTGGGGTTTTTATATTATAAAACAGAGACTAACCAAGTAAGTTCCCGCGCATAACCTATGACCATGGGTATGACTATCTAGACATTTTTTTACTCTGCAAAGGTCGTGCAACTTTACCCACAAGATAGGATCAACTCACAATGTTGGCCATGATGTGCTTCCATAGGCATGCAACTGAGATGATCATAACAAGCCCTTTACAATAACTTGCCATAATACTACACCATCTAATGGATCGATCTTCATACGTTTGCACACATTAACTCTGAAGAAACCACCGGTGGGGGAGCAGATGGATCCCGACTTAGTACCACCACAATACACGAGGGGTGTGTACACAGAGATGCACCCTCCTACAACCCAGGTTCAACAACCCGATCCAAACTGACCCCTTGACCTGCTCTACGTTCCACTTCTTTGGGACATGACGCTTGTTGACAGATGGGGACCCGAGACCCACACGTTTCACCTTCTATGGGGAGAGATGATGATCACTCTCCAGTATGTATGTGTTGACCGATCTACTGATTATGGGAAACGCAGTTGTTCCACCCCCCAGTCAGTGGACTAGAATGTCCGCTTGGAGCATCGGTTTGGTCAACCTATCCAAGAGAGGATTCATGGTGTCCCTCAGTCGTGGCTTAGACATTTCATGCATTGCTGGAAGGATGCACATGACGAGGTTGTTAGTATGCACCTCGTAGTGTACCTGTTGTTTATTTTTGGTTGGGCCTTATTTCCCAGTACACAGGGTGATTGAGTGTAGCCTAGCTGCATCCACATCTCTGAGTCTTTGGTTGATGCCGAGTCTGGGGAGATGCCCTAGTACAGCTTTGGATCAGTTGCCCTTTGCATGACCTACATGGGGTTGTGTGATGCCTCGTAGTGCAGCACCGGTGAGAAAACTGTGCTTCCCATGTGCTACCTGTTGCTGCAGTTGTGGAGTTGGGAACATTTCCTTGATGGGGACCCCACGATACGGGTTCTAGTGCACCCGTGAGGCATGGTCCACGCCCCCGATAGATGGACACACCATGAGCTCTCGGTGGATGGGTGCCAAGTTAGGTTGGGCCAGACAGAGATCAGTGAGGTGCTACCCCGTGTTCCACAACGACTTTGAGATGTTGTACGAGGACAACATTATATGGTCTCCTTGGAGCCCACAGTTCATGCTGGACGTAGCACCAAATGGACTCTCTGTGCAGTGCCCACAGGATGCTGAGTGGTGGGCGATGACTTGCCACCTCGTTTTTTCCATATGGTGGAGCCTTAAGCACCGCAACGTGTAATGCAACAGTTTGGTCTTTCCCAACTTGTCCCCTCCCCTAACGCTCCCATGGACTACCGTGAGAAAGTAGACAACGCACACAGCGGTTGTATAAGAGTAGAGGTCGTATGACGTTCAAACTTACCATGAGTACCTGGAGTGGTACGTACCATAGACACGCCAGGCTCACTCGTCGTCCATCGGAGCATTCGGAGCATGTTACACGCATGGAGAGGCTACAATTGGGCTTCGATCGACATCGAGCTTTGTGGCGTGACGATACTGTAAAACACTCATAATTTCTTCTTGCTTCCAACATGATACTATTAGTGCTTGTTACTCAACAACTTTTCCATGTCCATGTAGTTCGACCGGGCCCAGTAGATCATAGACACAGGAGGGTGCACCCTCTTTAGGGGAGATCACACCATTCAGGGGCTTCTTGGGCTGGTAAAGTCCATGTACAATATGCCCAGAAGATTGTCAAGAACTTGAGCTGCGGTCCAATGAACGAGCCGCTCACTGAGTGGACTGACCTAGTTCCCCACCTAGGTCAGCACGGCCTAGTGAGTATGTTGGTTGTCCTAGTGTTCCCCATCGGTCATCTGCACAGTGGATTGGTGAGGTACGTTATGTTCTATTTATGTCATAATTATTGATTTTGCCTAATATTGTGCTAACATCATTCAATTTTCTAGTCACATGTCCGTGGGGATGCATCACTAGTGCAATCATCGTCCGTACGCCCTCCCGCAGATGGAGGGTGTTATATGTATATATAGGATGTGATATTCTTATCTAGTTTAGGGTGTTTCTGCATATTTGTCCTACTATGTAATTGCATATATTGGCCCATTGGCCCCTTTGCAATATATGAACCCATTCATAACATGGTATCAGAGCAGGTTAAGATTAGGATTTCTCTCTCTCTCTCTCTAACCCAACTCCTAGATCTTGTAACAGAGACAACAAAATCTTGAAGGAGCCGTCGTAACTAAGTAACCTCAGCTCTTCTCTCCTCTACCCGCGCCGCCGCGGCCGAGCTCTCCATCTCACACCGCCCTATGAGTGGGCCGGCGGTGTCCGCGGGGCGGCCGGTGTGGGACGTGGTGCAGTTGGTGGCGGCCTTCCACTGCGTGAGGCGGCCGGCGCGGTGCAAGACGGCTGCAGGCCGGGGAAAAACACATGCGATAGGCGCCCAGAGGGCGGCGATGTGCGGTTCGGCGCGTGGTGCGCGCGCGGGTGGCGGAGTGGGTATACTCGCCGCCCTATGAGGCCTTGGCGGCGCTTATGGCATGGGTCCGCGGCATGCGGGCGGCCAGTGCGCGTCTTGGCGGGGCGGCCGGTCGCGAGGCGATGGAGGCGACTTCGGCATATGGGTCAATGGTGCGCGTGCGGGCTATTAGAGTCGCGGTTGCAGCGGTCGACACGACGGTGGCTTTGGGCATTGAGACGGCCGTGCAGGTCGGCGCGCGCATGCGCGCCGCTCCAAGTCGGTTACGGCGTGTCGCGACGGTGGCTTCGGGTGACGGATGGCGTGCGGGGCCGACGCGCATGCGGACGGCTCCAGCCCGCTTCGGCGTGCGCGGCGGTGGCATACCTCGGCCGACGCGACATCGCTCTAGGCGGCGGTGGGTGGCGACAAGACAGCCGGAGGGCACGGGGCGGCCGGTGCTCAACGGCGCGTCTGTGGGATAGCGGCATGCTTGGCCATGGCTTCCGGCGGTGCGACCGTACGGGGCCGTCGGCCTCCTTCTTCTTTTTTACTATTTATGTTCACTATTCATGCAATGCAATGTATAGTGCAATCCACATCCTTTTTTTTCATGCGATCTACCGATCTGCTTGGCTGGCGACTTCAAGTCGACTCGTAGTAGATTAGAGTGGATTTGCAATCGGCATATGCTCTTTCATGCAATCTAATGATCGGCATTGTGCCGACGACTTCAAGTCGGCTCGCGGTGGATTAGAGCGGATTTGCACCGTAGGATAAAACAATATAGAAACCAACAATTGCAGAATGGAAAGCGATCTAGAAAACGATTCGATCTATGAGCGTCGTTCTTGACGATTACCTTTTCAATCCGTGCAGGCCGGAGAGCGTAGTCGTGCTGATAACGTGTTGAGGAACCGTCGCTAGCGTGTCCATTCCAAGCGATTACCTCGTAGACAAACTTAGAATCGTAAGAACAATGCAAGAACATAATAACAAAATAGTAGAATGAACACATAGATATGAGGGGACTTATGATGTTCTCTTTATTGCTCTTCTATAAAATGTAGTACAATGGTTGGGGGTCCTCCACTTATATAGTCTACTGGGAGGACGAGGAGCCCATCAAATGGTTGGGGGTCCTCCACTTATATAGTCTACTGGGAGGATGAGGAGCCCATCATGGGCCAGGCCTGCCTGGCCTGAGCCCGGTTTCTTAACAGTTGGGAGGGGGGTAGGTTAAGGAAGAGGGGATATAATTCATTTTACTTTTTTGTTTATTGTATGAATCCTATTAAGATGGAAGAATGGATTCTAGACGTTGGAGCAAAAGATGTTAAACTTTGTGAATGCCTAGGTGGTATGTCTTTAAGCATATGTTGATTCAATGCATTAGAGATGGCCTTTAATTTTGTATGAAGTACATTAGTTGTGAGCATTGAAAAAATGATTGCACAAATACCACATGTCATATATTTGTAAATAGAGTGAGTATATGAGGTTCCAAAAAAGTACACCTCTTCAGGAAATTCCATTTATTAGATAGAAAAGCACCTTTAAGCGGTGACATCTTACCTCATGTACCTATAAACATGTTATCTGTCCTATGTGGCAATAAAAAATAGATTTTAGTTGATAAACACCCGGCCGCATTGTATATGCTCTAAGCTCTTGTTCCTCTAAGCAGGTGTTATATCAGTTATATAAATAGTCTTATTCTGGTGGTTACAATTACAACTCATGTTGAAAAAGGTTACAACTTTATTTACAGTTTCAAACAATATCAGTAGAACAATGCCCGTTTCAATGAGAGGACACATTGGGCAGCAACCAACTTATATTGATTAGTTTCCGCAGCAGCAGTAAGTTCTCTGAGTTACTGTTTGATAGTACTTGATAGATTAATTAATAGATTAGCTACTACTAGTACTAGTACATCAGAAGTTCCAAACAGCCTCTAGGATACAAACATATATTGATTAATTTGCACCCAGAGAAACAAATGGAAGAAAAAGACGAGTCTTCTTTCATTTCAATAGATTTTAAACTCCAGTGAAGAGTGCTTCCTTAAAGACTGAAGCATAAGCAATGCAGGCGATCACCAGTCATCACTGGATAAATTAGTACACGTGAGCTTTTTAATCAGATGGAGGAAGAAGGGGAGCGCCCTATTAGTATGAACACGTGCACCTTGCAGACCAAAATAGATGACGTTTTCGGAAGTGAGTTTATGTTTTCAAATAGATTTTATTTTAGGTTTTTGAGGCAATATTTTTTCACAAAATGTCCTTATCATTTGCTTATTGACAGTGGTACTAGAGATGTCGGTATACAGTCGATAGGCAAACTATGTTAATTTTTTTTCTTATTCTATGTGCATGAGCTGAAATGACATAATTAGATTGAGCAGATTATACGAAAAGGAACATCTAATTTCATTGAATTTGATGGTTCGATATCAAAAATAAAGATTTCCTGAGTTTGTGGTTTCATATGCAGTAAAATCGCAATAATTGTTCTTACTACTGAATTGCCTGACAGAAGTACTGTGTCCGATGATATTACATATCTACACATGGAAGGGTTGCATCTGACCGTAGCTTAGATAAAGATATCTGTTGGTTCACTGTTTAGTTAGTTACCAATGCAAGCTTTCATTTTTACCTTCACCTGTTCTAACTCGGTGATGTTTGCTATGGTATTGGGTAAAATCTCGGGCCATATGAGACGGGATGTACGTATCGGTTAATTCAGAGTTCGAACAGTCGGATGTCATCAACAATAGTGTTGCATTATTGGAACATACCCGGGCCACGGCAGCCCACAGCTAAGGAGCCGTACATGTGGCTTAGGATTGACCTAGCATGGCCATCTTGGGCTTGGGCAATTAATGGGCGGTATGTGACAGCTGATTACAATTAAACGGCAACAAAAGTGTCGAGAAATCGTCGCTGGCGAGTTCAGTTCGAGCGATTACCTCGTAGATAAAATTAGAATCGTAAGAACAATGCAAGAACATAAAAACAGAATAATAGATTAAACACAAAGATATAAAAGACTTCAGGATCTGCTTTATTGATTCTCAAAAACGTGCGTTACAATGAGGTAGTTCTCCTCTATTTATAGATATCGGGGATGAAGAGTCAAATTGAGTCCAGAACTCTCCGAGAGTCGTGGAGAGTCCTGAGTCCGATTTCTTAACAAAAAAAAGGACCACATCGTCCGAGTCAGAATTCAGATATCTTTTGAGACAGAATTCAGAAATTGCTCATACGGCCACGTGCGGATGCATACAGTGGTAGACGGGGAGAACAATGCACAAAGCAGTACAATTTAAGTACATGTTTACAAGGATAGTTCAATTACAACATGTATCGGAAAAATTCTGGCTTTCAAAACGGAGCCTAACTTTAAGAGGTTGAAGCATCCAGCTTTCACCTTTCGAGCCTCCGAAGGATCCGCTGCAATCTTCACTCGTATACTACCATGTACAGAAAGATGACTAGGGATCCCGAATACGGATAGGCTACACTGGTGTAGATTGAAATTTTTACTGCATAAATCAGAAACCACACAAGTAAGAGATTATAAATAGTTACAACAACAATGCAGTGGAAGTAGAGTTGAAGTGACCAGTTCAACGTAGCGCGCGTCAGTGTAGTGTAAGTAGTCGATTGTCCTTTGGTCTACTGTCTCCTTCTTGCGATCGACCCGATCAGCGCCGCAGTCCACACGTCTAGGGATGGAACGCCGTGCGTCGGTGTGCTAGCACCAGCACGCACGATAGGAGCTTCGAGAGGTGGCTGCTAGGGTTTCGATGGATGCGTCTTGGGATGACACCTTCAGCCCCGCATCTCTCTTTATATAACCTCTAATCGGATCCTTATCCGATATGAGTAGAGATCGTATCTCACCCAGAAAGTATGATATGGACCCTTATCGTTCCAACCCGTTAAGTGTGTAACCCTATAGGTTCATATATATTTGGTCATAGGCCAGAAACTCATTTCGATCTATAAGTCGGTAGCGGTCTCTAGTAGAACATAGCAACTCCCAAATATGCATAAAGATCATATTGGATGAACATATATAGTACTTATGTATTGATCCCTTTGGCTCATGATACTAGATCGAACTCAAGGCAAGAAGCGTGTCATCCTTTGATAGCTCGCTCCTTCACTCGAACCTATAGTGGATTAGTCAGTTGTGATTGACTCCTCAAACACATTTGGCATAGCCATGCACTCCTTAATCTAACCACATCGAGGAGCTCAGAGATATATCTACCGTTATATTGGAGGAGCAATTCCATAGTGATCGTCCACATTCCTTCACATGTTTCATAGTAAATCTGAAAGCTACCTTCATGACCACCTAGTCACGGAGCGGTGTTTGACAACTCTTAGGTAAACTATTACACACGTAGGAAAACTATGACGATCTCAGGTCTAAACTAGGATCCTGCATACACTATATATAAGACCAACTGATGGTACTTAATAATATAACAATTCCCGCAGTGTTTTATGGTAGGTCAATTCAATACGACGTTCCCTAATATGTGTTCACATTATTAATTTGATATCCCTATATCCATGATCCATGGAATATAATCATCAATCAATACATGTGGTGATATTTAAATCATGGTTGTCCCGCATAATGATATAATAAGATCATGGGTAATTTATAATAATATCAAAATATGAATAAAAAATTTCACGAACAAGTCACATACTTGTTGATCAATATAAAAGATATTTATTCAGAGATAAAATAACATATTATTAAAAGATCAAAATATAGAAATGATCCCTTTAAGAGTATATCACTAACAACGGGTGCTTCGAGTGGATCATCCGAGGGCACGGATAAAGTGGCTCAGAATAGGGCAAGGTCAAGGCCGCCCTGTAGCCACGGTGACGCCAACCCCGCTTCTTCCTATAGACGACGCGACCACGACATGCAAAGCCTCCTCTTCGCTCGCTCGGACCTCCCACCTCTGCTCTCCCACTCTGCCTCCCTCTCGCTCGCCTCGGCCTCAGCTCTCACTCGGCGGCTCCGCAATCATGCACCCATGCTATTAAAGTGAGTTTGCACCACCTGCTTGATACAATGCCTCAATGAACCACATTCTTACATATGTGAAAAAAATTCTTTAATGGATATATCGTCATCCACCTTCCTCTGCTTGCCGAGGACAATGTGAGATTGATTGCTTCATGCCCATTTGTAATTTTTAGGATCAATCGGTGCTATAATATATTGTAGTAATATGATTTACTGGTTGTAGTATTGTAGATCTCATGTAGGAGAATCTCACCACCAGACACCAGTGACCTGTCCAAGATGAAACAAACAACCTTAAGTGCAGGTCCAGAGATGCCGTCTCCAGAATATGGACTCCAATGGATTACATACAACATATTGTGGATTTATAAAAGAAACGCAAGGAGGACGCCCGTGATACGTACGGCCTCGCCGAAAAGCGGGGGGTACGACCACGTCGCAACTGATGAGATCGCGACTCGCCCTACCTAATATTTTATCCTGGATCCGCCCCTGCGGGATAATCATCTGTGTGTCAATGGGATCTTCAGGCCTGCTTCAGTAGCTCGACGAGCAAGTCGCCGACCAAGCCGTCGTCCACTTTCCCGGCGCCGGCGCCGGCACCGCCGAACTCGTTCCTGACGACGCTCTCCATCGTCCACCCGGTCTTCGCCGCGAACGCCTGGTTCACCCGCCGCACGTCGACGCCCGCGCGAGTCACGATGGCCCGCACCAGCACCTCCCTCGCCGTCGCGCCGCCCTCCAGCGCCGCGCGCACCGCCCTCGCGAAGTGCCTCTCCGGGAACTGCGCGCACCGCAGCGCTGCGCGGAGCAGCCGCGCGAACTCACCGCGCCCGTTGTCGCCCTTTCTCTTCAGGGCCCGCGCGAGCTCCTGCCCGTACAGCCTCCGGTACGACGCGAGGACAGCCTTGAGCTGGTCGCCGCTCCGGTGGCACAGCAGCTGCAGGATGCACCTCTGGTCCACGTGCCGGCCGCTCTCCACCGCCTCGTACAGCGTCTTGGCGTCGCACATCGCCATCGTCGCGTCCACTCGGCCGCCGTGGTAGCTGCTCGAGCTCAAGAACGCGAGGAGAACCTAGAACAGATCGATTGGTCCAATAAAAGATAAAGAAAAAAAAACTTTGCATCGTAGTACTAATAAAACCGACACTGATCAAGTGATCAGTGCTTATAAGTTATACCTCGCTCAGGCTGCCGTTCGTTCTCGAGGAGACGTCGCGTTCGAGGCTCGTGCTGTACCGGGCCTGGTACGCCTGTTTGATCAGTGCGACCTCCACGGAGGATCGGGTGCACACAACTTCGATGAGCACGTCGGCGTTCAGCCGCCGCCCAAAGAGCGCGTCCCTGGCGATGTCGGCGTCCCGGAAGCACGGCTCACTTGCTCTAAGATAGGCCACTCTCTGCATGACGTGCATGTACATGGTAACGAAATTAATTAGCTGAGATTTTCATCGAAAAGTAAATTAAGTGCTGCAATTGGAAAGAGAGGATGCTTACAGAGAAGGTAGTTTTCTTCTGTGACAGTAGCTGAAGAAGGTCTTGGTGGTACATGCTCTGGTATGACCTGCAGATTTGCTTCAGCTCTTGGCTGCTCCTTGCGGTGAAGATCTCCAGGATCGGTCTCGCATTGCTCGGCGCAGCGTTCCCTGCAGTTTTTTTGTGGTTCTGAGTTCTGACTCCTGGTTAGTCCCTTATAAGCACTATATATAACAAAAATATTGATGTGTTTCGACAGATTGGGAGTTGGCAATGACACCATGTTTCTTTCATGTACCAGTCGGGTAAAAAATGTCAAAATGTATGGGAGAAAGATGTATGAACAGTTAGACAGGGAAAAAGCCGCACATATTGAGAAAAATGTAAAAAAACTGTTCAGACAAGTTGTTCTCTACTTGATCAGTTGATATACCAGAGAAGAAATGGTTAAGGTGCCTGCAGTCAGCTTCGTATCGCCTCGCAAGGTGACTTGAGGCCATCTGATCAGAGAAAAACTTATCAGCTGTCACTGCCACAAAACTCAAAACTATGATAACCGCAAGCGCGACGGGCACAGGATTTATACATTTCAGGACGAGAAGGTTTGGAATTTTGCTTTCCTAAAGGGATGACAAAAGCAGGAGGGAATATATCCTACCTTCCAAGTTCAACCACCGAGTTCCCGCGAGACTTCGTTTTCCGTCAGCAAGTCGCACTTAACAAATGATTTAATCCTCCCTTCTGCACACTCCAGTTTCAAACTTGATTCGATCGGAATGAAGCATCAATGCATCATCGCTCGTTGCGTCGTCGCCTGAGGTTGACATCGAGGTCTATCGCGCGATGGTTCGTAGCTGGTAGCGAGGAGAATAAGCAGAAAGGTGAGTTCTCGGCGCTGGTGGTGGATGGGGAGCTGTCCTGCAACTGTGCGTGCATGCTTTCATCAGGAATCTCTGAAAGGATAGTATTTGAGACAGTGATGTTTTTTGTCAGGATGTCAAGCCGACGATTGTCGTTTATCTGGATGGCAGTGTCACCAAATTCCTGAAAATGAGTGTGAATTATAGATGTAACTACTGTTCTTGTTTCCCTTTTCATTTGGCTTTGCAAAAGGAAAGCTGTGTTTATACCATGTCTCCAGCTAGACTTATCTTATGGAAATAGTCATCATCATAACGTGCAGTGCTTTGTTTGTTCACATGCAGAGTGAACTAACAGCCAGACAGGATAACTAGATAAGCACGAACTGAGATTAACGAAGATCATTCACGGTTATCAGATTGCATGCCATCTTGTTCTTTCGTACGTAATTAGCAGTGTGAATCTGCCATGCATCGGTCCAACAACTAGACTGTATGTAACATTTTCTTGCATTCCCATTGGCAACTTGGTGACCTTATCTCACTCCAACCCTCTTGAAGGTGTCACTAATCACTTCTTTTTATGTGGATAAATCGATAAACTCAACCATTGATTGAATTTTGTTCCTGCCCTTTGAAATCTTTCATCACACCCTTAGCCCGGCACGTCGGCACACTGTTGTCCTGGTCGCCCAGAGTCGAAAAACTTCATAAACCAGCACCTGTCCTCGGCAACACTACGATTACTGCATGATCATCTATGTAATATCCCAATTTTCAGAATTTTTCTGAAGCTTTTAAAAAATAAATCATTTGTATTTTGTTGAATTAATTTAAAGCTTAATTTGAAATTACAGAAAATGAAAATATTTTAATTGATTAAATCAAACTTCAATTAAATTCAAAATGGGTTTTTTATTTCTAGATTTTCTTTGTTATTTCTACAAGTTCAAATTCGATTTAATTTATTCCCTTCTTTGTCTTTCCCAAATCTCTTTTATTTGTTGAAAAATTTAATTTAAATTAATTATTTTAAAAGCGTTGGAGTTCTCCTGGGATTTTTTTGCAATGATTTAAAATCCAAGTCTGAAACTCAAATTCGAATTCCTTTTGTCAAATTTGAAGCTCATCATCAAATTTCCAAATTTCGTAATTCAAATCCAACTCAACCAGCTCAATTCAAATTCTAATCGATTGTCACAATTCAAAATTCATGGTCAAATCTGAAATTCAAATTTTGCCATTTGAATTTCCCCACGAAATCCTTTTCTTTTATTTCCTTATTTTCTTCCTTTTCTCTCTTTCTTTCCCTTTTCTTATTTCCCTTCTCTGTCCCTGGCTCTGCCCAGGCGCATCCGAGCGCACTAGCCGTGCGCCATGCCACCCAGGCCACCGCACCATGCCCGCCATTAAAGCTTGGACGTCGTCGTCTTCATTGTGCCTTCACCAATGCCATCAAAGCTTCCAAAACCGTCGTCAATTTTCATTAGTGCAATTGTCGTTTCCATCGCCAATTAACATGAACCGAAACCGTCGCCCACATTCACTCGTGTTCCTGGCGATTCGAATCTTGGGAGAGGCTATACATTGGTACACCGACACTCTTCTACCCCTTTGCACTCCCTTAAAATCTCAGAACCCCCGGAGCTCCGACGACATCGAATTTCTCATCTTCCCATGCGCCGGTCACCTCACCCGTTTTGTGCATTCGTCAATCTGGTGACATTTTTGAACTTCTATTCGTGTTACATTGTGTTCCCAAGCACAGTGATCAATAGCCCTCAATCGATTTGATTTTTCATGCAGCGAATCATCCGAATTTCACTATCGAACCTTCTAGGTGATTTCACTACCGTCGATCGATCTTCTTCCTTGGTGAGTATTTATTTGAGTGAACCGCATCACGGCATGTTCCAGACCATCCTCTTCCTCCCCCTCAATTTGGTTGATTACTCTCTGTGGATCGCCACCGTCGCCGTTCATTTCATGCCACCGCCCGATGTGGAGCCATCTCCTCGGCCATTCTCCGACCTTCCCGAGCATACCTTCACCTTCCCACACCCGTGCTCCGTCCGTGCTCACCTCCGTTCACTCCCCACGCCACTGGACTACCACTGCCATCGTTCAGTCTTGCGCCGCCGCCGCTCAGGGAGCCATCGCCGCCGCTGTAGTGGTTCTCCAGCCGAGCCGCCGCCACCCATGGGTAGAATATACCCACAGGATTCCATTTTGGTGGTTCCTAGCCGCCGTCCCTCCCCTCATTGGCGCCGCCGTCCTCCTCAGTGTACTTGTACGTGCTCTGTTCTGCTTTTTTTTACAAAATGTCTCTATTATGTGTTGCCTTGAGTCACTAACATTGGAGGCCTAGAAGTCATTGACCCTTCCATTTTTCCTTTCAATTCTTCTCTCTTCTATGGTATTTCACTTACCCTTGAAGTCAGACCCTCAAATTCATTTGCTCTGCTCTGTTAAAACAACTGAAATAGTGATTCGAACAGTCAATTTTAGTATTTTTATATCATTTCAAATGATCGTAAACTTTTGGATGTTCGTTCTCCTTCATATGAACTCCAAATCTATCGATTCTCGTTCCTAAATTCTTATAAATTTATTATCTACCTTCCAGTATTTATTTTATCATTTTTAGATTTTATTTATTTTATGTTATTTATTTTTGTTCAATTGCGCGTGTAGAGTCCGATGTAGCCGAGACCAGTTTGGATCAACAAAGTGTTAACCTCCAACATCAACGAAGGCGAGTCTCCGTTGAATATTTTGTACCCATAATTTTTAAATGTTGTTTTCAGTTTTAAATTATTATGCATTGCTATTTCAAATAAAATGATGAGTTTAAATTATAGGTTGCTAGTTAAACCTAAATTGTTAATGTCTTTCTTGATAATTGTTACTCTATTCCATTTTAACCCTAGCATAGTGATTCCACAATTTTGATTACAACATTGCGGAATAGTTAAACACAGTAGAATTGCTTAGATATGCTTTTCAATCCTAATCAACCTTTGGGGGGGACCATTATTACATGTTATACTTTAGTTTAGAAAATGTATGACATTAGGTGACATTAGGTAATGTCAGTATTTGAAAAATAAAATAAAATAGTGGAAATTTGTTTTAGACTAGGGCGAGTGGTATAAATTTTGTTTGTCTCGCCCTGGTCGATTAAGGACCGACGCTTGTGACTATCCAAACTGAGCAATATCGTACAATCACATATCCCAAATGGGAAGGACCTGACCAACTAATTTACCGAGTCCAAACATTAACCTCGCGGGTTGTAGTTGGTAGGTGATCTCTATTATGGTAATTGTATTTCCATATCTTGAGAGGTGCAAAATATGGTAAGCGTACTTCCATATCTTGGGTCGTGCAGCATGGTAAAGAACTTCCATATCTGTCAGGGCTTGCGTCCGTATGTTGGTAACAGAACTCCATGTTCGAGCATGTTATCCCCCACAACTGTGAGCTCTGGGTCAATGGTAATTAACGTCCATGACTTGGCGTTAAGCTCATCGGGCGAGCTAATGTAAGGATAAGGTATTATAAAGGCTTTGTGATAATCTCTTAGTCGCACAACTTGGAAGTATGTGATGCGGACATTATAAGTTGATTATCTCATGTGGGCCAAGTCGTACAACCTCTGTATAGTGTAAAACTATTCGAATAGACGTGCCCATGGTCAAGGGCGGGCAAGGTGCGTTTTCACATGGTAGATTTTGGTTTTGATTTCAAAAGAGTAAATTTTGGGAACCGAGTGCAGTTGGGACTCTCAGATAATTTTCTGGCAGCTAGAGCTAGTTGGCAGCTAGAGCCCTATCCTTGAAACCTTGGCGGCTAGAGCTTTGATGCTAGTGGTTAGTAGCTAGAACCTCCACTAGTGATATAATTAGTTTAATTATTGAAACTATTTTTTGTTGAATGTGCTTTACGAAAACTGTTGAAACTTAAAATATTGCTTTGTGCAAAAGAAACATATAAGTCTCATTTGTTAAAGCTACACATATGCATTTTCTAAGACTCATGGAGTACTTTATGTACTCTCATGCCACACTCCAAATAAATCTCAGAAGCCTTCAATGATGCTGTGGATGACTATGACTACTTCGCCTATGGCTTTGATGAAGGGCACTTGTAGTACTAGGTTGCGTTCCCCACTTGAATGCTGGTGGGTAATTTGATGAGTCACCGCTCAGAGTTTATCATTTGTTGTTTCCGCTGCTGTAAGATTCAATGTCTTATGATCTCTTTTATAATAAGTGGTCATAAGGCGGTACTTAGTTGTTTATTAATGTTAATTCGTGATTCAAATTGGTTGTCAATGATGTAATTGTATGTACTATCTATTGATCCAGGGACTAGTGTAGATAAATACAAAGGATTCCGATTCCGAAATCTGGGTCCCGACAGAGTTGGTATAAGAGCCAATTCGTTTGTAGGACGCAACCATAATTAACATGGTTGTTTAGTAAAAAAATTCAAATTTTATTTTATAACTTAAACCAACCAATTAACATGAATATCTATTTTTTTCTCGACTTATTCTATTTTTTCTCATCTTATTATAATCTTTTCTCATATCATTCTTAGGTTCTTACCCCTTATCTCTTCTGAAATCCATTTTCAAATTTAAATTGAACTTTCTCGCATCAATAATCTCTATAGGATCGAATCTTGGTGATCAAAGAGATGGATGGCCTAGAAGATTCAAGATCTACCATTTGTTTCAAGTTGACCGTCCACATAAGTTAGATTAGTAGTGTCGTACCAGAGTTGCTCCTCTCAGTTTTAGTATCGTTTATCCGTGCAATATGATCTTTTTGCTTGAGTGCCGCATTTTATTACCTCTTAATAGCTTTTTGGCTATTTACTATTTGGGTTTAACCGACTTTCCCTGGTTAGTTGTTTCTATTTTTCTCCCTTGTTCTCTCTCATCTATTGTACTTTTCCCTCTCACATATCGTGCTTTCTTCTTCTCATCTATTAAACCTGGGAAGAATTGTTTCAGATAGTTCAAACTCACAACTCAAAAGGCAAGGTGAACCAGTGGGTCCCAATGCCAGTGCTAATCCCAATGCACCAAACCCTCAAGCCGTAGTAACAAACCAGGGTTTGGGTCAGTTTATGGCAGCTCGAACTCAGTTAATGAATGCCATGATGCAGAATATGAATCAAATGATGAATCGATAGAATCAGACAGCTGCAGTCCTAATAAACATGATGATCCAGAACAATCAAGCATCTGCCATGCCGCCGCCGCCACCACTAGCCCGTCACAAGAGGAAGATAGTGGAACGGGGGTAATATGTTGTAAGAAACCCCAAGACTCATGTGATTCAACCTCAACCCATCCAAGCACAAACTACAGCCGCTATCATGATTCCAGGATTAGCACCATGTCCACTGATGCAGATATTCAGCGACAACAATGGTGGTCAACCTCAAAAGAACAAGACATCAACAACAGGAATCCAATGTTTTTTATTGTCACATTATGGAACATTTTGCTAGTCAATGCCCACAAAGACGCTTAGTAGTCACCCGGGACAGCATTCCAGAAGCTACTTTGAGCACAACCATAACACCAGTAGCCGGTAGTAAAAATAATAGAAGGTACTTATCACAGTTGCACAAATATAGAAGTTTGGGCTTGCTAATGTCTCAAGAAACAACATCGAACCATCCGACCAGCTTTTTGTTACCCATCGCATCTATTTGAGACCAGTCACAGAAGAACTCTTATGTCACAGTAGTTACCTATTTCATTTGCCATAAGATTGGCCACTATGCTAGCAATTGCCCACTGAACAAAGCTTCATTAACGATCATCCACTCTCAGGGGTCCTTTGCTATAAGTGCCACAAGAAAGGTCATTATACCCACAGATGCCCACGAAAGTAAGCCTTGACATCAATTCCATTCAACTTGGGAGTTACGCCAGCCAAGACTCCCATACTAGGATCAGGGTTGGAACTCCTTAGACTCCAAGTCAAGCCATCCGAAATTCAACGCCATTTGCAAGGGGACGTCTGAATCATGTTACAACAAAGTAAGCTCAATCAACTCAGCAAGTCGCACTAGGTAAGTTCTAGTCAGTTCAGCTGATCTGCCTCGGTTTTGTCTCACTTGGAAGGGAAAGTCCTTTGGTTCAGTGAGCAAAGTCCGTGTACCTCTATCTTTTTTCCTGCCCATCCGAATCTCGGGGTCAAGATTTCATTCTAAGAAGGGTAGGTTTGTAACATCTCATTTTTCATAGCCTTTTTAAGCTTAAAAAAATCATTTGCATTTTATTGAATTAATTTAAAGCTTAATTTGAAATTTTAGAAAATAAAAACATTTTAATTGATTAAATGAAACTTCAATTAAATTCAAAATGGGTTCATTGGATTTTCTAGACTTTCTTAGATTTTTTCTTCAAGTTCTTTTGTTATTTTATTGGAATTCGATTTAATTTATTTCCTTCTTTGTTTTCCCAAATCTCTTTTATTTGTTGTAAAATTTAATTTAAATTAATTATTTTAAAAGTGTCAAAGTTATTTTGGGATTTTCTGCAATTATTTAAAATCCAAGTTCCGTAACTCAAATTCGAATTCCTTTTCTCAAATTTGAAGCTTGTTGTCAAATTTCCAAATTCCGTAATTGAAATCCAACTCCACCAGCTCAGTTCAAATTCTAATCGATTGTCACAATTCAAAATTCGTCGTCAAATCTAAAATTCAAATATTGCCATTTGAATTTCCCAGCAAAATATTTTCCTTTTTTTCCTTTTCCTTTTCCTTTCTTTTCCCTTCCTTTTCTCTCTTTCTTTCCCTTTTCTTCTTTTCCTTCTCTATCCCTGGCTCTACCCAAAGCGCACTAGCCGTGCGCCATGTCACCCAGGCCACCGCACCATGCTTGTGCCATTCAAGATTTGACATCGACATCTTCATTGTGCCTTCACCAATGCCATCAAAGCTTCCAAAACTATCGTCAATTTTCATTAGTGCAATTGTCGTTTCCATTGCCAATTAACATGAACCGAAACTGTTGCTCGCATTCACTCATGTTCCCGGTGATTCAAATCTTTGGAGAGGCTATAAATTGTTACACCGACACCTCTTCTACCCCTTTGCACTCCCTCAAAATCTTAGAACCCCTAGAGCTCTATCGAAGTTGAATTTCTCATCTTTTCGTGCGCTGGTCACATCACCCGTTTTGTACATTTGTCAATCCGATGACATTTTTGAACTTTTATTCTTGTCACATTGTGTTTCCGAGCACGGTAATCAATAGTCCTCAATCGATTTGATTTTCATGCAGCGAATCGTTCGAATTTTGCCATCGAACCTTCTAGGATGATTTCACTCTCATTGATCGATCTTCTTCCTTGGTGAGTATTTCTCGTGTGAACTATGTCACGACGCATTCCAGACCATCCACTTCCTTTCCCCCGCATCAATTTGGTTGATTACTCTTTGTGGATCGCCGTCGTTGTTGTCGCTGATTTCATGTCGTCGGCCGACGTGGTGCTGTCTCTTCGACCATTCTCTGACCTTCCCAAGTGTACCTTCACCTTCCCCACACCTGTGCTCTGCCCGTCCTCACCTCTGTTCAATCCCCGTGCCCCTGGACTACCACCGCCATCATTCGCTCTTGCGTTGCAACTGCCCAGGGAGCCGCTGCCGCCACTGCCGTGGTTCTCTGGCCGAGCCGTCACCACCCATGGGTAGAACATACCCACGGGGTTCCATTTTGGTTGTTCCCGGCTACCGCCGTCCCTCCCCTCACTAACGTCGCCATCCTCCTCAGTGCGCTTGTACGTGCTCCACTCAGCTCTTCGGTACAAAATGTCTCTGTAATGTGTTGCCTTGAGTCACTAATATTGGAGGCCCACAAGTCATAGACCCTTCCATTTTTCCTTTCAATTCTTCTCTCTTCTCTGGTATGTCACTTACCCTTTAAGTTAGACCCTCAAATTCATTTGCTCCGCTCTGTTAAAATAGCCAAAACAGTGATTCCATAATAGTCAATTTCAGTATTAATTTTTCTATCATTGCATGTGATCGCAAACTCCGGGTGTTCGTTCTCCTTCATACCAACTCCAAATATGTCGATTCCCATTCCTAAGTTCTTATAAATTCATTATCTACCTTCCAGTGTTTACTTTTAGAAGTTTTAGATTTTATTTGTTTTCAATTATTTATTTATTTTTGATTCGCGCGTGTAGAGCCCGACGTCGTCGAGACCAGTTTGGATCAACAGGAAGCATTAACCTCCAACATCAACGAAGGCAAGTTTTCTTTGAACATTTTGTACCCATAATTTTTAAATATTGTTTTTAGTTTTAAATTATTATGCATTGTTATTTCCAATAAAATGATGAGTTTAAATTGTAGGTTGTTTGTTAAACCTAAATTGTTAATGTCTTCCTTGATAATTGTTACTCTATTCTTTGTAACCCTAGCATAGTGATTCCACAATTTTGATTATAATATTGCAGAATAGTTAAACGTGGTAGAATTGCTTAGACATACTTTTTAGTCCTGATCAACCTTTGGGGGAAAAACCATTTGTAATATCCCATTTAAACTTGGAAGATTATATAAATTACAAAGGACATATTTTGGAATCCATACTGAAATTTTAGATTTTGGAGGGGTAAAGAGTTTATGGGCAGAAAGCCCATGGCCCCTTAGCCCATGTGGGGTTGGCCAGCAGTATTAGAGCCAAGGGAGGGGCCTAACCCTAGCTGCCATGCCATCCCCCTTGCAGCCTTGCCTCCACCCCCTGCTGCTGCTGGCAGATGGAAGAGAAGGAGGAGGTTCAATTGAGGAAGAGAGGAGAAGGAAAGAAGGACTGGGTTCTTGTGATGAACTCTCTCCCTTGAATCGTTAGCAAGAATGGACCACTGCCAGCATGCAAAAGCTACGATCGGGCACGACAACAATGGCCACTACAGTGTGACAGTGAGTGAGTGTCATGTGCGGGATCAGTGGGAAGTAGGTGCGAGTGGCAACAACCGGCATGCAATGGCGAGCATGCCTGGCCGTGGCGAAGCAAACGAGTGGCCAGTGCCCTGCGGTGGTCGCGGCTGCGACACATGCACGCCTATCAACGACGACTGAGGAGTGGGCACAGAGGCAGCAAAGGCCGAGGAGCAAATCGGCCAGTGGAGGTTACGACATGCGCGTGCGTGGGTGAAGGACGACGGGATTGCGATGTAGGCCTGACGGTGGAGGTTAAGGATGGCACGACGAAGGCTACGGGCGGTGGCTCAATTTGCACCATAGCTTGCAAAATTCTGGGTTTATGTTGGAAAGTCCTTAAAACCTGTTTAAACCTCTATGAAACTTAAATCCTACTCAAAAACTTTTCAGAAACTTATTGAAACCCACCTCTAAAGCTTTAAGTTTCTGATTTGATGGTTGAAACTTTGAAGTTTCTATTTTGGAAATTGAGGTTTCATCGAAGTTTTAGTTTGAATCAAAAGTTTGATTGAAGCTTAAGTTTTTGAAAGTTGAGGTTTCATTAAAGTTTCATCCAAGTTTTAACTAAAACCTCATGAAACTCAAAGAAATTGCTATAACGGTATAGCTTGGGCTAACAACTCCCTATGCGTGAAATTTGAAACCTCATTAAAACTTGAAACATGATGAAACTTTAACCCAAACCTTATAAAACCCCATGAAATTGCTATTAAGACACGTAGGTGGTCTGAACTTTTCTGGGCCTTGCCTGCTGTGCCGCACTACTGGGCCTTGTGCAGCGAAGGGTTCAGAATCGGAGGGTTAGGCCAGCCCCCAGCCAGGTGCTACTCTGTTGATCTGCTGGGTCAGGCGGTGGTGCAGTGGTGCATCGCCCTGAAACACTAGACCGAGCATGCGTGAAAAGAGCAAGAAGAAACCCTAAAATAGTTGCACCGTTGCATCAGTATTCCATCTGCTTTGTCCTGCGTCCCCCGTCGTTGTTTGTTCGATCCCAACAGCCGCGCGCGCGCCAAGACGCGCAAAAGGCACATCTGGTACGTCTACCGGTAGCTAGCGCAGCAGCCTCCACTTGAACACCTCCGCTCTCCTCTCCCCGTCATACGTACTACACGGCCCAGTCGCTCGATCCGGGCACCGCTGCTTCGAGGCCGGCGCGCGCGCTCGCGGGATGCTGTGCCGATCGCACGCAGCGACGGCCGTGTGCGTGCCAGGGGGCGCGAGCGACAACGCCCGCGTTGCTGCCCCGCGGGCGCCCGTGGCCGTGACGCGGTCGATGGTGACCAAGAGCTCCAAGGGGACGGCGGCGGAGAGCGGCAACAAGCGGCGCCCGGCGCCCGCGCGGAGGAGCCCCGCGATGCCGGCCACCCAGCTGCCTGGTAACTCCGCGGCGGCATCTGCCGACCATGTATTCCAGGTAATTGAGCTTATCTTGGCGAGCTAGCTAGACGTGCATCTGCCACGTACTGTAGTTTACCATGCCAGTTTACATGTCTGTACGTACTTCACCGATCGACCTAGCTAGCTAGCTGCTAGCTAGTTCACACTCCACAGTACTACTAAGCATAGAAATATAGAATCTTATTAACTTGATCAAGATGCCACCTGACCATTGACATTGCACTTGCCCTGTGTACTTAATCACAAGTTATACTTTCTTCAAATGCACCCTTACTTTGCTCGGACTTGTGCTACAATTGTTGCCACACATCTAGAATGAAGGAAGCTTCAGCCTGTCTTAAACAGCATGCTATCGTCGCGCTTTAGATTTCCCTTCTAGGAAAGGTTATCACTAACCGTCTAGATTTTAGACACGGTTACACCAAAGAATTAAACAACAGGTACAAAAAAGAAGAAGAAGAAGATGGAATCAGCATGCATGAACAGAGAAAACCCACAAGGGTTCAACCTGTGGCATGCATGCAGCTAGAGGAGAGAGGTACCATTGCAAGTTGCAACATACTCTATGATGCATGTATGCTGCTGTATGAAACAGATCAGGCTAGCTTGCTATAGCTAGAGGTCAGATCGGATCAGAGATAGCTTTTGGTTTTGGGCCACATGCATGCAGATCGATGCAGCAGTTGCTTTTGGCTTTTGTCATACACCGCGTGCACGCGGACACCATCTTGCTAGTTACTGCACGTTGCTCGCCTTTTCTTCCTTCTTACCCTTCTTTCTTCTTACCTTTTTATCCTCGTGAATTAAAAACTTTTTTTTGCAGCGAGAGGAGGAGCTAGGGTGCCCGGTGCCCGATATGCACATGCATCCCCATAGTTTTTGAAATTTATGTATATACCCTCGCTAGCTATAGGTTTTAATTGAGTTTAGATTTCTTTGTAATTAATTTGATAATACTTGAAGGAATCATATACAAATTGTATTCTATGTTCTCCATTCACATTTTGTAGAACACATTTTCTCTCTCTACCTATGTGCATGACATTGTATGAATGGTACCAAAGTACTTTATTTTATTTAGCTCTTAGGAATTTCTTTAGTTTAAATCAAATGTCCAGTGCTCTATATGTTTGCGTTGTTGCGACCATGCGGGCCATGTGCCCTTCTAAAAAAATATATGGAATGCATATACATTTGTAATAATATTTTTCACAAATATTTAAAATTTATTTACCAATGTTAGTATTTGTTATAGTTATCACTGCATAAAACAAGTTGTTTTCACAGCTAATTGTGTAAAGTAGCTAATTAATTGGAAAGAAAGCCCAACAAATTATATAGGAACATCAAGTATAACGCGAATACAATATTCATCATAATGCATGGTTTACACGGCTCTAACATTCGGTCAGCCCATAATCACTTAATTGATATCCTTTTACCTCATCTTTTAAGCATTACTGTACACCCTAATACAAATTTTCTAGCTCCGGGTGAAGTTGGATGCATGTGATTCCATCTCACCTCCTCTAGTGCGCACGTGCAGGTGGTCGTGATGAAGGTCGCCATACACTGCCAGGGCTGTGCCGGGAAAGTGAGCAAGCATCTCTCCAAAATGGAAGGTACGTGCGTCCGTGTACCGAATGATCGACGTCCATACTCATCATGCGTGGTTACTGACAAGAGCTATCTTATTTTGAGATCAAGACCTCACTTGTTTTTAATCTTTCGATCGACCTTGCTTCCCAAATTGATCAATCTGCTACTATATATATAGTTACGGATCTGATGCAAACGTGAGCTCAATATTTGAGCAGCTCAAACAGTAACCATGCATCGTGTATGCGCTGTCGGTCGTCTCTCTACAGACATTATATAGAGAACCGAAACAAATTAATTTATACATATTTAGATACTCAGCACGCGAAAAATGTTTACAGGAAGCTAGGAGGGGGCATGACAAAGGTAGTTCCTAACGGATAGTACAGAGTATATATACTTTGGTACTCCTTCCATTTCTTTTTACAGGCATATATATTTTGGCTAGGTGCGCACAGGAATTATGAAGGTTGTAAAACCAAGATGACATGGAGAAATGACAATGCTATTCATCTATATAAATACATTGGAAATGTGAGAGAGAATAGTTTATGAGCAGGGCGGAGCCTAAGCCTTGGGCTGGTCTTTTTTTTTTTTTTTTTTTTTGCAAAAGTTGAATGTTTGGTGCTTTTACAAGAGATTTTAATGAGCTTTAACACTGGTAATATTTTCAAGTCTCGAACTATAGCCCACCGTGCCCGAGGCTTGGACCCATCCCTGTTTGTGAGAGTGTTAATTATAGATGCAGAAGAGAGAAGATGCTTTAGTAGACAAGGAAAAATGTTAATAAATTCGAATACTACATTTTAAAATAAATTTACAGAAACTATATACTTTAAATTTTGAAACAGATAGAGTATATTATACTTAACTGCCGAGATCGTGGAGCGGTGCTGCAGGCAGGATATTTATATTAGTTTTAATCATAAAATACTGGCTACAGTAGCTGTGTACCGCAGCATATGCAGCCAACTCTGAAAAGCTGATGTGCAACCTGAACGACCATCAATCTTTGTAAATTTGTCTGCCTGAGGAGGGAGATTCAAATGCAGCTAGCTCAGCATTTTTACCTGGTGGGCTTCCATGGATCTTGGATCACATGTGTTTTCACAAGACACGCATGCACGAATCCTGGAAAGCAGTGCCTGCAGCTGTAGCTTTGAATCCAAAAAAGTTTTCTACTACCTACGGTATCTTTTTTTTTTGTGGGTAATGGATGTTTGTGAGCTTGACAGTCTCGCATGCTGGATCTGCAGGGGTGACATCCTTCAGCGTGGATGTGGAGAGCAAGCGGGTGACGGTGATGGGCCACGTGTCGCCGGCCGTCGTCCTGCGGAGCGTCTCCAGGGTCAGGAAGGCGCAGCTCTGGCCAGCCTCGATCAGCTAGCTCCGTCGTCTCTCTCTCTCTGTCCGACACATGCATTTGAATCCCCGCGAGGCTGCGCCGCGCTCCTTCCTACCTGGGCCGCGCGGCACGGTAGCAGATCTGCGTTGCGCCATCAGATTAATTAGATACTCCGAACTAGTAGTGAGGAAAAAAAAACTCATAAATATATCGGACAATCGCATTTCCATTATTGCTTGCCTTCATCAAAGACCATATGATCTATGATTTAAGCTAGCTAGCACCTCAATTAATGCCCAAACAAATCTATCTCTTCTAACTTTTTTTTGAGAAACACCTATACTAATCATGCATGTAGGATTGTAGGCCCGGTTGCACCTAGTGTATACAGGTCCCGTTTGTCAGTGCCTCAGTGGGTATCGATTTTTTTCCATTCTGAACTAGTAGCCCTTCCATTTCTTATATATTTTGTAGGGTTTGAGAATAGTCTTTTGTGAGTTTCAGATGATAGGATGGTTGGTTTTTTTTAATCAATTAATCGTGCTTATACTATAAGATTCCGTGGCTGCATTTGAGATAGTCCAATGTACACAAGACAAAGTTCACGATATGATGCGAACCAAATTGTGTATATATTTCTTTTTCTGGTACATGAATGGTCTATGCACAGTAGTTAGGTATTTAAATTCACCTGTGCACTAGCTAGGTGCTTCTTTGCGCGAGAATTCTAAGATAATTAAGCAACTCGAGTGGCCCTAGCTCCATAAGAAGCAACAAGTCAGTTAGTCTCCAAAATATATACTACCTGTTGTAATTCAACGGTTTCCCTAAAAAGAAGTTAGCTAAACTCCATAGCAGCAGCAACATGTTCTTTTTCCACCCCCTACGACAATCCAGAGAAACTTGAATTAATTTGCACAATTTCGTCAGAAGAAGAAACCTCAGGATGCTACTGAACTGCAACCTAGCTTAATAAATATTATATATACTGGAGTATTGGAGTGTATCGTGATGCTTATATAAAACCACATGACGTTGTCGTGTAGCGGTGCAATGCAGAAACAGCGCCTTGATATTTCCTCCAAGGGTCTCTTTCATCAGAAGGTCACTTTTGTCGTATCCGGCCACAACGTACTCCATGACCTACTCAACCAAACCGTCGATCCACTGTTTCAGTCAGTAGAAAGTTTTGTCCTTTCTCATTTATATATACTTTATGGAAATGAAATGCAACCAAAACAATGCCAACCCCTTCCGAAATGTCACCATGCATGCTCATCCATGTTCGTATCCTACGTTGTGAAACTCAACAACTGACACGTGACGTTCTGACTGTGTTTTCTATCTGATCAGAATTGGATGATCTGAACAATAAGAAATTCATAGCGAAATTGAAACTTCCAGTCCTTACTTGCCCTGACCATATATGATTTGATCTATGACTGGATGCCCGGACTAACGCTAGCTGAGTATCAACCGTACATAGTCAGATAAACCCATCTCTTATTCGTAGTCGAGAATGGTTTATGGTAAGGGTGAAAGCGGATGGAAACGAATTGAATAGTAGTGAAATAATATCTGTATTCATATTTTTAAATGAATATAAATTCACATTTGAATATGCTCGAATATGAATCCAAATCGAATGCCATAACGAATACAAATTCGAATAGAATATCTACTCAATTCGGTCGGATCTGGATATCCTCATAACTTATGCATTGTGAAGATATTAGTGACGTTTTATCCTCGTTCAGTCATACTTAATCGTTCCAATATATTGTGTTCGCCTAAAGGAACATGAATTCACATTGAATTAGAAAAAACACGGGCAAATAATTTGGCATACTGCAATAAAATAATAATTATATTGCTTCATCGAATTCGAATACAAATACAAATAGCTCAGATAAAATAACAATTCGGATTGAGAAAATCCATATCATATTTGCATCCATAAATTTTATGCGAATTCGAATACGAATATGAGAGAAATTGGTAATCGAATGGAAAAATCTATACCAAATTCATATCCTATCGAATACGGTAATCGAATAATACGGATAATTCGTATCCGTTTTTCATCCCTAGTTTATGGTGGGCTTCTATTATTTGTTTCTTTGGGTTGCACTAATAATGAAATTTTGTTATGTTATCATACAACAACGTCTAATTATTTACAGAATTACAGTGGGTACTAGTTAACCCCCAGCCTCCATATAGAAGAAACATGATATATATTGAGTTTATGGCCTATTTGTCAATGGGTGTTACAAAATTAATTTCATACAAACATTGATTGTGCCGAAGCACGTGTTCGTTGATCAGCAGTATGTAGCGGCAGAATAATCTTTTCTTTTAAGTGCAAAGTAGGTGCTCTAGCTAATATATTCAGTAAAGAACTTAGAAGGACTACGCGTCCCTCCGGTCACTGGCCAATTTTTTGGGACCTCACTCGAAATGTGAACTGAAATCCCAAAAATTTATTTTTAAAAATCCCCCTCAACCAAACACCCCCAACTAAGAAAGACAGTCTAGCTAATCATGAGTTTTCTACAGTTTTATTATAGGAACTGGACAAAAAGTGCAAGATGATTGTCCTGCCTTTAGTCTTGGGGGTGATTTTAATTTGATCAGAGAGATAGGGGATGAAAATTCTAAACACTTGAACTGGAATCTTATGACCCTTTTCAATGAGTTTATCTCTGGTAATAGGTTACTTGAGATTTTAAAAAAGGTGTTAAATATACTTTGTCCAACAAGCAGAAGTACCTAGTTATGTTGAATTTGGACAGGGTTTTAGTGTCGCCTCATTGGGAAGCAAATTTCCCTCTTTGTCATGTGCAGAGTCTAGTAAGAGTGGGCTCTAACCACAGTCCTATCCTGCTAGATTCTGGTGAGGGAAAGATCGTTAAGAAGGGGAGGTTCTTTTTTTTGTTGAAAAAAGTGGATTTGTCAAGAAAACTTTAGGAGTTTGCTTCAGAATAAATGGATGGAGATTGAGAGTAGATCATCTGATGAGTTTTACTCTCTAGATAGGTGGAATGAGTGTATGGCTGCCTTAAGGTGTTTTTTGAGAGGTTGGGGTGCTAATATGAATGGTGAATATAAGATGAAGAAGAAGAGAATTTTGGATAAGCTTAAAGTTTTGGATTCACGTGCAGATGTGAAGGCCCTTAGTACAGATATGTGGATTCAGAGATATGCTCTGGAAGTTGAGTTGGAGAAGGTTTATGAAGTAGAAGAGAAGCATTGCAGCAAAGGTGTAGTTTTGATTGGATTACTTAGGGGGATGCAAATACTGGCTATTTTCATACCTATGCCAATGGGAGGAAAAGAAAATTTTTATTTTTAGTCTGGATCATGAAGGGTCATTTTGAGAAGCAAAAACGAGTTAAGAGATCACATTTATGGATTTTATAAGAATCTTTTTGGGTATGAAAAAAGGTCAGAATGTGGGGTCGAATAATCTGATGAGTTTTACTCTCTAGATAGGTGGAATGGGTGTATGGCTGCCTTAAGGTGTTTTTTTGAGAGGTTGGGGTGCTAATATGAATGGTGAATATAAGATGAAGAAGAAGAGAATTTTGGATAAGCTTAAAGTTTTGGATTCAATTGCAGATGTGAAGGCCCTTAGTACAGATATGTGGATTCATAGATATGCTCTGGAAGTTGAGTTGGAGAAGGTTTATGAAGTAGAAGAGAAGCATTGCAGCAAAGGTGTAGTTTTGATTGGATTACTCAGGGGGATGCAAATACTGGCTATTTTCATACCTATGTCAACGGGACGAAAAGAAAATTTTATTTTTGAGAAGCAAGAACAAGTTAAGAGATCACATTTATGGATTTTACAAGAATCTTTTTGGGTATGAAAAAGGTCAGAATGTGGGGTTGAATAATGAGATTTGGAGCAATAAGTTTAGAGTGTTAGAAAATGACAATATGTTTCTGCTTCAAGATTTCACTGAGGAGGAAGTGTGGAAGATTATGAAAGAGTTGCCTGTGAACTCCGCCCCTGGCCCTAATGGTTTCCCTAATCTTTTTATAAGGAATTCAGGGGGTGATTAAGAAGAATTTCCTTGACCTGGTTAAAGATTTTTTTCAAAGGGGATCTGGATTTGAAGAGATTGAACTTTGGGGTAATTACTTTAATTCCTAAACTCAAAGAGGCTAACAACATTAAGCATTATAGACCTATTTGTTTGTGAAATGTCAGTTTTAAGATCCTGGCAAATCTTTTAGCTAATAGGCTGCGGGTGATTGCTGATAAAATTAATTTTTAATGAGGGTCAATCAACATTTATTAAAGGTAGAAATATTTTGGATGGGGTAGTGGCCCTGCATGAGATTGTTCATGAGATTAGATGTTCAAAGAGGAAAGGGGTGATTTTGAAGCTGGATTTTGAAAAAGCGTATAATAAGATCCATTGGGATTTTTTGGAGGAAGTGATGGCGAGAAAAGACTTTTCTGATAAATGTATTAATTTGGTTATGAGCTCAGTTAGGGGGCGGGGGTAGTATTAATTAATATCAATGGGGAGGTTGGCCCTTATTTTAAGACCTACAGAGGTTTGAGACTGTTGGACCGAAAAGGCGACTAGAGGGGGTGAATAGGAGCACGCTCACTTTTTCAACCTCGATTAGATTCAACACAAATTTCACTCCAATAGCTATAGAAGCTATGAAGATCGATATACCAATCAATGGAAGACTAGGATTGAATCAATCAAAACCCAAGCAAAACAACCAAAACAATGAAACTTAATTTCCTAAGAGAAAGGCGGTCGACCTCTACTCGGGGCGGTCCGACCTCTCCAAGGGGCGGTCCGACCTCTAGCTAGGGTGGTCTGACCTCCAGCCGATGAACAGTGAAATCAGCCCGAAAAACGAAGTTGCAAATAGGTCTAACTTTTGATCTACAACTCCAAACTTCATGAAACTTGGAACACACCTTCTCTAGGATGTCAGGAACCTATTCCAATTGAAGATCATGGAGATCCATGGAAAAGTTACGACATTTTTCAGTTTGAGAGATGGATGGTTCAAAACCGAGTCAAAGAAACGTGACCCAAAACTTGCTCGTGGGTGATTGATGATCAAGATGATCTTAGATGTGTTCCCACATGTCACAGCAAGCTATATCATGTAAAGAAATCAATCAAAAACATGCGAATCAAGGAAAGACTCAAAATCACCAAATAGAGAGAAGAAGGGCAAAGAGACACATCTTTGATCAAAGCTTTCTTTGGATTGATTGATAGGGTTTGGGTTTACAGCCACTCCATCAATGGAGGACAAAGCTCAATCCGAGAGCACAAGATCAAATCAAAACTCTCTAGAACCCTAACCTCCACTAATCCTCTCCCTAAGCCAAAACTAGGGTTTCAATAATGATTAAAGGGTTGAAGGGGGTGCAGCCACCTCCCTCCTCTATTTATAGTGGAGACTTAGACCTTCTAGAAAATTAACTCAAATGGGCTCCCGTTAAGGCCCAACACAAACGGGTCACACACGCACGCATTTTAAAGCGCCGTCTACAACACCTCTTAACCTAAACCGCTTCTCTTGCGTCGTCTTGCGCCGTGGGTAGGCAAAAGGTCACCAAGGTGATATTTGGTAAGATTACCAAAATACCCCTTCTCGGTCCTTCTCCGAAGACCGAGTCCATCTTCGCGAAGCACTTCGCATGCTCCGCCACGTGTAGGTTGATCACCGGCTCTCTCCATGTCGGCAAGTCTCTCCCATCCGGCTCCCACCGAAACCACCATGGCACTTGCACCGACTCCCGCGCCGCTTGATCAAACCAGTCGCACCGAACTGTCCGTTCGGTCATCCTTGTCCATTCTGCACCATACTTGATTTCATTGACCTCACCCGGCATCGTCGATCGTTCTGGACCTAAGCTCTCCAAGCCTCGTCCCGATCATCCTCGCCGTTGACCGTCGTTGACCACCAAGCAACCTGCACAACAATAGACAAGCAAATCGAAACCGGGAACAAGTTCTTCGCAACTTGACCCACGTTAGTCAAAACATGCATCATGCAACACATATGCACTGAAACTCATGACTTTGACCTAACCAACGAACAACGCCGCCACGACAGGCGACGTTCAAGTAACAACCGGCCGAGCCCCTCGTGGCGGTCGGCCGCTGGCCTTGCCGGTCGGACCCGCCGACCAAAGGCGATCGACCGCCGTAAGGACTTAGCCAATTTTCAACCTCGAAAATCCAAAACCTCTGGAAACTTTAAACCAATAGAACTTTTCTTGGAGACTCCAAAAATTATGGGAGCAAGAACAATGGGATCCTCACTTGCCTACACCCTCTATTTTTGGCCCACTGTTTGACCACTTTTGGTCACGGCCGGTCCGACCCAGCGCACATGGCCGGTCCGGCCGATTTGGGACCGGTCGGACCGCCGTGCTCTGGCGGTCGGACCGCCTCGTCGAAGAAAGTCCGAGCAGTCTTTGAAACTTTGTCGAAAACCCGTGAAACGACAAACCATTAACGCCATTGCCAATTGTTACATCATCCTAAGATCTGGAGCATATCCCCATGATATCCACAGAGACAGGGGACCCTCTTTCTCCTCTTCTCTTCAATTTAGATGCTGATGCTCTAGCAGAGATTATCAATATAGCACATGATAAAGGATTGGTAAAAGGGGTGATTTCTCATTTGGTCCCTAGAGGGGTGCATATCCTCCAATATGCAGATGACACTGTGATTATGGTGGAGTGTGAGGATGAGAATTTTCTACGTCTTAAATTCCTGTTATATTGTTTTGAATGGATGTCTGGTCTGAAAATTAATTATCACAAGAGTGAAGTTTATGTCCTAGGGGTGAATGATGATGAAGCTTCCAAAGTAGCGAACATCTTTGACTACAAATTGGCTCAGTTACCTATGACCTATTTGGGAATTATGGTTGGGGACATACATATTGGAAAGAAAGCTTCTGATAAAGTGATAGACAAATTGAACAAAAGGTTAGATAATTGGACAAATAACTTGCTTTCTTCTGGAGGTAGATTAATCTTGGTCAATAGTAGCTTGAGCAGTCTCCCTATTTACAATATGGGTTTCTATAGATTCAGTGAAGAGGTTCATAATAAGATAGATACTATAAGAATTAATTTTTTTGGAGGGGTGCTAGTGACACGTTTAAGTACCATATGGTGAATTGGAGGGTTGTTTGCAGGCCCAAGGATTTTGGGGGTTAGGGATTGTCAATATAAGGGTTATGAATGATTGTCTAGCTCTTAGTTAAATGTATCTGGAAAATTTCCTCAACTAATAATGAGCATTGATTTAAGATTATTAAAGCTAAATATTTTACCAAGGGTTGTTTTAGGGATGCTAAAACTGTAAATGGTTCACAATTCTAGAAGATTGTGCTGAAAGTCAAAAAATTGTTTAATGAGGGAGCTAGATACAAGGTTGGGAATGGTTGTAGTACTTCTTTTTGGAGTAATGTTTGGTTAGCAGTGTGCCCTTTGAAGGTCAAGTATAAAAATATGTTTAACATTTGCCAGGCTCCTGATCTTTCTGTTGCCAATAGTCTTATGGGGGATATATGGAATATCACATTTAACAGGAGTTTTGGGGAGGAGGAGATTTAATTTCCCCGTGGGATAATCTAAAAAAAATCTATCATGGATATGTTAACCTCAATGAAGAAATGGACAAAGTAGTGTGGTGTTTTGAGAAATTTGGGGGTTTTTTCTGTTAAATCTCTTTACAGACAGTTGGTTTTTGGGGGTGTTACCTGTAGAAAAATGCAAAAGTTGTGAAAAAATAAACTTCGTTTGAAAGTCAAAAATTTTATGTGGTTGTGCTATCATGACAGAGTTCAAACTTTAGATCAACTCAAAAAAGGGGGTGGAAAGGGGAGATCAATTGCATTTTGTGCGCTTTGAAGAAAATATTGAGCATATTATTTTTTATGGCATTTTGGCAAAGTTTTTTTGGTACTGTATTAAAGAGGTGTTAAGCTAGGAACGCATACCAAGTTATTTAGATGACTTCCAACTTAATTGGTTGGAGAAGAGGGGAGCTAATGACTATAATTTTGTTATGTTTAGTTTTACAGCCTCAGATTGGAATCTCCGGAAATTTAGGAATAGAATGGGGTGTGACAAGAATTTCCCAAGCAACCTTTGGATGTGTTTTTAGTTTTATGTCTTGTTTGCAGCAATGGAGTGTGCTCATCAAAAGGGGTGATAAAGAGAAGATGAAAGGTTTCTTGTTGACTTTTGAAGACTGGATCAAAGATTTATGAGCTTTGAATAGTTCTGATCATGTCTGTAATAATCTAGATTGAGCTTTGATTAGTTCTGATCTTTTATGCTTGTAGTCTGGATTGAGCTATTTTGGTTCTCTTATCCTGAACTTTGTTGGTTATGGTTAGCTGGTGCTCCCAACCTTTTGTTTTCTCTTGTGAGAACAATATGTGCTTTCTATGAAAAGCTTGGTTTTTCCCTTGTCAAAAAAAGGAAAAAGAAAGGCAGTGTAGCCCGTACAACAACCGCTAGAGACAACAACGATAGTGTTCACCCGCTACTCTAGTTCAACAAAATAATCTTTACGAAACAATTCAGATGATAGGATGGTTAATTGGCTTCGATTAATCATGCATATATATGATTCGATGTGCATTGAGAGCTATTGATGGTGAGAGACCGACAATCTCCATCAATCACGTGTTGGTAGTCTCCATTAGATTTTTTAAAACTTGTGTTTCCATTAGTTTACTTCATCTCTGTATAGTCACTTTTTATCTGCTATACACATGACACATAAAATCATGCTACGCGGTACGCCGCAAGTAGAGGAGGCAGCGAGAGGCGGCATGGGCAGGCAGCTGGCCCGCACGGCGAAGACGCATGAGGGCGTCCGGAGTCAGAGGAGGAAGGTGCTCGAGGGCGGGTGGCCGGGGCCAGAGCAGCGGAGGCGCACAGGGGCGGTCCGAGTCGAAGGAGGGTGCGGGGGGCGGCCGATGAGTCAAAGGCGCATGGGGAGGCCAGAGTTGGAAGAGGAGGGAGCGTAGGCACGGCCAGGTGACCCGATCGGTAGGTATATCCTATCTATTCAAACTTTTCCGAGCCTGGTTGATGAGCAGGTTCGAATAATCGTATTATTATACAATAATTTGAAATTTTACAGTTAATGTTGTACTTATTGACTACATCAAATAAGCAAGAAGGCAATGAGAGAAGGTAAGAGGCAAGTAAAGATAAACGAGTACTAACAAATGCATGCATGTCAAAATATATACACCGTGTTGTAGGATTGGATATGACAATCAGATGGGGTGAATGATTGTAGTTCCTCATTTTGAATTACTGAAGACGACCTGTGTTGGATTTAGCAGACAACTATATATACCGTACTCATATGATGTCGTTTACTCATCGTAGTGGTCAAAACTACTATGATCTGTTCTGCCAATCAATGCTATTGTCGACAATCGGGTGAACAACACACACATGATCGAAGAAGGTGAAGTCGATCTGGTCGAAGGAGTTGCGATCACCTAGTCGATAGGATTTGACTATCAGGTTTCTTTTATCCTCTGGCTTGGGAGAGTCACGCATCGCAAGGAACAAGAACATATCGAAAACAATGAACAAGAACAGGTCGAACACACTGCCCAGAAGCCCACGCCACCGATGATGACAGAACTTCCTTGGAATTGATCTAATCTATTATTTCTTAATTATGTTCTGTGGCTACAAAGTGCTCTCACGACACCCTTCAAACCCTAGCACGAAAACACAAAAGTTTTCTCCTAAAGCTGTCGCCAAAAGCCTCCCAAGTCTCAAAAGTCTAGTGTTACTTTTAACCTCTTTGGCCTTTATATGCTAGGGCCCTAAACCATGTCATTATCAACACGAACACATAATCCTACCTCTTCTGAAAATCCAGGGATCCGAAACCCCTCAAATCCCGGGTTTTTCAATATCTCTAAACCTTCCAGTTATGAACGCCTTCCATAACTCTACACACGTTGAAACCTCTAGGGCGACACCTCCTGTAGCTTCAACCACGCATCATTCATTCACCTTTGATTTCCATATGCCCCAGTGTAAGTACGACCACTTCGTGATATCCCCGACCACTTGAACCTTGAATTTCCCCATCCTAGTTCCAGTCTTCCTTGTCATCGACCATGATCGTCTCCATGCCCAACCTGCACATGCAAAGATAAAAGAATGTTTTTCCGGCACAAGTTCTCCAACTTGACCAATATCAGTTCATACACGCATATCACACTCTTATCTACCAATAAACACAAACCAGATAATACACGACCTTAATTTCTATGCTTTCAGAAAATAACTCGAGATCACTCTGTAAAATCGGTCTTACCGTTGTGTACACACCGGTCATACTGCTGGCCGACCAGACATGAGTACTCGAGATACTCGAAGAATACAAAAAATGAAGCACTTGAAGCTTACGACCATTTACCAGAAGCTTACAACCACCGATTTGAAACCTACGACCACTGACCGCAAAGCCTACGACTACTGATCATGAAGCCCACGACTACCAACCATCGACCAATCACTGTAGCTTCAACCTTCGATCAGTCACTGTAGCTTCGACCTTCGACCAGTCACTGTATCTTCGACCATCGACCAGTCACTGTAGCTTCGACTATTGACCAATCACTATAGCTTCGACTATCGACCATGAGCTGCAGCTTCTACTATCAACCAATCACTGTAGCTTCGATCATCGACTCCGACTGTCCTTCGTACTCGGTACACACCTCGACTTACGACTGAGTGTATTACTCGATGCTCGGAGCTATAGTACTCGGAGTTCTACCACTCGGTACTCGAGTCACGAGACTCGAGCTCTATCGCTTGGTACTGAGTCACAAGACTCGAGATACTGAGACTCGAGCTACAAGATCAATTATATCACTCGACACTCGGAGTTACAGTACTCAGAGCTATTGTACTCTGAATCCAGTCGAAAGGGATCATCGAGTAACACCGTTCGGACTACCCGATACAAAGCATGATCCGACCACCCACACTGAAAATTCCAACACCCGAAACTTTCACAAATACAAATATCAATGCAACCCAAACGCCAATTATTCATCATCACAAAATCTACGATCAGTCCACATAGTCTTTTACGACCAGTCCACATGGTCTAACACCGTGCAACAAGGCAAAGAAAAGACTATTAAAAAAAAGTCTTATCCAGATTGCCAGAAAGGAAAGCAAATCTACAGTGCCTGTTTAGATTAACGAAAAAAATCTAGTGCTTTGTTTTCTGTAATCACTTATGCTCGACTAATAAATAACAGCACAACTACTCTAGTCGATTGTCGCTTCGTCTAGCCATCATTGCTTCTTGTAGCCACCGCTTTCCTTAGCTCCCACAACTTCTCTAGCGACCTCCAAGGGATCGATTAGGAGGGAAAATTGTCATTTTACTCACAAGTACCAACGTTATCTTCCCTAAAAAAGAATTTCCCCATAAAAAAAAAGAATTGCGATGTTACATAGTAGTTCAAAAGGTTATTTGCAATGTACTTTAACTTTCTGTAATTTCGCTTACTGCCGCCACTACTGGAAACCCATCCTTTGCCGAGGGCTTCTGGGTTTGCCGAGGGCTAGCTCTCGGGCACTCGGCAAAGGCTCTATTTGCCGAGGGCCAGCCCCAGTAGCCCTCGGCAAAGAAAGGCCCTCGAAAGAAGGCCCTCGGCAAAATAAATCTTTGCGAGGGCCTAGCTCGGCAAATATGGCGGATGGGTCACGGCGGCCATCGGCGTCGATCTTTGCCGAGCACCGCCGTCGAGCACTCGGCAAAGATTTTTAATTTTTTTAAAATTTTCTTTCTTAGAGGCGAGCTAGGACCTCGGCAAAGATTTTTTGTTTTGAACCCAGTTTTTGTGGTGCTATAATACATTATTTAAAACTCAATTTTAAAATTTGGGCCAATTTTGACTTTTTTATATATATTTCCCTAATTTATTTCTTTTCGTTGATTTTTTTTCGAATATTTCAAATTTGAACTGCAGGTGGATGGAATAATGCAATTTAGTGATTCGAAAAATGTTATTCATGGTATTTGGTGTATGTTGAGTCCTATCCATGAACTCGCATCAAATTTGGGCATCTTCTTCACGTAACATGACGAGGAACTTGTCGGAAAAGTGTTTTTAAATTATATAAAATTCATACAGTCAGAAAATCACGAAACTTGTCGAGGTGTCATGTTATCGCATGTGTAGGCTGTGGTAAAAAATTGAGAAGGTTTGAGCAAGTTGTGACATCGGATGCCAAAACCGCACATCTCTACATGCGATAGGCCCGGGTTTTAGGCATCCGACGTCACAACTTGCTCGAAACCATCTCAATTTTTACCACGGCCTACACATGCGATAACATGACACCTCGACAAGTTTCGTGATTTTCGACTCGATGGATTTTATATAATTTAAAACACTTTTCCGACAAGTTCCTCGTCATGTTACGTGAAGAAGATGCCCAAATTTGATGCGAAGTTCGTGGATAGGGACTCAACATACACCAAATACCATGAATAACATTTTTGAATCACTAAATTGCATTATTCCATCCACTAGCTCAAATTTGAAATATTCAAAAAATCAACGAAAAGAAATAAATTAGGAAATATATCAAAAAGTCAAAATTGGCCCAAATTTTAAAATTGAGTTTTAAATAATGTATTATAGCACCACAAAAAACTGGGTTCAAAAACCAAAACAAAAAAACGCGTTCGAGGGGCTAGCTCGCCCCTAAGAAAGGGAACTTTGCCGAGGGCACGCCAATGGCCCTCGGCAAAGAAAATTTAAAAAAAATTAAAAATCTTTGCCGAGTGCCTGACGGCGGGCGCTCGGCAAAGACTGACGCCAGTGGCCGCCGTAACCCATCCGGCCATATTTGCCGAGGGCCAATTTGCCGAGGGCTAGGCCCTCGGCAAAGATTTATTTTGCCGAGGGCCGTTTCTTTGCCGAGGGCCAGGCCCTCGGCAAAGGCTTCTTTGCTGAGGGCCTTTCTTTGCCGAGGGCTACTGGGGCTGGCACCTTTGAAGTTAGGTCAAACAGTTCTAATAGCTTAAGTCATGATGCATTTGCGGTCAAAACTCAGAACCAATGATGTTTTTAGGTAAATCAACCATAGCATGTCCATGAATGAATTTGTTATAGAAAATACTTTTATAATATTGCACTTTCATAACTTTTCTTGAATATATGATAAAGAAAATTAGTGATCAAAGTAACATCTTGTTGACTTTAAAAATAAAAAAACATCACTCTTTTGTATCCGAAGGGAGTATATATTGTGTTGTTGCGCCCTGTTTGGAAAAGAAATTCAAGCATCTGATGCCATTGATACCAGGTGTTGGCATAGAGAAGTGAATGGTATCAATGTAGTATAACGTATATGTGAGAACCTGAGTAATGAGGCTTATCGTTATAGCTGTATTTTAGTAAGCGCCAGTATTTTTCCGGTAGAGCGTCGTGCAAGAGTTCATCGCATGCATCATTAGATCAATAATTCATAATCTGAATTGATTTCAAAATTGCAGTTTGTATCCAAGCATAGTATTAAATGTTTGCATCATCTAGCTAGTATTGCATCGCAATAGGGTTTACAAATGCATTTTTCCAATGTCTCTAGACACCAAGGCTAGCTCAGTCAAACCATCCCCTTTTTCACAGTATCAGCCTCCCCTCTGTTCCAGGACACCTCACCAGAAATAGAGCGATTCCATATGCTTCCCCGAGCTATACATCTCCCCTGACCCAGCTCTCACTCACAGCCACAGCAGCAGCACACTCTTCCTCTTTTCCCCTTCTTCTGCAGCACATCCATCCCCCTTTCTCTTCCTCTCAGCCGCAGGAGGGAGCAAGCGGAGGAAGTCAGGAAGACGCAGCGAGAGCAGGGACGACATCGGCGCCATCACCGACCTTGAACCGTCCACCTTCCTCAAGGCCGACAGCATCGACCGACCTCCTTCTTGCCAGCATCAGCATCAGTAGCAAGCTAAACCAATCCTCCCCAACACCGCAGGTAGCAAGATCCTTACTCTTCCCATCAGCATCTCATGTGTGCATCCATCATTCCACAAATGTAGAGTAAGGTCTCAGTTCATAATTTATCTTTCCTTTCCATCATCACAGAGCAGTAGGGAGGGAATGGAGGAGATCTGGGTAAAGACTCACCTTTAGCAACCGAAGTCGTCCACTCCACCTCCACCTCCACCTCCAGCAGCCTCCATCTCTAGATCGGCCACCTTGCACCTGCATCCATAAATCGGTAGCTAGTATTACGTTCTCCTTGCTTCTGTGAGTGCAAGTAGCGGTGTAGAAGAGTGGATCTTTTGAGCAAGAAAGGAGAAACACGGCGGATCTGAGCCGGCGGCCGGGAGGCCGGGCCGGAGAGCACCGGCTAGGAGATCGGGCCGGGAGCAGCCCAGGGCACCGGAGAGGAGTAGTGCACCGGGGCCGAGCAAAACGGATAGAAGTCGAAGCGGGAGGAGGCACTGGGCTAGAGCCGAAGCCGGGGAGCGGGGCGACCGGCTGAGGCGCGCAGGCGGCGTCAGACCTTCCAGTGCTACGGTAAAGGGAGCAACGCAGCAGACCGGGAAGCGAGCCGGCGTGCAAGCTGAGCGGCCGAGGAGCCGGAGGCGGGTCGACCGTTGAGTCGTTCGCGCGAGAAACCGAGGGAGAGACGAGAGCGAGTCGGCGAGGGAGGCGAGACGAGAGAGTGGGGAGGGGAAAGGTTAGAGAGAGGCGGCACTGAGGGAGTAGTGTCGGCAGGAGTGGAGGGAGTTAAGTAGTTAGGTTTAGGGTTGGGTGTTAGCCGGTTGATTAGGAAGTGGATTAGGTAGGTAGTTAAGTTAGTAAATAATTAGGGATTAGGATTAGAAAAATTAGGTGTAGAATTAGGTGTAAAATTAGGTGCTGCCGAAATTTTGAACAAACAATAACCTATTGCCTTTTTATGCAGGAGAAGAGCACGTCGGAGGGGACCCGGAGGACCCCGATCGTCTTCGTCGGCGCCGCGTTCTCGCTCGCTGCGTCGCCTCGCATCGCGCCGCGTCGACATCGCCCGCTAGCCTGACTTCACCGACACCCTAGGTATAAATAACCTCTTTTTCCGCATGTCTGTCGTAGCCCGCGCGTAATCCAGTTAGGCGTCTCCCGTCCGAAAGAGATACGGTCGTAGGTATGCGGATCTTTGCATATCTGCGACCGTATCTGTTTCGGATTGTCCACGTTTTTTGGACAGCCCGCGGATGCGTAGATGGGTTAGTTTCCATGGTCCGCTCCGGTCCGAGACGGAGTTTCGGCATCACCTCCCTGTTGTTCTCCGGATACACACTCTCCCTTGCAGGACGTGTATCGAGAGAACATCGGGGAGGTGCTGCCGAAATTCTATCTCGGAGAGGAGCGGAGCCTGGAAACTGACCTCATCTACGCATCCGCGGGTGGGATTAGGACCTATCCTCACCTATTAGACATTAGGAACACCGCGTAGATGCAATTGATGGTCACAATACTCTGTGATGTAAATGTTAAAGGATGGAGGACCGTCAGTGGATGTACACGGGCTGGAGAAGCGGGAGTGACTACGACTATGCATGGGTGAAGGGGACAGATCGTTTCTTGAAACATGCATTTGGCCCAGGAGCAGGAGGACATTCTCTAGTTTGGTGTCCCTGTAGCAAATGTGACAACAGGAGAAAGGTAGACGAGAAGACCATGGGTAGACATCTTGTGTTCAATGGTTATACGCCTGGCTACCAGCAGTGGATCTACCATGGTGAAGCAGATCGTATAAGAGCGGAGGTGGTGAGAGCACGCCTCGAGGCTTTTGATGATGATGCCGGGGTAGCAGACATGCTAGATGACGCCACCAAGCTCACTTCACGAACGACGGAGAAGGAGGAGATGGAGGAATCCGCAAAGGACTTCTACAAAATATTGCACTCGGCACAGAAACCCCTTCACGAGCGTACAACGATTTCTCAGCTGGATGCGGTTGGACGCGTAATGGGGTTTAAGGCCGAGTTAAACCTGAGTCGAGAAGGCTTCGATAAGATGTTGGCCGTGTTTGGCACCATGCTACCGGAGAAGCACACTTTGCCGAAGCGAACTTGTACGAGCGAGAAACTCCTTCGTATGCTTAAGATGCCGTATGACAAGATACATGTTTGTCAGAAGGAGTGCGCCCTATTTAGGAAAGAACACAAGGACGCAAATTATCGTCCGAAGTGTAAATCCTCCGTGTACCGGAGGTAGACTCGTGATGGTCGAAAAGCGACTTCCGATCCGCGAGAGTGCTACGGCACCTTCTTTCCGCCGAGGATCCAACGGCTATTCATGATCGAGGAATCCGCGAAATGATGACATGGCACAAAGATGGCAAGCGGTATAATCTCGAAGATGGTACATCCGTCGATGTCAAGCATGGACGTATTTCAATGACAAACATCGTGACAAAGCAGCTGAGGCCCGTAATGTACGTGTCGCGCTGGCAACTGATGGGTTCAATCCTTATGGAATGATGGCTGCCCCATACACATGCTGGCCCATTTTGTTATCCCCCTCAATCTCCCTCCCGGCATCTCCTTTCAACGGCATAACGATTCTTGTCGTTGATAATTCCCGACACCGGGAGTAATATGGGTGTGTTCATGGAGCCTGTGATTGATGAATTGATCCACGCTTGGGAGAAGGGGGTATGGACATACGACCGAGCTACAAAGACAAGCTTCAAAATGCACGTTTGGTACCACTACTCCCTGCATGACTTCCTGGTGTATGGGTTATTTGCCGCCTGGTGTGTTCACGGGAAGTTCCCATGCCCAATATGCAAGGAAGCTGTGAGGTTCATTTGGTTGAAGAAGGGTGGCAAGTATTCGTCGTTCGACCAGCATCGTCAGTTCCTCCCTCTAGACCATGAATTCAGAGAAGACATCAAGAGCTTTACGAAAGGTGTCAAAGTGACAGACCCTAAACCGCACTTGAGGATCGGTGCCGAGGTTCGTGCTCGATAGATGCTCGTGCCCAATGAAGAAGGTGGTTTTGTGGGATATGGTGAGGAACATATGTGGACTCATAAGCCCGGCTTGACGAGGCTCCCCTATTTCGATGACCTTCTTCTGCCACATAATATTGATGTAATGCACACTGAAAAGAATATCGCCGAGGCACTTTGGGGAACTCTCATGGACACTGACAAGTCTAAGGACAACGTTAAGGCTAGAGTGGACGTAGCGACGTTGTGCGATAGACCGAATCAAGCGATGCAGCCTCCTAGTGGCCGAAACAAGAACTGGAAAAGGCCTAAGGTCAATTTCGTCTTGCAAATCGATCAAAGGAGGAAGTACTAAAATGGATCCGACGTTAATGTTCCCGGATGGATATCGGCGAATCTTAGCGGGGAGTTAACTTAGGCACTCTGCGAGTCAACGGATGAAGAGTCATGACTACCACATATGGATTGAGCGGCTTCTTCCGCGATGGTCCGGCTATGTCCACGAGCATGTTTGGCTAGTCTGCCGCAGAGTTGAGTTTTTCTTCCGCCACTTTGTGCCAAGGAGATATCTCGGACCGCCGCCAGACTTGGAAAAAGCGGCACTGTGTTGCTCGTAAGTCGGAGAAGATCTTTCCACCCGGCTTCTTCTTGCCGATCAAAGACATCGATTGTGCACCTCCGTCCGAGGCACGCTTGGGGGCCGTGCAGCCCGTTGGTGCTATCCAATCGAGAGATGTCTAAAGACTCTTCACAAAAATGTACAAATAAAGCGAATTGAGGCTTCCATTGCAGAGGCATGCCTTGGGAGGAGGTGGCAAACTTCACAACGCAATACTACAAGTCGAACCTTCCTAGCAATCATAATCCACTCCTCGTTACAATGTTGGCGAAAATGAATCGACCCTCGGCCTTTTCCAAGGACAACTCGGCGGTGCAAGTGGATCAACCCGAAGCTATTGGGAAATGAAGAGTGGCGCGAGATCATGCTATATGTGTTGAATAACCTTACCGAGGTGCATTTGCTCATCAAGTAAGTTCTCAACGAACTTGTTTCAATAAATCACTATTCTCGCATCCAACCCCATTGATTCTCGTTGGACAGGAATTTGTTCGTGAATTCCGCATCAATCAAGGGATCCTACCGCATGAACAAGACACCCTTGTTTGGCGGGTGCGGGAGCGGGAGGCCTGATTTCATTTCTTGGTTCAAACAAAAGGTAATGTCCAATTTAGCTCGACGCTCGATCGTCCAAGGTGATCGTGACGTTTGATTAATATAACGATCTATCATGCTTCACCTTGCGTGCCTGCACCGGTTCGTCCATGAGTGACGAGTTGAAACGGGTTACAAACGGCTGTGACGTTAGGGTGAAGTCATTTACCGACTATGACGTGAACGGATATCGCTTCCACACAACAAGTTACGAGCAGATTCGGCCCAAACAAAAAACCACAAATAGCGGAGTTTGTACGCCGCAAGACCGATGGCCTCGACTATCATGGTAGAGTTGAGGAAATCTATGAACTCTCATTTCATGGAGACAAACCTCTTAAACCTATCATGTTCAAATGCCACTGGTTTAATCCTCGATCAACGAGACGAACCCCTCATCTTGGGCTAGTCGAGATTCGAGAAGATTCCATCTATCCTGGAAAAGATGTCTACATTGTGGCTCAACAGGCCGTGCAGGTGTATTATACTCGATACGCCAACCAAGACAAAGAGGATCTTAAGGGTTGGGCTATTGTGCACCAGGTATCTCCACATGGTAAACTACCTGCCCCAAACGATGATGATTACAACTTCAACGCAAACACATATGATGGACAGTTCTATCAAGAAGATGGGCTACCGGGCACGTTTGAGATAGTCTTACCCGAAGCAATCGAAATGGAAGTAGACAACGAAATGGTTGATGGCGAGGTCGATGGAGATGTGGTGGTAAATGCCAAGGACATAGCAATGCTTGAGCGATTACTTCTAGGCAATGACTACGATGACAACATAGAACCTTCTGGATAGTGTTGCCCATTTGGACAATTTTGTGAGTGATGATGAGACCTATGATCCCAATCATGAAAATTATTCCTAATACATGTAATACTATGTTTTTTTTAATTTGTGTTTTGTTTATATATTTTGAATCTATTTCTAATATATGTACTAATTAGTCTTGTTCATTCTTTGTGATTGCGGTGATTGAACCAAGATGGCGAGCAGACGCCCACGCCGTGACACGCCCTCGGTTTACGGAGAGACCGCCTCTCCTTCGAGGTGAGGGTCGTCGTCCGGCAAGCGTCCGCAGGAGGTGACGAGAGGAGGACCAGGCGGCGGCAGCAGGAGGCGGGGTCTCCTCCTCGCCACGTGGACGAGTGCCGGAGGAGGAGCACGTGGACGGCCACGGCCACGCCCTCGTCGGAGGACGAGAGGGTCGCAGATGGGCGAGGGAGGCGAGGCTCTCGAGGTGAGGGAGGCGAGGGGCTCGAGGGCGAGGAGGGGTACCGCTACCCGGACTCCCACGAGCGAGGTCCCGCGAGCCTCCCTCCTGCCCGCTTCCTCACAACCGCCCAAATGATTGGCCTATGGCAAAGAGGTAAGTAACTATAGATGTTATCACAACTACTTCATAAGATATGTTGGAAATCATAAGAGAAACCGATAAATTTTCTTAATCACTTGTGCAGGGCCTGGTTGGTTTTGTCAGTACTCCAAAGACGCACTTCGCGAGCATCCTTGGTGTTTTGTGCAGAAATGGTACCCGGCATTGTGCAATCGTCCAAGAGCCGGTGGTGCGGGAGCCGCCTCCAATCGAACAGTACGCTACTGGTCACGGATGACACTTACCGCAACAAGCGGGAGCGGGTATTGGCGGAGTTTTGGGTAAGTTTCTCTCGCACAACATTGCTTAATACATCTCATTCATTGGTTAAATGTTTTATTGAAATAATGAATGGATACATCGGTTTTGTATGCGTAAATTTTTCAAGGCCAAGAAAGACTTGAGGCCCAGCGAACCGAAAGGCGCCGCAGCTTGTAGGAAGTACGCCACCGACATGCACCACCATGGGCGCGCCCAAGCCCACATAGATTACTACAGTCGGTGCTTGCAGCCCCTCCCAAGCCTCAAGCAAGACTGATTCACACGACCCGGGACCAAGACTTGAGGTAGGCGAATAACATTCATAATGATTCGCTTTGATATTAAGTAGGTTCAATTTCATCTTCTTATATGTCAAATACTCGATGACTTGTAGGTGATTCCTCGGTGGTGCCGATCGTATCCCGAGGCCGGGCCATGATCGTGGACAAGTGGTTATCACAGACTTTGTTGACACGCGACGAGGCGCGCTGAGCAGGCCTCGATGAGGCAAGGTCCAACTCACCATCAAGGCACCGCAGCCTCCCGGATACAAACAAGCATACGTAAGTGATTTCTTTCATTTATTTTGATGCTCAATTCGCTTTATTTCTCACCATCTTCCGTCTTTCTCGGGAGGCTGCGACCGGCGAGGAGGTCTCGAGTTCTCTGCGTGGGCTATGTCCCACATGGGCGGCGTAGTCCTCTGTCTCCTTCGACCCGGTTGCCCGCCCCTGTGTACTCCGACCGAACGTGTACACTAAAGTCCAAGAGTACACGCCCCGGTAAGGGAGATCTATGGGGAAGATTACAATGTGCGACCGAGCCCATTGATGCAGAGACGATCATGAGGCTCTGAGGAGGCAAGAAGCACCGGCGGTGTGGATTGCGGACGGCGCCATCGACTCCACCACTATTCCCTCCTCGACGCTTATCCGAGCACTCCGAGCACGAGCTCCATCCAAACCATACGCGACACGGACTTCTCCAAAGATCGCAGCAGTCCATGCACCTGTAATTCTGCTTTACTCGTGTATCGCTGATATTTACACACCTAAATTAGATTTGCATTATCGATACATTGAGTGAAATATTGCAGCCGAGCCGCAAGAAACAAAAGGCAAAGTCAAGAGCAGAACGCTGAATCGACCCGACACCGCAGCCCAAAGAAGTCGCGTTCGACGCCGCAGGCAGAATAGCGGAGATGATGGTGATCATGCAAAGTCTTGGGCAAGCATCGGGTGTACTGCGCGTTTTACTACTCCACCTCCTACTCCTGCGCCTACTCTGTAAGTATGAAAGTTCACTTTTCGCTTGTGCTTTGCATGTATGTCGGCCTTCGTGCGTTGTGGATGTCGGCGTTCAGTGCCATTGTGGATGTCGACGTTCGTGCTGTTGTTTCTTGTGTTTTGGAAACCTCCCGCAGGGGAGGTCTTCCAAATTTTCAATTGAGTCTAATCTTTTGTATTCCTAGATTACTAGATGCAATCTCTAAGTTCCAAAACTGTTTTCCGGATTACTCACACATGCAATCTCTGCTCCTTTGTGCGACCTCCGTCATGGTTCCAATCATCCCTGTAGGCCACCGGTGATCCCACCTTTCCTTCACCACCGCCTCATAGGCTACCTTGATGAGGACTAGTGCTAGGTGATGTGGTTGGACTTTATTGTAATATTTGTGGTTTATGGTTCGACTTGTGCTTGGATCTCATGAACTTGTCGTAATAAACATGTGAATGATGATGAACATGTGACTTGTCGTTGTAATATATTGTGATTTGTGGTTCACAATTATAGTTGTGATATATTGTGAGAAAATGGGTTCTGTGATATATATATGTGATGGTTGATATATATATGTATATATATGAAATGCTTGTGTCGATGGAATGCAAAAACAAAAAAATTTAATTTACGCCTCTTTGCCGAGGGCAATGACCAAGGCCCTCAAGAAGAAGGGTCCTTTGCCGAGGGTCGTCCCATTGCCCTCGCAAAGATTTTTCAAAAAAAAAAGAATAATTCTTTGCCGAGGGCCCGGCCCTCGGCAAAGACTCCGTCTCAGCGCCGGCCGTGACGGCCGATTTTCTTGCCGAGTGCGGCCCACCCTCGGAAAGGCTTTGCCGAGTGCCCGATAAAGGGCCCTCGGCAAAGACCCTCTTCGACGACTCAAAATTCCCCGAGAGCTCAGGCCCTCGGCAAAGAGGCCGTCTCCAGTAGTGCGCTGGCCTAATTTCACTTCACATATATTTATATGCATGAGTTCCATTTTGGAGCTTTGAACTGTCAACTAGCGTTTGAAAACATGCACGTGCTTTCCTGCTTCGACCATGGCTAACAATACATGTATTGCAGTATCAAAAACCGACCTTAGCTCAGTTGGTAGAGCGGAGGACTGTAGTGTGATGCAGGGGAATCCTTAGGTCGCTGGTTCGAATCCGGCAGGTCGGACTTTTTTCAAAGGACAATTTTGCTTTGTTGGCTTACAATGACAGGCTGGTTAGCGTGAGAATCTATTGGATTTTTTTTTCGTTATTTTGTTTATATATGTCCTATGCTATGTATTGTACAAAAAAAATGTATGTTTATTATAAAACCTAAAAGCAACGCTTAGCTCGAAGAATATGACTGCAAAAATGTAGCACCAGAAACACACAGACCCTTGTGTTCAGAAGGCAGGCAGATCGACAGGTACAAACTCACAGACCTATATATATCTGACATGAACAACAGAAAAAAGTTGCACTCGGATAACACACTGAAACATGACCTAGCACCACTACATACGAAACCAACAAGGATAAAAGGAAGTTCGCATAAGTTGGATGCAGGGATATGCCCAGCCGACTCGCAATTTGCGGCCACCCACACTCCAGCCATTGAGGCCGTCGATGGCGCTCTCTGCATGCTCACGACTCTTGAAGATCACGAAGCCAAAGCCCCTGCAAACCTCATCGTCAACTATCGGCACATGCCACATCCTTAATTAGTCGCCCAATTAAACGATTCGCGCGCAAACCCTGCCGATACACTTTGGGATTTCTGCAAACCAGTGAGGCAGCGCCCCTTACACATGCAGTGAAACAACCAAAAGTTGTCTACGTCAAGCAATACTACGAATTAAATCCATCCAAATACAAAACAAAAAAAAAAGTTATACTTTTGAGTAAGTGAATGCACATTAGCTCTTTTCCAGACTCTTAACATCAATTAGGACATTAGCACTTTCCAAGCAATACCTGTTGAATAAAACAGTTCAATGGTGTATTAAAAAAAATTGAACTTGCCTAAATTTGGTTGTCTATTTCCAAGTGTGGAACTGCTTGTTTCATTATCTACATGTAGTATGAGCCAAGGTTACATCTAAACAAAGTTTTCTTTCTACTCGACACTTTCTCCTTGCGCTTGCAGAAATTTAGAAAATGTTCACAAGACGAGGATTTATGTATTAGCTTGAGAGTGACGTTATCTCTGGCTCATTTAGGGTGCGTTTGGTTGGTGGGATGAGGTTGAATGGGATAGAATGGTACGGGTAGGATGTGATCGTCCTGAATGAGATGATACAAGTACGGTGTTTAGTTGGTGGGATATGATGATACATGATTTTGGTTGGTTGATGGAATAGGATGGTCCTGGATGGTTCAAGATGGTGTTTGGTTGGTGGGATAGGATGGCCCGCGTGATATTTTTTACACTAAAATATGCCAAGAGTGTTCTTGTTTTGTTGATTAAATGACAAGGAACACAACGGTTCAATCGGATCGCAAATCGGAAACTCGGTTTAGGAAATGTGATCATTTGAAGCTCGTAAATCAAGCCGCCACGTCAGCAAACGCCTTGGAATTCGAGTGAACGGTGTGGTTCGGGATTTTTTCCCGAACGGAATGATACATCATAAACATAGAATATTCCTTTTTCTTGAACCATCTCATCCCGAATGGTTTGATTCTATTGAACCATCTCATGAACATGAAATTTTAACAGTAGCTATATTATGATTTTATTTGAATTTAGGCGAAAGAATTATTTCATTTGGATTTCGTATGCGAAAGTTATGGTAGTTTGAAATCAATTTTTGGAAAAATGCTGAAAAATAGACTTCGATTACTATTCGTCCAAAATCTAATTTTTAGCACAAATTTGTAGAACTGTGGTGAATAAAATGATTACATATCTGAATAGGTAATAAAATTATAAGACCAAAATAACTTGGTTCAAATCATTCAGAGTTCATATGAATTAGTTATGAATTTTCAAAGTTAAAAGTATTTTGTAGTGTAAAAGTAATTATTTTTCTGAAATTTCTACCACGGAAAAATACTTTCAAAACTCAATCTAACCTCTCCTCTGTCATAATCAAAGTAGTCCATCCAACCACACAATGCCCGGATTAATGATCTTCCAACTATACAACCTATTCAATAATTGTACAAAATCCACCAACTTGTGGGCATAACACCATACCTAAATCCATCAATCATTCTCTGATATATTATTTAAGCTAATACTAACTATCTAGCTCTACTAGTCTTGCCTCGGCAATTCATATTCGCATACACCCGAAATTTCCACCGACCGAGGTTTAACAGACTAACCGACACCTAATGAGTATTAACAATTTAATAACACATCCATCATCCAATAGCTCACTAATCGATCAACTCATATTCATACCACCGAACTTAGTCGTGTACGACATCTACCAATCCAACCATATATGTGCCTCACCGATCAACTATTAATCATTCATCGACTAATCCAAATAGAATATACAATTTCACCAACTCGGCACCATAGGACTTAACTACTAAATACACATCAATCCAATTATTTATCCAAAATCGAATATTTCATTCTACCATCTCCAATTTCTAGCATACATGACTCACGTAGCTATTACTTCGAACATCCGATAAATTTGCTCATGCTCAATTAAATCACCCGATTCAATTAATCCAACAATGTACATAATCCGACATCCAACGAGCAACAATACACATATACAAAGGACATATCATTAATTATCAACACATACGTCATCCACCAAGTAATAGATTATAAAAATCTTTATGCATCCTATCTTCAAAAATTACTAACCCAATCTGAGAAGAAACCTCCAAACAATTTAACCTCCAAAGATCACCATTAGCTTTCATGCGACCTTACAATAATATCGATGGATCAAAATAATAAACTCATAAATTTAGTCTAGCATCCACCGATCAATAATATTCGCATTTTGCTACAATAATCTAATTATTCGCATTCACCAATATATCGACACATAATCAAGCCTACGCACGATACAACCTAACCGGAGAGCTATACCGGTCTTAAGCTATCAAATCATTTTTTTAATAAATATCCATGTATAAATAGATGACATGCTCATGACTAATATGCAACATACACAACTAAATACCGTAAACACGATTTGACACTAAAGTTTTTTACCGGGGCACTAGGCGTGCGAAGTATCACCGGACGTCTTCTTGGCTACGCGTCCACGTCCACCGTAGTCGTCGCCGTCCCCGCGTCCGTTCGGCCTCTCGTCCGCGTCCGCCGTAGTCGTCCTCGAGCTCGTCCGCGTCCACGTCTGGCTCTTCGTACATGTCGATCGTCCTAGTACCGCCGCATGCGTCACGCCGTCGCGTTGACCCGTCTCGCCTCGCTCGGGCCATCGCGCTGCTACATGCATGTCTGTCGCATGCATGCGCCGTCCTTGCCGACGCCGTCGAGGCCTGCCACACGCATACACCCGCCGAACCGGCCGCCTCCGCATGCATACGCCGCACCGCCTCGCCACTCGCATGTGCCGTCACCACGGCGTGCGTCTCCACCACCTCGGCGACTCCGCCTCGGCCTCGCCTAGGCAGCAAGCCGCCCGCCGAGCTACCTCGACGCCGAGTGCCGCTGCTCCACCGGCCTTGCCTCCTCGCCTCGGCCGCCCCGGGCTCGGCCACGTTCGCCTCGGCGTCGCGCCGCTGCACTGTCCGGCCAGCTTGCTGCACTGGCCACTAGCCGAACAAATGCACAGCAAGCCCATTACCGAGCCGCTGGTGCACCTGGCCAGCAAGCCTCCGGCCTCGCCTAGCTGCACTGCCGGCTGGTAAGTTGCTACTAGTCACGGCCACTGGAGCTGCCGTTGCATGAAGCCACCGAGTGAGCCGCTGCTGCATGGGTAGCTAGCACTAGCTGCAGCCGGGCTGCTGCTGCACCAGAACTGCCGCCGCATGCAGCTGCTACTCGGTGCTGCTGCCGAACTGCCGGCTGTGCTTGCTCCTGGGAGCTGCTAAGGTGCATGGCCGGCTACTGGTGGTGGCATGGTGCCAACAGAAGCATAGCTCATGCTACAGTGCGTTTCTCCCTTCTCTCTTCTTGCATGATGCCCAAAAGACTGTTGGAGCAGCTCACGAAAAACTAGCTAGATGGTGAACGAACACACGCGCAAGAACAATTTGGAGTGGACACACAGGAATTTTGCAGTGACGAACGCCTGCAGCTTTTCTTTTATTCCACTTAACACGAAAGCAACTGAGTACATGGCTTTTAAAGCCCAGCAACGCACACCGGCGAGCAACAACTCGACCGAGTCTCCAGGCGCCCATACGCATGTACGCCATCCACTTCTCCATGACGCGCACTCACGCATCCATCCGGAAGAAGCGTTCCACAGCTGACCACAAGCCACTCCGCCTCCACGTCGTGGTCTTGCTGGCTTCTCGCCGTACTCACACACTAGCACAAATTAACCAACAAGCCTAATCTACATGCATGCTTGACTCAGGAGTTGCTAACAGACTAAATCAACGTGCACATGACCAACACAATGCACTGACTCAACCTATTAGAAAATGACTACGTATATGCATGTCACACATGTACACATACGTCTACTAACGCAGAACTTTAAAGAAAGACACATGCAAGTTAAGATTAGTGCTAACAATTCCCCCTTAATCTTGACTTGCTCTCCTCAATGCATCATCACAGAGACAGGGCTCGTCGTCGACCGTCGCGAGCAAAGCCTGTTCCTTCTTCGGTTTGCGGCACTCGCTAGCAAAGTGCCCACGAACTCCGCAGTTGTAGCACTTGCCTTTCTTGCCATTCGGCTTGCGCTCGCTATTGTCGGAGTCGCTGCTCGTGCCGTCGTCGTCGTCGCAGCCACGCCCGCCACTGCGACCACCAGCAGCCTTGCCGTGACCACCACCACGGTTGTGGTTCTTCTTTTCTTTGAGTGAGAGACTCTCCCATCGGCACGTGTGAGCAACAAATGCTCACCATCCCGCACACGCCGCCCTTCAAGGATTCCTCATATGCCCTTGCGCCCGACGCCTCCGCCACGGACATCTTCGACACATCGCCCCATTGCTCGATGGTGCCAACAATGTGAAGAAACTTATCGTGACAAGATCAAAAGCTTCTCCACAACAAAGATCGTCCTTCACCTTGGCTCCAAGAGAACGATCTCCCCACCATTGTTGTGAGCTTCGTGAGAATTCGCAATAGTTTCGGAATCCTCCATGTACAAGCGATCAAATTGCCTCTTCAATGCTTGTAGTCGCGCCTTCTTGACTCGATCTTCGCCGACATTCATCTTCTCAATGGCCTCCCAAGCTTCCTTCGCCGTGTCTTTGTCCGCGATAGCCATCATCACGGCATCCGGCACAGCTTGAGATATGGCGGTGAGAGCTTCAATGTCCTTCTCTTCTCCGCCCAACGACCCTTCGCCCTTGATTGCCGCCCACACACCAAGATGGCGTAGGATGATCTTCATCTTTACGCCCACACGCCGAGTTCGTGTCGCCAAAGATTGGATAATGCATGGCGACAACCTTGCCTGCTGGACGTGCCGCCACCACGGCACCACCATGATCACCGTGACTGCCACTCCTTGGCGTTTTGTCCGGCGACTCGTCACGCGCCATAACCTCGCTCTGATACCAATTGTTGGAGCAGCTCACGAAAAACTAGCTAGATGGTGAACGAACACACGCGCAAGAACAATTTGGAGTGGACACACAGGAATTTTGCAGCGACGAACGCCGCAGCTTTTCTTTATTCCACTTAACACGAAGCAACCGAGTACATGGCTTTAAAGCCCAAGAACGCACACCGGCGAGCAACAACTCGACCGAGTCTCCAGGCGCCCATACGCATGTACGCCATCCACTTCTCCATGACGCGCACTCACGCATCCATCCGGAAGAAGCGTTCCACAGCTGACCACAAGCCACTCCGCCTCCACGTCGTGGTCTTGCTGGCTTCTCGCCGTACTCACACACTAGCACAAATTAACCAACAAGCCTAATCTACATGCATGCTTGACTCAGGAGTTGCTAACAGACTAAATCAACGTGCACATGACCAACACAATGCACTGACTCAACCTATTAGAAAATGACTACGTATATGCATGTCACACATGTACACATACGTCTACTAACGCAGAACTTTAAAGAAAGACACATGCAAGTTAAGATTAGTGCTAACAAAGACCATGGATGCATGTAAAATCTAGTGTAATTAATTGAAAGCTTATGAGATGAGGAACCCGAAGGTGTGATATGCATAGCTCGATTGCCAGTTTTCAGGGGAGAATGGAAGGGGAGAAGTATGGGAGATGAATATGCACTAATGTTGTTGCTTTCTTGGTGACTAGAAGTGGCTGCTTCGGCTGGGCAAAGAACATGGCGTGCAGGGTATTTGTGGGGAAGTGATATGGTGGCAGTGGGGTGTTGCTTCGGCTGTGTGCTTTTGGTAGTTGGGAATAAAGAAATGGGGATGGCAAGCGGTGGCAGTGGGAGATAATCAAAGATGGCAGTGGGTTTTAGGAGGTGGCAGTGGGTTGCTTTCGTGTGTGAAGAAATGGTAGGGGAGGAATGATTTGGCTAGGAGGGTAGGATGCTTTGGCTGGACAAGACTTGGCAGGGGAAAAGATGTAGTAGTGGGTGCAGCAGCTGTTCTGCTGGTGTTCGGTTAGAAAAATAATTTTCGAATGAACAATGTTTTCAGACTTTACCGAAATGGCTGACCGTGTTGCGTAATTTTTAGACATAGTTTCTTAACTCCAAAAATTACGAAAATTTTAGGGAAGGTTCCTAACATAATGTAGATGCTTAGGTAAAAATTTCAGGAATTTATCCTTGGTGTGCTGCTATCTAAAAATCTTTAAATTTTCTATTTGCTTGAAAAATGAATAGCAGTATAGTTTTTCCTCTCTCTTTCTTTTAAGTCACCCAAACGACCTTGCATGTGTAAACCGATTATAGAAACGGAATGTCCTCGAGACAACTATCACGATGACATAACATGCGTTGCATGATTTATAGTTTTTTGTTGTGATTGCGAGGAGAGAGGTTGGAAAAATAAAGAATGGATACGCAGGTATTTTATCTGCGAGTTCTTCCTCCTTTTTGCGAATTCGCTCAAACTGCTATGCATGCGAAAATAAATTATAGAAATGGGTTGCTCGTGCGATGACGATCGCGGTGGTATGACATGCATAGCTTGGTTTTGAAGTTTCGGCTGAGATTTGAAGGGGCGAAACGACACGAGTTAGCAGGGTTGGAAAATAGAAGAGATGACCGGAAAAGAAGGGACACGCGGTCGTTTCACCCGCGGTCAGTCGAATTGGAAAATGAGAACGACGATACTAATGTATGCATCATGATTTTTGAAATGCATGCGAAATAGGAAACAAAATAATTTAATTTAATTGCAGTCTCCCAAACAATTTGATTTAACTTTAAATGCAACCCTTTTAATTAATTCAATTTGATTTTTTTTTGAAGCAACATTTTAATTAAACCCTAGAAAATCTTTAAAACACAGTCATAAATTTAATAGATCGCCAGATTAAATATTAACATCTCGATTCTGAAAATCAGGATGTTACAGATGAACTCTCTGTCTGTCTGATCTCTCAAGATTTCACTGACTTTCAGCTGTTAGTGAACAAAGCAATTCACGAGGAGGGCAAGCATCAACAGATGGAGAACCACAAGCGGAGGATGGTCGCTTAGAAGTTCAACTCTGGAGGACTTCCTAAACCTCGCTTTGCTCAACCTCACTTCGCAAAGATGGAAGATTTCGCCTCCTCGTCTGAGCTCCAAAGACCAAAGGCAATGTCCCAACACTTCTAGCTTCCGCAGTAATTCGTTAGGAAGCCAATTTCAGCAGAAGAACCACACTTCTTCAGCAGCAGGGGTGACCTGTTTCCATTGCAACAAGTTAGGGCATTACGTCAATAAATGCTCAAAGAAGCAACAGGCTGCAACCCCAACCAAGCCAACTTTAGGAGTTCCAACCTCCGGTGGCACCCCAAAGCCGACTATCCAGTACATGAAGGGACGTGTGAATCACGTCACAGCAGAGGAAGCTCATGCAGCGCCAGATGTTGTTCTTGTTACGTTCCTAGTCAATTCAATACCAGCATCAATCTTAATGGCATTTTAGAGAAGATAGAACAAAGGTGTGGCATTTTGACAATTGTCCCTTCTAATTTCCCCCCTTTTTACTTCTGATTTTACCTAGGTTGATTGCCCATTTACAGGCCCAGCAAGTCATGGAGTTCATCAGGGCTTATACTTGCCTGCCAAGGTTGCCACCAATTCATATTTCACATCTCTAATTTCAATATTGATTGTTCGATTATCGTTTATAGAATATATAGCGGGTCGAATCAAATTTCAAATTCTGTCAAGTGGAATGGATTTGTATGTTCTAGTTTCTTAATAGTAAATGACACGCATTTGGTTTGTCTAATCAATCACGAATTTCAGCATTAGTTATGGTGATGGCTCTGTTGGCACAATCAATCTGTCCCTTAAAATTGGTTAACTAATACATGCCAAGGATCGCATCAATGCCTCTGGAATCTAGTAAGATAAGGTTCGCTAGGAACCTAACCCTATTTATATCTATAGATACTAGACATACTAAATTAGCCCTCATTTCCTTTCGACGTGATTCGACAATCAAAAGGTTCTTAAGTTGAAAAACATTCTAGAAATGTTTTTCCAGCAAAACTCTTCGAAATAAAAGAATGTGAAGCTCTAGAGTCAAATAATACGGAAGCAGGTACTGAATTAACAAGAAACTTACCCAAAACTACGTGTGGTGCATCTAGGGCTTCCTCTGTGGTGACGTGGTTAACACATCCTCTCCCAAATGTTTGTGGAGTCCTAGGAGTTTGAGGGGTGTCACGTCTTTGTCATGGAGCTGGTGCACAGGCTGGTGTAGTCTCCAAGTTGAAGCACACTGGAGTCAAGTTCTGACACTTATGAGGGGCAACTGCTAGCATAATACCCCATTTCATTGGAGTGAAAGCGCTGAACTCCTGTTGTTGAAGTATTGTTCTACTGTGGTTGAACACCAATATTGTTTCGAATTCCCTACATCACTAGACGAGGTCCTGACAGGGGAGTCCTGGGTGCATTGGCCACTGGCTGCCTGTTGAAGTGCGGCTGGTTCATGCGAGGCCTAGAACTGCTGGCTCCATGTTGTGCCTCAAAAGCCATCTTTCTTTTTCAGGACTCGTATAGCTAACATTGAGCATCCTCTTGCACGAGAGCCTTGTTGATCATCTGCTAAAATTTGGGCAGTCCACGGACACCAACTGACCTTAAAGTTAGGGTCAAGTCCTTCCATGACGCACCAAATCTTCACTCCCTCATTTGCAATGTCCTGCGGTGCATACCTCGACAGTTGTGTGAACATGTTGAGATATTCTGACAAACTAATGTTGCTCTGTTGCAGCTTGTGGAACTCCCTCTTCTTCATCTCCATCATTCCCAAAGGAATGTGAGCCATACGGAAAGCCGCAGAAAACTAATGCCATGTAATGGCCTGGACGTTTTGGTAAGCTGCGCAGTAGTTTTCCCATGAAGTTCCTGCAGTTCCTTTGAGTTGGTGAGTAGCACTTACACTGAGCCCAGAATAGTTTCTTCTCGACATCCTTAAGCCAATCATCATCTTCTAGTGGATCAACCGAACCGGCAAAAGTGGGTGGCTAGTTCTCATAAATTCTTCCAGTCTGGATTACGGTGGAAAAAACTAGGGCAGGAGCTGGTGCAGGCTAATTGACATGATTCTGAGCAAGCGCTTGAAGAAGCTTTGTATGGCCATCATTAGCTCCATGTTCATTTGGGGCTGACCAGGGGGTGGTGGCAGTAGAGGTTCTTCCTCAAAGAGCTGTTCCGGTTGAACTTAAGGTTCTTGCTGTTCTTACGGTGCTTGAGGTGCTTGCAGTACTTGAGGTAAAACTGGCTCCTAAGGAAGTGGTTGACCATGACCACAGCCTCGGCTGACTGCACAGCCTCTTCCACGACCTCTTCCCGGGTTTTCCATATGAGCGAACCAAGGTTAACAGGGGAAGAGAGGGAAAAAGCAGAGACGAGAGAAGCAAAGAAGCTTGTAACAAACCATAAGATCCAAATACTTTACAGAAAAATAAATTACTTTTTGCAACCAAAAACAACTCAAAGGAAATCATCTACTCATCAAAGCCACTGGCCCATCTGCCATAACAACAATCCAATAGTTCCAACTACCCCAGATTCCGAAAATATTTCTTTAAAAACTAAACTAAACTCTACCATATGAAAACACACCTTGCATATCCTTGACCATGGGCACGGCTATTCGAATAGTTTTACACTCTCCAGAGATTGTATAGCTTGACCCATACAAGATAATCGACTTATAATGTCGGCCATGACATGCTTCCTTATGCGTGCGACTAAGAGATTATCACATGGCTTTTATAATACTTTATCCTAACATTAGTCCACCCAATGAGCTTAACCCCAAGTCATGGATGTCATTTACCATTCACCCGGAGCTCACCATTTGGGGGGATAACCTACCTAGACATGGACGTCAATTACCATCATTTGCACTTCCCAAGTAAATCCTACCATCTACAGCCTGCGGACTAAATGTCTAGACATAGTAAATTATTCTACCAGGTCCTTCCCATTTAGGACATATGGTTGTACGGTTTTGCTCAGTTTGAATAGACATAAGCGTCGGTCCATAATCGACCATGGCGAGACAGTCAAAACTCATTCTACTCGCCCAAGTCTGAACAATTTTTTACCATTTTATTTTATTTTCCAATTACTGATATTACCTAATATCATACATTTTCCAAACATAACATAAAGGGTAATAATGGTTTTTTCCACAAAGGTTGATCAAGACCGAAAAGGATGTCTATGCAATTCTACCGTGTTTACTATTCCATAATGTTGTAATTAATATTACAGAATTACTATGCTAGGGTTACATAGGTATATGATAACAATTATCAAAGGAAGACATTAACAAATTTTAGGTTTAATTAAACCTACTATTTGAACTCACCATTTTATGTGAAATTGCAATGCGTAATATTTTAAAACTGAAAATAATATTTAAAAAATTCATAGGTACAAAATATTCAAAGGAGACTCGCCTTCGTGGAAGTTGGAGGTTAACGTGTCTGGTTGGTCCAAACTAGTGTCGGCGGCGTCGGACTATACACGCATGAAACGAAACAAAATAAATAACAGAAAACAAATAAAATCTAAAAATTATAAAATTAGTACCATTAGAGATATTATTAATTTATATGAATTTAGGAGAAAGGATCGACTGATTCGTAGTTCGTATGAAGGAGAATGAACCCCCAGAAGATTTGCCAAAAATTAAATTGCTAAAAATAGAGAGAAAGAGAGAGAATATTCCAGGGAATATTCCATCCTTTTCACATGGAAAGTCAAAATTGTATGACACTTTGGCCCACTTGCTAGTGAAAGGGGGAGAATAAGATGGAGTATGCCATGTGGGTCAGAGATGTCATAGAGGCAAAGCAATTCACAGAGAGCTTCAACAGAGAGAGAAAACAAAGGAATGCAGATCACGGGAGAGCGGCGGCGGCGGGCGGTGGCAAGGCGGCGGGCGGTGACCACAAAAATGGAACCCTAGCAGGGTTCCTTATGTGCAGGTGGTGGTGGTGGCGCTGGAGAGAGACGAGGCCAGTGGCAATGGGGCAAGAGGCGGCGGCTTGCGTGCTCCGCGCGGTGGTGGCAATGCGGCGGAGCGGGGAGGCTGGCAGTGGGCACATGGGTTGTGGCCGGCCGCGGTGAAGGTGGACGTGAGACCAGGGAGGCTGGAGAGTGGCCAAGGCGACGGGGTGACAGCACCGGCAGTGGAGAAGAAGGCAGCAGCGGTGAAGACTCTCCATGGCAATAAATCGGCTGAATTGAGAGGGGCAAAGGTGGAGGATGACCGAAGAATGCGACGTGACACGATCCACATGGCGAGGAGCTCACCAGAGAAGAAGATCGGGCGATGGAGGACTTTTGGCTGGCGACGGGGACGACGATGAAATCTGGGAACGAACTGCAAATAAACCCAAAATTGATTGAAGGGAAACACTCGAGAGTCTCGAGAACACGACATGACACGACTAGAAGTTCAAAACCTTAACGTTGCGACGGTAACGCGAAGAGGAGTGACGGACAGTGCTCAGGAAGACAAAGCTTGCATCGGCGATGGAGTCCGGGTGAGTTCTGAGAGTAGAGGAGAGAGTAAAGGGGATGGAAGCGATGATGGTGGTCATATTTGTAGGCACGGTTGGGAAAGAAAAACAGCGCGGATGCAACAGAATTTATGGTAGCAGTGCGGCTTGGTTTTGGGAATGGAAGAAACAGAAATGCATTTGATTCCTTGCGTCAATGGTGTGATTGAAAATGGCAATAACGACGACAGTGAAGACAGGGAACGAGGGCAGCTTAATTGGCGCAAGCAACACACAGGCGTGGTCGGAATGCAGGCGCGTCGTCGGGACAGAGAAGGCTAGGCTGAAAGATAGAAGAAAGGGAAGAAAGAAGGAAAATGAAAAATGAAAAGGAATGACCAAGTGATTTTTGCGAGAAAATTCAAATTGAAAATTTTGAATTTGGAATTGGGTGACAAATTTTGAACTGAGACGATCGATTAGGATTTGAATTTTGATTTGGAATTTAAATGAATTCAAAAAGTCCAAAAGAAGACCAACACTTTGAATTAATTAATTTAAAATAATTTTTAAAAATGGGCAAAATTTGGGATGCTACACTAAGTGCCATGTTTAGCCTTACTTAGATACATTGACATGGAGGCATTAATTTGCCTTGACATCATTCAAACATTAAAACTTGGTTTGGGAAGCCATTGGAGGTAAATGGCTGGTATGTTGAACTTGGCAAGTATTTTTCAAACAAAAACTCAAACATTGCCTTAGACTTGGGCGGATGGTTAGTGGGGTGGGTGCGGAGGTAGAATGAGAACTGTTGATGTGGTAGTTCCACCCAAGTTAATTAAGAACCGAATCTTGTGATAACCTCCCGAGTACTATAGTGCAACCATGTGCCTATAATGGTGTCGGTTTGGCAAAATAATTTGCCGAACCTTAGTACCCGCTTGTAGTAAGTGCAACATGTAACACCTTGTGCAAGTTGGTCTAGCGAGAGGTCCAGGACTTGGGCATGCGTACCCGAGTAGGTCCGCGGTAGGTCCAGTACCACGGGTTACACAAGTCGGTCTGGCAGGAGGTCTAGGGACTTTAATGAGACGAGTGTCAAAAGAGGTCACTCAGTAAGACGTCAAGTGTCAAAAGAAGTCACTCAGTAAGACGCCAAGCATCACAGCGCTGGTCAGTCTAGCATGAGGTCTAGGGACTTCTCTCACAAATTTAGGCCTTTCATTGAAAATGATCCTTAGGAACATGAGGGTCATTCTGTGGATGGCCTTATGAGGACATTGTCCCAGTGTCGAAGGAATTGACCTATATGGGAGGGTTGGTACTAAGGTAAGACATTGTAAAGGCATTGTTACAATCATCTTTGTCGCGCACCTAAGGATGTGTGTTGACAGTATAAGTTGATTGTATCGTGTGGGTAAAGATGTACAACCTCTACAAACTGTAAAACTGTCTGGATAGCCATGCCCGCGTTCATGGGTGATACGTGGGAACTTGCTTTGTTAGTCTCTGTTTTATAAAAACCATTTGTGGGTGGGATGGAATTGTCGAGTGGATGCAGCCTTGGAATTGTCGGGTGGAGGTAGCCCTGAAAATAATATAGCATGAGGTGGATGGAACCATTATCTACTCGTGGGTTGATGGAACCTTCGGGGACTATTTTCTTAAAATTAGTTTAGTCAAAATGCTTGGTCTCATGACTTGTCTACTACTTAATCTATTTCCACAGTGGATTTATGTGAATAAAAGAGCCTCAAGTCATTCCTTTGCTCATCTTTAATCTATTATAATGAAATTTTGTGTGTTGACTCGTAGACTACAGTTGTGTACTCACAATAGACTACAGTTGTGTACTCACAATCTCTCAACATTATCATTCAATAAGTGAAAAAGTGGAAGGCTCAGCGGGTGCTAATTAATCGCGTTCGACGAGACTAGAAATCGAGGATGCTAGGAACTAGATCGCGAGCTCTAGTTGACATGGCCAATGTTCCATGCATTTGGTTCCAATGTTCTGACAGTTCATCGGTGATGTTCCAACAGCTCATTGATGATGTTCCACACATTTAATTATAAAGAGAAATGGTCAATGTTCCCCGCATTTGGTTTCAATGTTCGGACAGTTTGTCGACGATGTTTCAACAATTCATCAATGATGTTTAGAGAGAGAAAAATTAGTTACAAAAATTATACATGCTCTCGGAATAATTTAAAGACTACATGAATGTTTTGGTTTATGGCTAACTTTGCCACAACTAACCTTCACTAGTTGTGGCTTGCCACACTTTTTATGGCAACAAAGTTCAGCGCCACAAGTATGGCAAAACTTGGAAAAAAAATGTCTAGTCGAAAGTGTGAGAAGCCACAATTGTGGCAACGAACCAAACTCCCGCCTATGAAGTTGTGGCGTGCCTAAGGTTAGGTGTGACAACCTTAGGTTGCAAACCAAACAAACCCTACTAGTGAAAACTAGGTGTGTAATCGGAGCATATACGGTCGGATATCCCCCATTCTATATCCTATTCCGTATTTTTTCCTCGGAGTCGGCCACATATAGTGTCGGATACCTATTTCTCCATTCCGTATTCACTCTGCAAGCCTTCGGTTGGTCGGATATTATCCACTTCTTTTGCACCTCTACACAAGACATTAGACAATAGGGGTGCAATCAGAACGAATACGGAGAGACTAATCGCTGAGATGCCGAAAGAAAAACACTCAGTATGTGTTGTCCGCTCAGATACACCAGCCCACCTATCTGTTAACATGTTCTTAAGTGAAGTCATAACAGGCTTTCCTCACACCACCTGATATACGCGGACGAATATCGCTCATCATGTATCATATTTCGCATCTTTCCTAAGAGTCGGACACGGATAGTGTCGGATAATCATTTATCTTTTTTGTATTCGTTCCACAAGCTTTCGATTGGTCGGTCGAAAATTATCCGCCCGTTTGCACCCCTAGTGAAAACCACGGAAGACTATTAGTGAAACAAATCAAGACAATTAGTTAAAATAATAATAAAAACAACGGTGAAAAAAAATGACACGAGGAAACAAAGACTTGCTACAACATCCGGCAAAAAAAAAGCTTCAACTAAAATGAGAAGAAAGAAATAAGACAGATAAAAAAAAGGCGTACTGTTGCTTGGACACAAGGATTAATTAGCAACCGTGCTCCACTAATCACTGCTTTCATACGACTGTTTCATAAATGGTTCGTGGGCCGTGGGCTCCTGGTGGTGGGCGGAGGATAGCTATATGCCGCGCGCGCGGCATATAGGATTTTCCCGCGGACGGTGACGGACGGAGCAACGAGTAGCAGCCCATGAGACTCATGCTTACTCGGGCCGAAATTGTTGGAAATACTTTGTGTTTGTTCAAGAAATTCGGTCAAAGGTGCTTACTTCTGTCCAAGAAAAGGGGGAAGCCAGGTAGACTCTCTTGAAATCTCCAGGACTCCAATCGCCCAAATGTCCAATTAGGGATCCTCCATTTTCCCCCATTTTTAGGCACAACTAATGTAGAAATGTTTCAGGCGAACTTTCGTGCTGGTTTAGCCAAATAGCACATGGTAAATTTCGTTTTTTTTGGACATGTTGTGTGCTCCTTTTGTTAATTTCTTGCTTCTTCGAAAACTGCTATTTGTCTGAGCTTCTTTTCAGTTCGTATGCAATATTTCCACCAGCGGACGGAATCCCGGCCCAGTGTTGCTATTGATGCGCGTGGCCGACGTGAAATTGCTGTTGAATCGGCCCAAACTCCGCGCTGGCGAATCGGAGACGGCCCCAGCCCGGCGTCGCGACTCGCGAGGGCTCCCAATGGACGCTCTTCACCGTGAAGTAGCTTCGCAGTTCGCGTTGCCGTACGTAGCGTAGAGATCGCCAGCTTTATCGATCTCCGCTGTACATTCTATTCACTTCTCATCTTGAAAACAAATGAACCGCCCGGACGATTGCCCTAGCGATTGTTCAGATTAAAACATATATTTAAATAAAAAGATTAGCATATGTTTGTTGCCTCCTCCCTTAACCCACACATTTAAACAGGATAATAAGCTCAAAACATAGAATACGTTGACAATTAAAATCAGCATAATGCTCATATTTAATATTTTATTTATTACTCTCAGATATAGAGTTGCACAAGATGTACACTTAGCCTTCTCACAACTTATGTCAATATTCTTCATTGATTAAATACGATAACACTAAATCAGACTTTGAGCTCAATTAATGCTTTACTAATATATCAAGTATTATCTCATAAACAACAAAATATACTTTCAGACAACAAAGAAGCATGTGATTAACAATGCAACAAGAATCATTGTATCGGCGCATTAGATTTTTGGCAAACAAAGTATTGATTATCGATAGTGCTAAGAAATTACCAATCTCAGCAATTAAGCCAATCAGATAATAGTAAGCCAATCAGATAATAGTAGATCAACAATGTCATAGAACACAAAATGATCATGTTCTATTTAGTCATAGCCAAAAAAAGAAAGTATCAGGACCAAGTTGATAGAAACAAAATTGACAACAGTAAACAATACTAATAGTCCAAGTCTGATATGGTTATCAATTCAATTCCATAATATGACAATCATCCTCATCGAGCAATTAAACCGAACCCACAGCACCACTTTGCAATATCTCCCAGTGCTAGAATTAATCAAATCGATACTATTTGAAACTTCAACTAGCACAACACATATGCATAAGTAATGCGAAAAATTAAAAATAGCAATACTCACGAAGCGGATGGCACTCAAATCCACCGAGCAATGAACTAGGTAAGTTACGCCAAAAGGCACTGACTCAGAAAGCCAATCGTTTCGCTGTGACACGAAAAACAGACGAGATTGACAGGGATACAATACCAATCTTCGCAATTCGGAACACACCGAAAGACGAAGCCGAGGTACAAGAGATGTCGCACAAGAACCACCTAGATGCACCGGCCGAATGTACCCACAGAGGACCAAAACCGAAAACTAAAAACCTTCTTCCCACACGAATATCAATCCAAGGCCAAACAGTTTCCACCTCCAATTGGCACAAATCATATCCTCACCGCAAACTCAGATAGGAGAGAATGCAAGACAGGAACAAGGATGCGCATGGAGGAGAAGCCGGTCCTCACCACCGATGGTGCTGGGTTGAAGAACGGCATATCAGCTGCTCCCGAAAGTCACAACAATTGAATCCAATTGAGGAAGAAGATGAACCAAAATTGGGGAAACTCACTGTAATGTTTTCCGAGTTGAAAAGAGGGACAGAGCTTGCTGCCTTAAGATGAGAAGGAGGGGGAGGCCATACTGCTGTCCCAACGCCCGATGTGCATCACTACCCAAGCTGCTCGCCCGAGTTGCCCACGCCGTCGCCAGGCCAGCGCCCTCAGCAACCGAAAGGATCGCTCAGTTTAGGGTTGGAGACAACTCTCCAACCTTATCCAACACCCTAGCTCAATGACAGGTGGGGCCCATCTAGTAACTCTTTTCTTTTCTATTTCTTATTTTCTCAAAATGAGAAATTACCAAATAGCCCTCGAAAAATACAACAGTCCCCACTAATTTATCAATTTGATAAAAGACGTTCAAAGTCTTGTTTAATATACAACTGTTCGACGATGGGTATCTTGCGGGTTTAAACCCAAAGCCTAGAAACAAGAACTACGACTCTGCATGGACAAAGGATGACTTCACCTTGATTCAATGCCTTGGTATGATAATTTTCACCCAAGTTACATTCTGTATTGTGTGGCTTGCCCTTTCCCCTCTCGGTTGGGACGTTACGGTCGTGTCCCTGTATCTAGCTCGTGAGTACTTAATAAAGTATACTCTTATCTTCCTTTGATCACGACCTCACGATCATATTCGAGTAGGTGAATTCTTCAGGAAATGTTGTAGGACGATTCCCGATGCCATATAGGTATCGAATTCATTAAGAGCTTTTGCTCAACCTCCATACAGAAAGAGCACTGCAGCTAATGAGACCCTTAGTTGTGTTCTTTAATCCCACACAGTTTGTTGTCCTAAAGCCTAGTTCACGGGATCTCCGATCTACTAGGATAGGTTACTACCAATGTGAATCTTTACACGGGTATGAGCCCCATTCCCTTTGATGCTTCAAAGATGGCCTTCCGCGTCAATCCTTTGGTGAAAGGATCTGCCAAGTTCCTTTCAGTTTGGATGTATTCCACATAAATAACACCCGTCTCTCTAGCATACCTTACCGACTTAAGTCGTCTCTTTATATGCTTTGAGGACTTCATATTGTCCTTCCTACTCTTTGCCTTAACCAGAACGGTTTGGTTATCGCAGTAGGTTAATACAACTGGAATTGGCTTTTCCAGTACATGTAGGTCAGAAAGGGGTCCTCTAATCCATTCTGCCTCTACAGACGCTGAGTCAAGTGCAACTAGCTCATCCTCCAAGGTGGATCGTGTCAGGATAGTCTGTTTAGAATACTTCCACAAAACAGCCCCACCTGCTAGAGTGAAGAAATTACCACTCCTAGCATTCATGTCATCCGAGTCACTGATCTAGTTAGAATCACTAAATCCTTCCAAGACTGCAGGATGGCTAGAATAAAGTATTCCCAAGTTTGTGGTCCCCATTAGGTACCTAAGTACCCACTCTAGTGTTATCCAATGATCATCTCCTGAATTAGACGATAATGACACAATCTGCTTACAACATATGAGATATCAAGTCTCGTTGCAATAGTTAGATACATTAAGGATCCAATTATTTGATAATATTTAAGCTGATATTTTTCATGTCTAGTGTTTTTATGTAGCTTAACATTTGGATCATAGGGTGTGGCCTCTGACTTACAGTCCATGAATCCAAATCTGATTAGGACCATGTCCACATAATATAATTGTGAAAGAATAATCTCATTCCACCCTTTATCAGCTTGATGTTTAAGATAACATCAGTTTTACCTAGGTCTTTCATATCAATATCCTGGGAGAGGAAAGACTTTGTTTTATTGATTGCATCCATGTTGGTCTCAAAAAGCAATATGCCATCCACGTAAAGACATAGAATAACACCTTCACCCCCACAAAACCGATAGTAGACAGATTTATCGACTTCGTTTACACAAAAGCCTACCGATGTCATAGTACTATCAAATTTGTCACGCCATTGCTTGTGAGCTTGCTTTAGGCCATATAAGAATTTAATCAATCGACATACTTTCTTCTCTTGCCCTTCAACCACAAAATCATCGGGTTGCTGCATATAAATCTCATCATCTAGCTCTTCATTTAGGAAGGCGATCTTTACATCCATTTGATGTACTTTGAGTTTATATACGGCAGCTAGTGCTAAAAGCACTCGAATTGTGGGTAAATGAGCCACATGAGAGTGTGCATCAAAGTAATATTCACCCTCCTTTTGCGTGAAACTCTTAGCCACTAATCGGGCTAAAGAATATAGACTGTCATTATGTGTTAATAGAGTATTTTGGTAATTAATGACAATCGACATGTGCACTAATATTTGCATAAGATAATGAAATAGGTTATGTCACATAATGATGAAAAGAAATTCATGGCTAAATGTGGTAAATGTCATCAAATCAAGACTCGGGAAAAAGATTTTATCATATGTTGATAAGCATCAAGACAAGATCATATAGTAAAGAAAATCAACATGTGTTGATGATTATCAAAGTCAAGAACCCAATTTTGAAGTGTAAAGGTTCGTCATCAAGTGGTCACTTTAAGTTCGATGCACAAGGCAAAGGTATGATTAGCATAGGCTTAGGATGTGTTCTTAGTCTTTTATTGGTCTCAGTGTTTTATTGGGAGACCAGATTGCTAATATAGGTTGTCGTACTATTAAGAAGGGTCTTGACTAGTAGCTTCAGTATGTCATGAGTTGATAGCTCTTAGTGTTTGCTCAGTCTTGTTAGCATAAGATTAAAGTTTGCAAACGTGTTTTGCAAACTGTTGAAATCCATGCATGTAATCTTTGTTGCATGAGACAATAGATTGCAAATATGTTTTGCAGATGGTTGATGTCCATGTACCTATCTCCTTGTGGCATGATTCTATATGTTGGCAAATGTCTTTTACAACTAGTTGAGAATCATGCTTTCATACCTTGTTTGCATCTCGTTTCTTTTGCAAATGTATTTTGCAAAATTGAGTTGAAGCGATTTGCAAGAATCAGCTTTTGTTTCCTAGACTGGACTGACCGTGGTAGGAACCCCGGTCTGGGTCGGGCTGTCAAGTTTCTCCAATGAGCCTCTTTTTTCTGTTTTGTTATGCAGACTAACCGTAGTTGGAGGGCTGGACTGACTGGACCTCAGGGTCATGTGACCCAGTTAGTTTTTTCTAGAGAAGGTTGTTTTTTTAGGCTTGCTACAAATTTCCTTGTCCAGACTAACCATAGTTAAAGTGCCGAACTGGTCGGACCTCTGGGTCACTGATGCGGTCAGCTTTTTCCAGTAGCATGTTTTCCTTGTTTTGGAATTCTTTGAACCCGGTCTAACCGGACCTTGTGTGAGTGGTCTGACCAGACCTGGCATAACAGGCAGATTTTGTAGCAATGATTATCGCAGAAGTTACCGTTATATAGTAGCCCAGTCTGACCAGCCTGTAGCCTGCGGTCTGACCGCCATGCTGATTCTTGCACAGGTTCTCTTCAAATGACTAGTTTTCGTGTGTGCGTGCCTATATATACCCCTTGTGGCCACTTGGAGCAAGGTGCTGGTGCCATATTCTCTTCCCTTGAGCATAGAGCAAGCCCTCTCATGTCTTATGTGCATGTGTTGCACCTATTGAGCTTAGAGAGTAAAATCCTAGTGCATGTGTTGCATCAGGTATTAGATTGTGTATCCATTGAGCTTTGACACTTGATTTATTCAAATGAGTATCTCCAACTTGTTACTCTTAGTGTTTGCCAACACCTAGACGGCTTGGTGAAGTTGTGCTGGTGATCTTCTCAAAGAAGGTTGTGAGAAGACCCGATTGTTTGTGAGTGGCTTGGTGCTCGCCATCTCTAGAGTGGAGGAAGAGCAACCCCGTGTGGATTTGAGGTGTTGGCTTATTTTGTGGAGCCGGTCCAATTCGTTTGGACTTACCTCAACGTGGACTGGGGAAATCCGACAAGTTTTCGTTCACCACGGGAAAAAGTTCAAGTGCTCTTGTGATTTGCTTTCTTGAGCTTTACTTTCTTGCAATTTATATTTATAGAAATAAATTGCTTGCTTGTCTGTTTAGCATTGCATTCTTTGTCTTAGTCATAACTTGTTGGTGCACTTAGCCTAGATTAGTTGTTTTAGATTTTAATTGAGCAAAGTCAATTGATTTACATTTTCGCATAAAACTCAGCTTTAGCCAAAAAGAATTATTAAAATTGCCTATTCACCCTCCGCACCCTCTAGTCGGCCTCCTCAATCCTACACGGGCCTTGTACTTTCCTATAGTACTATCAGATCTACGCTTTTTTAAAAGATTCATTTGCAGCCCATTAGTTTAAATCCAGATGGGAGGTCTATAACCTCCCACGTTTCGTTAGCTGTGATGGAATCCATCTCGCCACGGACTGCCTCTTTCTAGTAATCCGTATCTGGGGATGTGTATGCCTTTGAAAGGGTTTGTTGTTCATCATCCACGATATAGGTGACATAGTCATCGCCAAGAGACTTTTCAATCCTCTGTCTCTCACTCCTCCTCAACTCCAATTCTGGAGTGGTGTTATCCGCATTAGGAAGAATAGAGTGTTCATCTGAACCATTTGGGTTAATGACTTCATTTGGTCTCATAGGAAACACATATTCAAAGAACACCGCATCACGATATTCCATCGATCATTACATTTGTACCGATGTCACTCACCTCGGACTTGACTATTAGAAATCTATAAACCGTGCTATTTTTAGCATAGCCTAAAAAGACACAATCAACAGTCTTATGATTAAACTTTCTTTTCTTTAGTAACGGTACATGCACTTTTGCAAGGCATCCCTAAGTTCGAAGAAATGATAAGTTAGGTTTTCCCCTTCCATCCTTCATAAGGTGTTTCTTTCTGATTGCGAGGCGGAACCCTATTAAGGACATAGTTAGCTGTTAGAACTACTTCACCCCACCAATAGTCCGACATACCTAAACTTTGTAGCATGGCATTAACTAAGTCACAAATAGTTGGTTCTTCCTTTCGGCTATTCCATTCGATTGGGGTGAGTATAGTGGAGTAATTTCATAAATTATTTTACTTTCTTCACAGAATTGGGATAATTCATTTGAGACGTATTCACCGCCTTAGTCCGAACTTAACCGTTTGATTTTCTTTTCTAGTTGATTTTTCACTTCGACTTTAAAGATTTTAAAGTGCTATAGTGCTTCATCTTTTAACTTAAGTAAGTAAATGTAGTAATACTTAGTCATTATCTATAAGAGTTAGAAAAGACACATAAGAAACCAAGCAAATCGAAACATAACTCTGCATACCGTCACTACCGTAAGATGGACCACACGACATGGGAATTAGCTCCATTCGCAACCACTTCTAAATCCGTATAGGACCTCGCCACCTTACCTGAAACGGAGCACGAGAACTCAAGGTCACACAGGCTCACAGATCGATCACTATAATTTACATTCAGGAACAACTTGCCATCAAAGCTGCCGCTGTGTCGACAGCATATGCAATAACGCAACACGGTCAAGATAGCCTTACGAGCTAGCCACATGCGTGGAAAAACGGCTACCGAACGCTGCCGCTGCCGCTTGGTTAAGTCGTTCTCAGCCTCTGATCACCAATGGAAATAAACTTCAGAACAGGCCCGTCCGTCGATCCCTGGTTACGTTGCTTGCTTCTCCTTCAGTACTGGAGCGTTCAGGACTAATTGACTTTGTTGTCGTCTCCCTTTCCCAGGGGGAGCTTTCCACAGTTATTGTTGCCGATATCGATCGGTTGGCCGCCTCTTGGGAGCACAAGAGGCACGCAGGTATTCAGGCTGAATCCTTCCTTGAAATGTCTACCGTTACGCAAGATGCAAACCTGCAAGTCGACGTTTGTTCGACGGATCAGCTATCCAATCGTGCTCACGGTGGTTCAGCCATCTTGGACAGGTGAAGACTGACGACGGTGGGTTGGTTTCCATTCGTGCAGCTGAAAGCCATCCTGAAACTGATTGCAAGAAGGCATCAAGAAATGTTGTCAGTGTTAGATGTGTATTATACAAGGGGCACTTTGTGATGTAAACGAGGTGTCCGATCTTTCGATGAGATTGATAACTATCGATTTTGGTGGCGGTGACTCTCACGATCCGACTACAACCGTACGACGACGCTTGCGCCTTAGCAATCGCTGAATCAACTCCGGTGTTATTGACTCACCGAGGCGCGATCAACTGAACACGGTTCAATCCTCGCGAGCAATCAAGAACTAGCAAGAATAAGACATAGGCAATCTGATATTGCGAATATGAAGGAAACATAAATTGTATTGTGAATAGCAAAGATGGGATCCCGGTCGTCTTGACAGTGGTCGCTCGACACAATCAAGAACGAGTTTGCACAATGGCTAAACCTAAACTCAACGAAATCCAAGTTCAAGCGAGGAGACGGCGGCTCCTATATAGGGAAACGATCGGGGTGGCGGCCGCGAGGTGGACGACGCCCTAGGGTTACAAGGCCGTGGGCCAAAGTAGAGGTGGCGCAAAGACCCTTCGACTCGGACTCTAATACGGACACGGACTCCTTTGATAATTTTGGCGGCTCGGATAGAATTTGATGATGAGGTTGGATCCGTTAGAAAGTAGACTTGATAAGCTTTCCACGAAGTCCGTAAACGCCCCAAACGGAGTCCGTATGAAGAAGTTACGCCCGCTTAAAGTTAGTGCCGACGTTGTAGTCCGAATCGACTCGTAACGAGCCCATCTCGAACTCTTGTTTGTCTTGGACCCAAAGTGACGTGATGATCTCCATTATACCTTCCATACATCTCCACGACCGCATGCCTCTCCATTGTCCTTTCCCATATTCCTAAGCACAATTAAATCACTTGCATTAGGTAGCGGTCTATTCTCGTAGTATATAATCCTAGGAACGAATTCACCGATAATTAAGTTGGCGAGCACGAGCTCTGTAAGAGGTCCTTGTACTTGGTTGTGGTTGAGTTGTATGTGTAGGCACGGTTATATCCATGGTAGGGATGTCCTCATCATCCTCCCTTCTTGCATTTGAGTCGCCTCGACTCAAGCTCATCCTCTTCCCCAAGTATGGCTTCAAATCTGCAATGTTAAATGTGGGACTAACCCCAAAATCTGCAGCAGCTCAAGCTTGTATGCATTATCATTAATCTTTTCTAATACTTTGAAAGGACCAGCACTCTAGGCATCGCTTTGACTTTCTCAATTCGGGAACCTATCTTTTCTCAAGTGCAACCAAACAAGATCTCCGGTTTAAAAGTTATGTGTTTTCTCCCCGACTACCAAAGAAGTTTATATTTAGCATTCATGCGCCTATATTCTCCTTGGTTGTCTCGTGTATTTTTAAAATCGATTCAAAGACGTTGTTTTGCATCAAAGTTCAAATTCTCTCAAGGTGGGAGAAGCATTAAATCAATAGGAGCACGAGGCACAAAACCATAAACAACTTCAAAAGGGCACATCTTTGTAGTAGAATGCAATGACCGATTATAAGAAAACTCAATATGAGGCAAGCATTCTTCCCACATTTTTAAATTCTTTTTCAACACATTTCTAAGCATGGTAGACAAAGTTCTATTCACAACCTCGTTTGTCCATCACTTGGGGATGACAAGTAGTAGAAAATAACAACTTAGTCCCCAATTTAGCCCATAAAGTTCTCCAAAATGGCTAAGGAATTTAGCATCACGATCTGAAACTATAGTATTAGGCACACCATGCAAGCTAATAACTTCACGAAAGAATAAATCAGAATATTGGTAGCGCCATCGCTCTTATGACAAGGTATAAAATGGGCCATCTTAGAAAATCTATCAACAACTACAAATATGCTATCCTTTCCTTCTTTGTCCTAGGCAATCCTAAAACAAAGTCCATCGAAATATCTTCCCACGGAATGCTAGGGACGGGTAAAGGCATATATAAACCATGAGGATTAAGTCGTGACTTAGCTTTTTGACATGTAGTGCAGCGAGTAACGTAGCGCTCGACGTCCCGCCTCATCTTTGGCCAAAAGAAATGATCGCAAGTATGTCCTCTGCTTTCTTCACACCAAAATGTCCCATTAACCCACCTCCATGTGCTTCAGTAACAAAGCAGATTTAACGGAACTAGCGTGAATGCACAACTTGTTAGCTCTAAACACAAATCCATCATTAATGACAAATTTATTCCACATTTTCCTTCTTCACAATTCAACAATATTTCGCAAAATCAAGATCGTGCACATATTGCTCTTTAATAGTCTCTAATCCAAAATTTTGAAGTCAAGTTGTGATAACATGGCATATCTCCTAGACAAAGCATCAAGAATAACATTCTCTTTTCCTTCTTGTGTTTTATGACATAGGAAAAGACTCAATAAATTCAACCCACTTTGCATGTCTACGGCTCAATTTACCTTGACTTCAATATGCTTTAGAGATTCATGATCGAATGTATAACAAATTCTTTGGGCCATAAATAATGTTGCCAAGTTTCTAAGGTTCAAAGAGGGCATATAACTCTTTATCATAAGTAGAATAGTTCAAACTAGGCCCACTCAATTTCTCATCAAGTATGCTATCGGTTTACCTTCTTGTAACAACACGCCACCTAAACCAATTCCGCTTGCATCACATTCTAGCTCAAAAGTCTTATTGAAATCGTGGAGTTGGAGTAGAGGTGCATGTGTTAACTTATCTTTCAATGTGGTGAAGGTATTCTCTCATGCGGTACCCCAAACAAATGGCACGCCCTTCTTGGTAAGCTCATTCAATGGTGCGCGATAGTCTTCAAATCCTTCACAAAGCGGCGGTAGAACCCAAAGAAGTCCTAAAGCTCCGCACTGTGTGACCGTGTTAGAGTCGGCCAACTCAGATTGCTTCAACCTTGGCTTGATCAACTTCAATTCCTGTGGAGTAACAACATAGCCAAGAAACGCGACTCGATCGGTGCAAAAGGTGCACTTCTCAAGGTTACCAAATAGGCGCATCACGTAAAACCTTAAAAACAAGACGTAAATGGTCCAGATGTTCCTCTAATGATTTGCTATATATCAATATATCATCAAAATAAACCACCACAAATCTACCAATGAAAGCACGCAAAACCTCATTCATTAGTCTCATGAAAGTACTAGGAGCATTAGTTAAACCAAAAGGCATTACTAACCACTCATATAACCCGAACTTAGTTTTAAAAGCCGTTTTCCATTCATCGCCTAATTTCATGCGGATTTGATGATAACCACTACGCAAATCAACCTTGGAAAAGACAACAGAGCCACTCAATTCATCAAGCATATCATCTAATCTAGGAATAGGATGACGATACCTAATGGTGATATTATTAATTGCTCTACAATCCACACACATGCGCCATGATCCATCTTTCTTTGGTACCAAAATGACCGAATAAAGACAAGGGCTAAGAGATTCGCAGACATACCCTTTATCAAGCAACTCTTGAACTTGGCGCTGAATTTCTTTAGTTTCTTCTCGATTGGTCCTATATGGGGCTCGGTTGGGCAATGATGCACCGGGGATTAAATCAATTTGATGCTCAATCCCACGAAGCGGTGGCGATTTCCTACGGATGTCCATTGAAAGACATCTTTGTACTCCGCAAAATGTTAGTGACAAAGAGTGGCAAAGAAGAAGGTATATCCTCAAATGAAAACAACGCTTCTTTGCAAATTAATGCATAGCAAACAGAACTACTAGCATCCAGTTGAGTCATATCATATTTGGTAGCAAGAAAACAAGCACCTTTCAATTTAATTTCTTTATTTTTGTCATGAATGATTTAGGTTCTTTCTTTTTATGTTGCTCAAGCTCTTTTGCTACAATCTGATTTTCACTCTTAGTATTCTCCTTCTCTCTTCTAGCTCTAGCAAGGTCATCTTTAACTATTTGTTCTGGAGTCATAGGATGCAGCACAATTTTCTTTCCCTTAAACATGAGAGAGTATTGATTATTCTTACCATGATGTATACAATCAGTATCGTATTGCCAAGGTCTTCCTAATAATAATGAACAAGCTTGCATAGGAACAACATCGCAATCAACATAATCATGGTATGAACCCATAGAAAAATGTATTCTAACCATCCGTGTTACCTTCAACTTACCATTGCTGTTGAACCATTGAATATGGTATGGGTGGGGATGAGGTTTAGTCGACAACGCGAGCTTCTCCACCATATCCATACTCGCCAAATTGTTGCAACTCCCACCATCAACAATTATGCGAATGGAACGTTCCTTGACAACGCCCTTGATTTGGAATAAATTATGGCGCTGATTATACTCTAAGATGAGACACTTGAGCACTTAGTACGCGTTGCACTATAATGCTCAAATACTTGTCGGCATCTTCGCGCCAACATGTTCCTCCTCATGGTTAGATTTATCATCATGTCCCGCAGGTCATTTGCAAGCATAGCATATGTTTCATCATCTAAATCACTAGCGAGGAATACCCACCATCATCACGTATAATCAATACACGCTTGCTTGGACAATTCCGCATCATGTGTCCATAGCCTTTGCAACGATGGCATTGAACGTCCCTCGCTCGTCTGTCAAGCAACCAAGAGGAAGTTTTTGCCGAAGTTGTGGTGTTGTTTTGGCCGCTTCAAAACTCTTGTCGCTGAATTTGAGGTAGTAGGGCGCCGCTTGTTGTTGGCGGTTAATGGTGGGGCCGCCATAGTGGAAGAGGAAAAGGTGTACGCGCCCATGAATTTGTGCGACTGTAGAAGGGTTAGATCGCGTTCTCGTCAAGCGCCCCGCACTCGCTCACTTTGCAAGCAAGATGAAACAATCTAGTCATGGAGTTATAATCTTTATAATCAAGAATGTCCCGAATGTCACGATTCAATCCTCCCAAAACCTAGCCATTGATGCCTCCTCATTCTCAACTAACCCACAACAAGCAACATGCCAATTTGTAATTCCCGATAGTATTCTTCCACGACTTTGCACCTTGTTGTAAGCGCTGCAATTTATTTAACAAATCACGAGCATAATATGAGGGAACAAATCGATGACGCATAAGCAATTTTAAAGCCTCCCAAGTGTTAGGTATGTTATTGGGATGTTGACGGCAATGTTCTTTCCACCAAATAGAAGCAAAGTCGGTAAATTCACTAGTAGCAGCCCTAACTCGTCTATTCTCGGGAAAATCATGACAAGCAAATTTTTGATCAACAGCTAGTTCCCAATCTAAATAACTATCAGGGTCATATTTACCATTAAAAGAGGGCATATTGAATTTAACCTTAGCAAAAGCATCTTCGTGGTCACGTACCTCACGTCGTGGGGGTTCTCTTCGCATACCTTGTCGGTTGAAACGCAATTGGCGACGAGCTCGATCGTTGTTGTGGTTAGCTCTGCCATCTGCCTCAGAATCACCCACATATTCATCTTGTCCCTCTACCGTCACAGCAGGGGGAACAGTAGTCGAAGCTTGGACAATCTCCTCAAGTCGCGCCATAATATCTGCTAAAGAATTATTAGTAATACCTTGTGCTCTCTCCATCGCAATGAAGCGCTATGTTTGTCTCAACTGGTGTCTCTAGTTGAGCAAGTCGCTCATTTGTAACTCGACGTCCTCCTCAAGGCCCTCCGTATGATGATTCATTTCGCGCGCGAAATGTTGTATGATTCCCTTCGTACGGGGACTGTGACATGTATCTTGATCAGTAAACTCTCCAGAACCTGCCATTGTTAGCAAAAACACAAGAATATGTCCCTAACAAGAACTAGGGTATGGTGGTTCAAAGTCGCTCGCACTCAAGCCTTCTATCGAATTCTTACCAATTCTTACCAGGCACACAGGGGCGATCGGCAACCAGTGGTGACAATATATCTTCAAGATTGGATGGAGCGATTGCTGTAAAGCTCGGCTGACGTGTAGAAAAGGTGTAGTTGGGAGGGCTCAAGTTTAGTAGCAAGGAGTAGCAATAATCAATTCGAAAATGCAAGTTGAAAAATCGCTCAACGCGGTGGAGTGCCGCCCTAGGCTAGACCGCATTAGAGACGCGAGCCTAGAACACCAACGAAGACACACCGTGCGTAAAGAAACTAGATGGCGCTGCACACGGAGTTCGAGCTCGAAAAAGTGTCTTTGTCTTCACAGGGACCTTAGAATCACGTGCGTAGGGGGCTCACAATTTTGAGCAAATTTCGAGAAACTTGATTTTTCCTCGGCTTTTGCGGGCCCGTTTGAGGCCCTAAACGACCTTTTTGGGTCTGAGCCGCAGCGTATATGCGTGGTATCTTACGCAGATCCGAAAACCCAGATTTTGGCTTCATTTTTTTTCGCTCTATTTTCCGATTTCCTTTCCAACGGATCAAAAATCGCCTCAATCGGAGGTCGTATGCAAAAGTTAGGTTTTTCTCTCTCTTCTTTTTTTTTTTTAATGCCGCGGCTCTTTTAATGCGGCTGCCTGTTTCCTTCTTTTTTTTATGCCGTATGCAAAACCAACTCCGAGAGCGTGTCCTACTCCGAAACCAACCGGGGCAAGGCTTCCAAAACCAACTCCGAGATCGTGTCCTACTCCGAAACCAACCAGGGCAAAGCCTCCAAAACCAATTCCGAGATCGTGTCCTACTCCGAAACCAACCAGGGCAAAGCCTCCCTAGAGATTGAGTCCTCCTCCTTTTCTACTCCTGTGGTAGTTCGGATCTAACTGAACGGTGAGACCAAAACGTGAACAGAACTCGAAACTCTAGAGGAACTAGACACTAAGACCAGCAAAGAACACGACGATGCAACCGAAAGTTCAACAATGCAATGTACTGAAAAGAAAAATTGCGAGGCTAAGACTGGTTTGGACAGATTGAATACTACTGCTAAATTTTTTTTTTGTGTACTCTAGGTAAGGAAAAGCAATCTAATCTATGGTAAACTGGAAATTCTCACCGAGCAACCTTGAGCTCTGATACCACTTGATGTAAACGAGGTGTCCGATCTTTCGATGAGATTGATAACTATCGATTTTGGTGGCGGTGACTCTCACGATCCGACTACAACCGTACGACGACGCTTGCGCTTTAGCAATCGTTGAATCAACTCGAAGTGTTATTGACCTCGCCGAGGCGCGATCAACTGAACACGGTTCAATCCTCGCGAGCAATCAAGAACTAGCAAGAATAAGACATAGGCAATCTGATATTGCGAATATGAAGGAAACATAAATTGTATTGTGAATAGCAAAGATGGGATCCCGAAGCTGTCTTGACAGGTGGTCGTTCGACACAACTGAAGAACAGAGTTTGCACAATGGCTAAACCTAAACTCAACGAAATCCAAGTTCAAGCGAGGGAGACGGCGGCTCCTATATAGGGGAAACGACCAGGGGTGGCGGCCAGCGAGGTGGACGCACGCCCTAGGGTTACAAGGCCCGTGGGCCAAAGTAGAGGTGGCGCAAAGACCCTTCGACTTCGGACTCTAATACGGATACGGACTCCTTTGATAATTTCGGCCGGCTCGGATAGAATTTGATGATGAGGTTGGATCCGTTAGAAAGTAGACTTGATAAGCTTTCCACGAAGTCCAGAAACGCCCCAAACGGAGTCCGTATGAAGAAGTTACGCCCGTTTAAAGTTAGTGCTGACGCTGTAGTCCGAATCTGACTCCAGAACGAGCCCATCTCGAACTCTTGTTTGTCTTGGACCCAAAGTGACGTGATGATCTCCATTATACCTTCCATACATCTCCACGACTCCGCATGCCTCTCCATTGTCCTTTCCCATATTCCTAAGCACAATTAAATCACTTGCATTAGGTAGCGGTCTATTCTCAGTAGTATATAATCCTAGGAACGAATTCACCTGATAATTAAGTTGGCGAGCACGAGCTCGGGTAAGAGGTCCTTGTACTGGTTGTGGTTGAGTTGTATGTGTAGGCACGGTTATATCCATGGTAGGGATGTCCTCATCACTTTGCATATATAACACCAATGTACTTATATATATATATATATATATTAGTCCATTAGTCTTATATTGAATACAAACACTATTTGTAACATGACATCAGAGCCATTTAGGGTTAGGGTTTACCTCTACCGCCGCTGCTGCATAGCTCCCGCTTGTCCAGTCGCACGATGTTGCCTCGATCTGCAACGACCGAGTCTCCTGTCGTCTATCGCCCGACGCCGCCTCGATCTGCAATAGTCGCGTTGCCTGCCGCTTTGTCTCTCCCGTCGGCCCACCCAAGCCGTGCAGTCCCTAATCTCGGCTGTCGACGTCTTCTGGCGCAGTCTCCTTCTGGATCCGTGTAACATCCCTATTTTCAGAGCTTTAAAAATCTTTTAAATATTGGTAGCAAGAAAATTTACCATTTGGATTATTTGAATATTAATTTAAAAAGCTTAATATGGACTTCAAGGACAAATTGATTTAATGAGCTTAATCCCAACATCAACAATTGTCAAAACTATTTTATTTAGATTCTATATGCTTGGATATATTTTATAGAATTTTCTAAGATTTTTCCAAAGTCATTTGCTATTTTCTAATTGCTATTTGCATTTTCTGGATTTATTTAAAAGAAAAATCTATTTTAAATCCTTCGGAACAGTGCTGGGCCGAAGCCCAACACTATTCCAGCCCGCTCACTCCCAGCCGTTGGATCAGCATCGCCCGGCTACCGCTCGCCCGCGAGTTCGCCCGCCTTGCCCCGCTGGATCTTCGCCGCGTGTCCCTTTGGCCGATCCGCCGCCGCCGCTCGCCGCGCCGCGCGTCTCTCGTCAAGTGGGACCGCCGAGGTGTCGCTTTTTCCACACACCTTCGTCCGAGCGCTGCCACGACAAGTGGGTCCCACCAAACTCTTGTTCATCGTCTCCGACGGGACTTCGTTCCGATTCTTCGCGCCGCGCGCCGCCCTCGACATGGGTTCTAGGGTTTCGGCCCTATTTAAAGCCGCGCCCGTGTCACGAGGATCGCATCCACCCCGCCGCCTTTCCCCGTACCGTTAACCCTTGATCGCCGCCGTTTGGCGGAATCGAGCTCGAACCTCAAGACCGCCGTGAGCTTCTCGCCGGATTGCGCAGCCACCGGTGAGCTTCACCGCCACCGAGCCCACCTCGAAGTTCGCCGCCAAGGGCAACCCGGCGCGCGCGTTCGTTCCACGGGAAGCCCTACTCGCGCCGCCACTATCGGCCGTATCGCTCCGCCGCTCCTCGTGTCGTCGCCGCCGCTCGGTCATCTCGCGAGTAGCGACCGCGTACCAGATCGCCAGTCGACCGAGTCAGAGCGCACCTCCGCCGCCGCCGAGCCGTCATCCGCCAGATCCGTGGTCGCGGAGTGCCGCCGCCGTTACGCCTCCGTGGTCGCCCACGCGACCACATCCCCTCTCAGGCCGGGCGTGTCGCTGCGTGGTCGCATCGTCGAGCCACGCCGCCTTGGCCCACCGGCCGTTCTCCCGGCTCGGTGGATTTGGTCTATCAGTGGTAGAGCCAGCGACGATGGGGCCCACTGTCGCTTTTCTTTTAAATTTAATTCTTTTTCCAGAAATTCTCGGCTGACGCAAGCATTGCGCAATAATCCGAATTTCCTTTATAAAAATAATTCGGGAAATTCAAGAAAATCCAAATTAGGGTTTATTTGATTTTCAAATCTTCCAAAGATCATATCTTTTGCATCCGAACTCCGATTGAGCCCATTCAAATTTGTAAATTCATATAAAATTAAGATCTATTTAATGGTGAATTTTATTTAATTTTTGGAGTTTATTTTGCCTCTGTTATTCATTTGTTTTGTTTCTTTTGTCTCGCTTCATGCAGTAGACATCGATACTTCGGGGAATTTTGCAGAAGAAGGGGCACCTCAAGACCAAGACCAATATCTAGATCTATTCCAAGGCAAGTTATACCTTTGATCATATTGAACCCAGTTTTCAAAATACTTTGTTTTCAATGTATTGCATTCTATTTCAAGTATTTATTTAAATGCTTTTGGGATAGTTATTAATCCAAATTGTTATGCCACATTGTCTATTGTATGCCATAATCTTTTGTCACCCTAGGTTGGTTAATTATTAGTTGGTATTATCATAGCACCAACGTGGGTTGGTTAGATACGATTAGACTGCTTAGCCATGCCACGAGTCATCAATTCATGTGAGAGTTGCAATTATAAACTTGACTAAGTGATTATGGAACTGTGTGATGAAACTGTGTGTCTTTGTGTGTTGTTACTCGTTGATGGCATGTGTTGCACTTAACCAACAGGTGGGAAAAGATTTAGACGAGGCAAGTGGTGGATTCTGTGTGAATGGTGGAGTGTGTGCTTATTAAACTTTGTGATTTGGGTTAAAATGGAAGTCTTGCCTTGGTCAATTAAGGACTTAACTTTGTGCGCCATTGAACTGGGCCTATCAGACGACCACATGCCTAGTATGGGCTAGGCTTGACTTAGTAAGTTATGGAGTCTTGACATTGACAACTCAAAGTTGTATTTAAGCTATGTGATGGGTGGAGATGTGATATGTCACATCGCGGGACGATTCATTGATCCTGCTCAATGGTGTGTGTCGCTCCAAGGGTGTGTGTACAAATTGACGGCATAAAGCACACCAGAGTGTCATTGTTTGAGATGAAGTCTCGAAAGGTTTTGTTGTGATCAACTCGATCCGGTTGGTTTCATCGTGTGGGTAAAGTGTACAACCTCTGCAGAGTGTTTAAACCAATCTATTCGAATAGCGCGCCTCTGTTATGGACATGCTCGAATTTCACACGAGGGGTAGTTTTTCATAAAACAATTGGGAAGGGTCATTGTGTGAGATAACTTGTTCAGCTGTGTGAAAGAACTTGATTAGACTGTGTGTCCTTTGTGAAATCAATTGTTAACTTATTATTGTCTATTTGTTTTGAATTATGCTTTCAATCTATTATTTGTATTCAATTGCAAATGTTGCATTTCTGCAAAACAACCACAGAAGCCATTCCTTTGGAATAAGCCATCATCTATAAATTGCATTCTGTGGTATGACTTGCGAGTACGGTGTGTACTCACTCTTGCTAAACAAATCAGCGTATGGAGGAGTCGTCACCGCTTTTGAAGAAGAGTTCTACGAAGGTTGAACGTTAGGGTCTTGATCGATCGGTTGCTCGTGGTAAATTGATGGGAGCCACCGAGTTTATTTCGTTTCATTGCAGTTTATTTCTTTATTGTCAGCCTTGCATGGCTTAATAAATGTAACACTCGACCATAAGGTCCCAACAGTTATTTGTTATTTAAATGTACTCGTTTATTCTTATATTCGTTGTATGGATGTGATATTTCATCAATGTTGACACTGTGTGCTAGTGCGTGATCCTGGACTAGTGCAGAATACACAGAGGGTCCAGATTTGCATATTTGGGTCCCGACAGAGGTGGTATCAGAGCCATACTGACTGTAGGTCTTGACCCTAGTTAGATTGGCCGTTCTTAGTGAGTCCAAACTATTTTCTAAAGCAAAATTTACTTGCAAGATTAATTGAACTCTTTAACTCATCTCATGTCTCTCTTGACTCAACTATTGCTGAAATTCTTTCTCTCCCCGCTGCCTTTAAAGATGTTTTTATATCCTTGTCCATCTTGACAGATGCCTCGTCTTCAGAGTTATGGAGAGCGCAAGGGAGGACTTGCCGCCGAGCTTTGGAAGTTGCTACAAGTACTTGGAGGGTTCGATCGTCCATTGTACCGTGGCAGTGCTTGGATTGTGAACGGCCGAGATCGGGGAGTGATCTGCCATTTAACCGTCTACGCCAGGCAGAACACCAAGGCAAGCAAACCACTGAACATCTCAGCTCGAAGGAGTATTTGGATTGAAGCAATCCAGGAGTCTTCACGCCTTGCCATCCTGAGGATCTGCAACATCTACTCTCGAGAGCTTCGTGACACAGTTTTCCGTTATCATCCCCGCACTTCCGACGTGGATCTTGCTGCACGTTTTCCGTCTACGGAGGGAGAAGACAACGCCACCGTCGTGCATCTCGCCCAGTTCGCCGCTGCTCAGGAAGAATCGTTGAAGTTAGCCGCCACAGAGTGGAGGTACCTATGAGACTCTTCAGAGAGTCAAGAAAGGATCGCCATATTAGAAGAAACTCTTTATGGACGACACGATCACGAAGAAGATATCAAGAGGAAGACCTGAAGAAGTCGATGGACCTACCGAACGGAAGAGCCAGTGAGCTGTAAGCACCACCAGATCTGCACTCGAGACACTGCTCCTATTGCACCATCCGGGACATCGGATCGGTTTATGAGTATGCCACCACTTTCAGTCTACAAAGAGCGGGAGCACCGTCAAGGTGCGGAGGCTATTTGATTGAGTAGTCTGTTCGCGTTGTTTGAGCTTAACCGCTTTATGTCTTGAGTCGCCCTTTAGGCGGTAGTTTGGTGTGCTTAAGTTCGTCCTTATTTTTGTGTGCAAGTATGAGCTGCAAAGGCCCTTAGGCATTTGTTGCAAGCCATACTATTATCTTAATCAATATAAGAGTTTGATTGAGCTTTCTTAAAATATGTTGGGTTTTACCTACCCCGCTTAGTTCTACAACTTATCTCGTGCTTGCTACCTTATCTAACCCTTGGAGATTCACCGGATGGTTCGGACTCGTCAAGGCTGCGCAAGTGGTTACGATACTCCGATGTCGAAGGACGGAGCAAATCCCAGAAGGCGGTTCCACCACAAGCACCTTCAGTCGATCTGCAGAATTTTGGAGCATTCATGACAGCTCAGACCCAGCTGATGTACACCATGATGAATCAGATGCAAGCTATGAATAACCAGAGCAACAACAATCAGCATCACAATGGAGCCCCAGTTGCTCATGATCACAATGGATCATCCAAGTTGGCGGAGTTTATGAGGACCCGTCCACCAACCTTTTTGGACATGTCTCACCAAGAGAAGGCGATGATTGGCTACGTGTTATTGAGAGAAAGCTGCGATCACTCAATGCATCGATCATGAAAAGTTCATGACGCCTCTCACGGATGGAAGGCATTGCCGCCGAATGGTGGGAAAACTTTGTGCTTGCGCATGGAACGCCGCAAGATATTACTTGGGAAGAGTTCACCACCGCCGCCAAGATCATGTACCGAAGGAATCATGGATCTAAAGAAGGATGAATTCGTGCTCTCAAGCAAGGAGGAATGTCGTTGATCGACTACCTCAACAAATTCTCTCAACTTGCTCGATATGCTGCAGAAGATGTCGCCACTGACAAGGCTCGTCAGAGTAGTTTTCGAAAGGATTGAACACGGACTTCAAGTCAACTTGATCGCCCACACCTTTCCTGATTTTCAAGAATTAATCAACAAGGCTTTGATTCTAGAGGATAAGCGCAAGGAATTGGAAGATCATCGTAAGCGCAGAATGGCTCAGCAAGGAAGTCACCAACCCCAGCTGAGGGCAAGAATGATTCCACCGCAGTTTAGCCGTTTTCCACCACAGAATTCTGCCAGACCACCTGCACCAACTTCAGCACCTCGCCCAGTTGCTCAGAACTTCCGCAACCCCGCACTGCACCCCAATCCGAAGAAGCAACCCACGTAATACAACCAGAGTTTGCTTTACCTGTCGTCAGCCAGGGCATTTCGCCAACCGATGTCCGCAGAATGGGACTATCACTCCAGTACGCTTCAACCTTGGGAACACACCAGCCAAGACACCAGTACAAGGCAACCATCAAGGAACTTCTCAAGCTACCGGTCAATCCGGAGGAGCACCGCCATCATGGTCGAGGTCGTGTCAACCACGCCACTCTGGAAGGAGCTCAAGAAGCACTGACGTTGTCTTCGGGTAAGTTCCTAGTAAATTCAAGACTGCATCGACCGCCTGCTTGATTCGGAGCTTCGCATTCGCTTGTTTCGGAATTTTGCAACTAAGAACAAATTGGAAGTTATGCATCTTAAGCATACTCTGTTAGTCCAGTCGCCTGGAGCAGAGCTAAGTTCTAAAGTTGGATGTTTAGGAGCTAGGCTACTCATAGCTGGAGTTGAATTTCTAGCCAACCTAATAGTTCTAGACACTCAGACCATAGATGTCATCCTTGGTATGGATTGGTTATCCAAACATAAAGCGATGCTAGATTGTGGCAAGAGCCGTAATAATAGAGGATACCACAGGAAAGAAAGTTGAATTTCTAGCCACCTCAGTATGTGATGGACATTTGGTAGTCAACAGTCTGAAGACAGTTTCCTTGGAAGACGTACCTGTAGTCAGAGATTATCCGGACGTATTTCCAGAAGAATTACCAGGAATGCCACCGGACCGTGACATTGAGTTTGTCATCGATCTAGTGCCGGGAACAGCACCCATTTCCAAGAGACCCTATCGGATGCCAGTCGATGAACTTGTAGAAATGAAGAAGCGCATGAAGAACCATGGAGAAAGGTTTTGTAAGACCTAGTTCGTCGCCATGGGGAGCACCAGTTTTGTTCGTCAAGAAGAAAGATGGAAGCATGAGAATGTGCATTGATTATCGTTCTCTCAACGAAGTCACCATCAAGAACAAGTACCCATTGCCCAGAATTGATGATTTGTTCGACCAGATGAAAGGAGCCGGAGTATTCTCCAAGATCGATCTGCGATCAGGTTACCATCAGTTGAAGATTTGTCCTAAGGATGTACCAAAGACCGCTTTCTCAACCCGGTATGGACATTATGAGTTTTTAGTCATGTCTTTTGGATTGACTAATGCCCCTGCCTACTTCATGAACATGATGAACAAAGTATTCATGGAATATTTGGATAGGTTCGTAGTAGTATTCATTGATGATATTTTGGTATACTCAAAATCAGAAGAAGAGCATGCAGAACATTTGAGATTAATCCTAGAGAAGCTCAGAGGACATCAGTTGTATGCCAAGTTCAGCAAGTGTGACTTTTGGAAGAAGAAAGTTGATTTCCTCGGTCATGTGATGACAAAGGAAGGAGTAGCGATTGACCCTAAAGGTTAAAGTCAGAATGAATTGGGAGCACCCAAGACGGTTACTCAAATTCGTAGTTTCTTGGGAATGGCAGGATACTATCGTCGTTTCATTGAAGGATTCTCAACGATTGCTAAGCCTCTTACGCAATTATTGAAGAAAGAGAAGAAGTACATTTGGACCCCAGCTTGTGAAGAGAGTTTTCAAGAATTGAAGAAACGTCTAACTTCAGCCCCAGTGCTAGTTTTGCCGGATCCTAGTAAGGATTTTGATATCTACTGTGATGCTTCGCGTCAAGGATTAGGATGTGTCCTTATGCAAGAAGGAAGAGGCGCCGCTTATGCGCCAAGGCAATTAAGGCCTCATGAAGAGAACTATCCTACCCATGATTTGGAACTAGTGCCGTAGTGCATGCCTTGAAGATTTGGCGTCATTATCTCATCAGAATCGCCGTGAAGTCTACAGATCATAAGAGCTCAAGTACATATTCACTCAGTCTGATTTGAACATGAGACAGAGAAGATGGTTGGAATTAATAAAGGATTATAATCTTGGAATCCATTACCATCCTGGTAAGGCCAATGTAGTTGCAGATGCACTGAGTCGTAAGAGCTACTGCAATGCTCTGGAAGCAAAAGAGTTGTGTTCAGAACTTCAGGAGGAATTCCAGAAGCTACAGCTAGAAGTTGTTCCGGAAGGATTTGTGGCCAGTTTGGAAGTGCAGTCTACTCTGGAGAAACAGATTCGTGAAGCCCAACCCAAGGATTCTGAGTTTGCCGACCTCAAGAAGAAGATGGCAGAAGGAAAATTTAAAGACTTCACCGTGGATGATCAGGATATATTGTGGATCAATGGACGTATCTGTGTACCGGATATGGATGGATTAAGACAGCTGATTCGGAAGGAAGCCCATGACTCAAAGTATTCAATTCACCCTGGAAACACTAAGATGTATCAGGATGTTAAGAATAAGTTTTGGTGGCCAAACTTAAAGCGAGACGTCGCAGAGTTCGTTGCCTTATGCGACGTGTGTCAGAAAGTAAAGGCAGAGCATCAGAGACCAGCAGGTTTGCTACAACCGCTGAAGATACCAGAATGGAAGTGGGAAGAGATCGGTATGGATTTCATTACCGGTCTACCCAAGACTCAATCAGGTTATGATTCGATTTGGGTAATAGTGGATCGTTTGACTAAGGTTGCCCATTTCTTGCGGTCAAAACCACTTATTCGGAGATCGCCTTGCGGAATTGTATATGTCAAAATCGTCGACCGCACGGTGTGCCTAAGAAGATAGTGTCGATCGAGGATCTCAATTCACCTCTCGTTTCGGGCGAGTCTACATGAAGCCCTCGAACTCATCCGAATTTCAAGATCGCTTATCATCCACGCATGATGGACAGACTGAAAGAGTCAACCAGATATTAGAAGATATGTTGAGAGCCTGTGCCTTAGCTAATGCTACCAGTTGGGATAAAAGTTTGTCGTATGCAGAATTCTCGTACAACAACAGTTATCAAGCAGTTTGCAGATGTCACCATTTGAAGCTCATGCGGCCGTACTGCAGAACTCCATTGAATTGGTCGAAACAATTTGAACGTGTAGTGTTCGGGCCAGATATTATTCAGGAAGCCGAAGAACAAGTTGCTATGATCAGAGAGAGGTTAAAGATAGCCCAGTCCAGGCAAAAGAGTTATGCCGATAATCATCGTCGTGACCTTAGCTTTGAACCAGAAGATTTTGTGTATCTTCGAGTTACTCCGCTCAGAGGTGTTAAGAGATTCCACACAAAAGGGAAGCTTGCTCCAAGGTATGTGGGTCCATTCAAGGTTTTGGAACGCCGAGGGGAAGTTGCGTACCAGTTAGAGCTACCACAGTCATTAGCAGGAGTGCATGATGTCTTTCATGTCTCTCAGCTGAAGAAGTGTCTTCGTGTGCCAGAAGAGCAGACCCCGTTGGAGTCAATTGAACTGAAGGAGGATCTCACGTACAAAGAACAACCTGTTAGGATTTTGGATGTCGCAGAGCGCCGCACCAGAAGCAAGACCGTTCGTTTCTGCAAAGTCCAGTGGAGTAACCACTCAGAAGGAGAAGCAACGTGGGAACGTGAAGAAGAGTTGAAAGCCGAGTTCCCTAGCCTTTTCTCTAGCTAGCCGGAATCTCGGGGACGAGATTCGTTTAAGGGGGGAGGTTTGTAACATCCCTATTTTCAGAGCTTTAAAAATCTTTTAAATATTGGTAGCAAGAAAATTTACCATTTGGATTATTTGAATATTAATTTAAAAAGCTTAATATGGACTTCAAGGACAAATTGATTTAATGAGCTTAATCCCATCAACAATTGTCAAAACTATTTTATTTAGATTCTATATGCTTGGATATATTTTATAGAATTTTCTGAGATTTTTCCAAAGTCATTTGCTATTTTCTAATTGCTATTTGCATTTTCTGGATTTATTTAAAAGAAAAATCTATTTTAAATCCTTGAACGATCTTGGGCGAAGCCCAACACTATTCCAGCCGCTCACTCCGGTAGTTGGATCAAGATCGCCGGCCGCCGCCGCTTCGCTAGTTCGCCCGCCTTGCCTCATTGGATCTTCGCCGCGGGTCCCTTTGGTCGATCCGCGCCGCCTCGCCGCGCCTCGCGTCTCTCTATCAAGTGGGACCGCCGAGGTGTCGCCTTTTTCCACACACCTTCGTCCGAGCCGCTGCCGCTGACAAGTGGGTCCCACCGAAACACTGTTCATCGTCTCCGATCGGGACTTCGTTCCGATTCTTCGCAGCGCCGCCCGCAAATCCTCGACATGGGTTCTAGGGTTTCGGCCCTATTTAAAGCCGCGCCCGTGTCACGAGGATCGCATCCACCCCCGCCGCCTTTCCCCCACAGCCGTTAACCCTTGATTGTCCTCATTTTGCCGGAATCGGAGCTCGAACCTCAGCACCGCCGTGAGCTTCCTCGCCGGATTGCGCAGCCACCGGTGAGCTTCAGCCGCCACCGAGCCCACCCCTGAGTTCGCCTCGCCAAGGGCAACCCTATGCTGCGTTCGTTGCCTCGGGAAGCCCTACCTCGCCGCCGCCACCATCGGCCGTATCGCTCGCCGCTCCTCGTGTCGTCGCCGCCGCTCGGTCATCTCCGCGAGTAGCGCCGCGTCACCGGGATCGCCAGTCGCGACCGAGTCCGAGCGCACCTCGCCACCGCCGAGCCCATTGTCATCCGCCAGATCCGTGGTCGCCGGAGTGCCGCCGTCGTTCTGCCTCCGTGGCTGCCCACGTGTGCAGCCACATCCCCTCTGTCTTTGGCGTGTCGCTGCGTGGTCGCATCGCCGAGCCACGCCGCCCTGGCCCACCGGGTGGTTCTCCTCGGCTCGGTGGATTTGGTCTCGTGGTCGAGCCAGCGGCGATGGGGCCCACTGTCGATTTTCTTTTAAATTTAATTCTTTTTCCGAAATTCTCTACGACGCAAGCATTGCGCAATAATCCGAATTTCCTTTATAAAAATAATTCGGAAATTCAAGAAAATCCAAATTAGGGTTTATTTGATTTTCAAATCTTCCAAAGATCATATCTTTTGCATCCGAACTCCGATTGAGCCCATTCAAATTTGTAAATTCATATAAAATTAAGATCTATTTAATGGTGAATTTTATTTAATTTTTGGAGTTTATTTTGCCTCTGTTATTTATTTGTTTTGTTTCTTTTGTCTCGTTTCATGAGTAGACATCGATACTTGGGAATTTTGCGAAGAAGGGCACCTCAAGACCAAGACCAATATCTAGATCTATTCCAAGGCAAGTTATACCTTTGATCATATTGAACCCGTTTTCAAAATACTTTGTTTTCAATGTATTGCATTCTATTTCAAGTATTTATTTAAATGCTTTTGGGATAGTTATTAATCCAAATTGTTATGCCACATTGTCTATTGTATGCCATAATCTTTTGTCACCCTAGGTTGGTTAATTATTAGTTGGTATTATCATAGCACCAACGTGGGTTGGTTAGATACGATTAGATCGCTTAGCCATGCCACGAGTCATCAATTCATGTGAGAGTTGCAATTATAAACTTGACTAAGTGATTATGGAACTGTGTGATGAAACTGTGTGTCTTTGTGTCATTACTCGTTGATGGCATGTGTTGCACTTAATCAACAGGTGGGAAAAGATTTAGACCGAGGCAAGTGGTGGATTATGTGTGAATGGTGGAGTGTGTGCTTATTAAACTTTGTGATTTGGGTTAAAATGGAAGTCTTGCCTTGGTCAATTAAGGACTTAACTTTGTGCGCCATTGAGCTGGGCCTTCTTTGACGACCACATGCCTAGTATGGGCTGGGCTTGACTTAGTAAGTTATGGAGTCATGACATTGACAACTCAGGTTGTATTTAAGCTATGTGATGGGTGGAGATGTGATATGTCACATCGCGGGACGGTTCATTGCATCCTGTCCAATGGTGTGTGTCGTTCCAAGGGTGTGTGTACAAATTGACGGCGATAAAGCACACCAGAGTGTCATTGTTTGAGATGAAGTCTCGAAAGGTTTTGTTGTGATCAACTCGATCCGGTTGGTTTCATCGTGTGGGTAAAGTGTACAACCTCTGCAGAGTGTTTAAACCAATCTATTCGAATAGCGCGTCCTCGGTTATGGAAATGCTCGGGAATTTCACACGAGGGTAGTTTTTCATAAAACAATTGGGAAGGGTCATTTGTGTGAGATAACTTGTTGTTTGTGTGAAAGAACTTGATTAGACTGTGTGTCCTTTGTGAAATCAATTGTTAACTTATTATTGTCTATTTGTTTTGAATTATGCTTTCAATCTATTATTTGTATTCAATTGCAAATGTTGCATTTCGCAAAACAACCACGAAGCCATTCCTTTGGAATAAGCCATCATCTATAAATTGCATTACGTGGTATGACTTGCGAGTACGGTGTGTACTCACTCTTGCTAAACAAATCAATGAAGTGGAGGAGTCGTCACCGCTTTTGAAGAAGAGTTCTCTGAAGGTTGAACGTTAGGGTCTTGATCGATCGGTTGCTCGTGGTAAATTGATGGGAGCCACGGAGTTTATTTCGTTTCACTGCAGTTTATTTCTTTATTGTCGACCTTGCATGGCTTAATAAATGTAACACTCGACCATAAGGTCCCAACAGGTTATTTGTTATTTAAATGTACTCGTTTATTCTTATATTCGTTGTATGGATGTGATATTTCATCAATGTTGACCTTTGTGTGCTAGTGCGTGATCCTGGACTAGTGCAGAATACACAGAGGGTCCAGATTTGCATATTTGGGTCCCGACAATCCGCCGCCACCAGGGGGGAAGCCTCTTCCGTCTTGTACAGCTGTCTTCACGCCCAGCGCGCTTTCTTTGGGATCGCCGCCACCGCCGGGGGAAGCTGCCGCCACCAGGGGGAATGGAGCCTCTTCTCGTGCGCCAGAGCTATCTTCGCCGACGCTGCTATTGGGGGTCGCCGCCGACGGGGGGGAGGGGGGAGCCGCCGCCACCCGGGGGCTCACTAGGGTTCCCCCCCGTGCTGGGCTCGGGCCTTCGACCGATTCGGTTGAAGGCGTCGAACGACTTCGGTTGAAGGCCTTTTTAGCCTTCGACCGAATGAGTCGAGGGCCTTTTCAAGCTGGCCCGTGAGGAAAAAAAGAGGAAGATACGTCGTTCTAACCGCCGTGCCGTCCAATGCCGCCTATTAGACTTCGTTGTCATTGGTCGCGCCGACCAGCGCCGCCTACCAATGGGCACTGTTTCTGTTCCTCGCTGCCCGGTGATTTTCGATGGTCTCAATTATCAGGATAGGTTTCAACACATGCGTGGCTAGCATCTTTAGAAGTTTCTTACCGGCGAGTTGCCTTGTCTGCCTCGCCCTACTCCACCTGTTGAGCCTGTGCTTCCGAGTACTACTTCCGAAGACGCTTGTAAGGAGGCAGCTGATGCTTTTGAGGATGTTATGGAGACTTTTCAGACTCAGTATGCTGCCTACAAGACATGGATTGATGATGATGCTCATGCCTCTGCTATTCTGGTTGCTAGCATCGAGGTGAAATTCACTAGAGATGTGGTTGGTTTGGCTTCAGCACAGTTGATATGGACGTATCCGTGTAACCGCTACGAGCCGTCTGGTGATTCCTTTTATCTTTCTGTTGTGCGTCAGGAGTAGTCATTACTGTAGGGAGATGCCACTGTGGACGAGCTCTATACTCAATTGTCTGCGGCCTGGCATCAAATTGACTCTTTGGGACCGGATGTTTGCCACACTTATCAGTGCTGTCAGCGTCAGTAGTCTCACCTAGAGCTTCGTCGTATCTATGACTTCTTGACATGTCTTCGGGCTGAGTATGAACAGACTCATGCTCAGTTGCTGGCACGACACCCTCGTGTGACTTTGTTAGAGACCCTTGCAGCTGTTCTTACAGAGGAGATTCGCCTTCCTGTTACGGGTCTGCTGCCGCTCCAGTCATCTCTTTCGGTTCTTGCAGCTCTTCCAGCCTCTACACCAGCTACATCTGCTCCATCACCGGTTGTGTCTTCATCAGTGATGGCTGTTGTTGGCAGGAGACTACATTGCACTTACTGCAACAATGATGAACATGTACAACAAACCTGCTAGAAGAAGAAGAAGGATTTACATCGTGGTGGTCACCCTCCATAGGGAACTGGTGGTTCCCCTTCTCAGAGGAGCCCTCGCGCTTCTGATTCTCAGGAGTTGCTCACACTGCTACGTCGCATGGCTGCGTTTGCACAGTCCGGGTCTGTTGGTTCTGCTACACAATTTTCTAATGAGAGACAACATTCTACTTCTTCCTCGGGTATATTACATTGGATTCTTGACTCTGGAGCTTCTTTTCATATGACATCTGATTCCATTAGTCTCACTTCCATTCATCCTTTAGGTGCTCCTGTCACTATTCAGACAGCAGATGGTACCACTCTTTCTGTCATAGGACGAGACACACTTTCGAATTCCAATTTTTATGTTCTTGTTGTTTCTCATATTCCCAAACTAACCATGCAGCTCATATCTGCCGGTCAGCTCACTGATCATGGTTGTCGTCTTATTCTTGATTCTGATTCTTGTTGTGTTCAGGATCAACGCACGGGGACTCTGGTTGGTATTGGCCCCCACCGCCGTGACTCACAGTGTCTTTGGAAGCTTGACTGGCTTCATCTTTCTTCCACTATCTCCACTAGTCTTGTCGCCTCCACTGTTGCTACGGCTTCTGCTACATCCTCCACTGCGTATTTTGCTCAGTTGCATCATCGTTTGGGACATCTTTGCGGGTCGCATCTATTCTCCTTACTCTATCACAGTCTTTTATGGTCTATGTCTGGTGATGCTTCTCTAGATTATCAGGGTTGTAAACTTGGTAAACAGCTTCAACTTCCCTATACTTCCAGTGAGCTAGTGTCACATCGTCCTTTTGATCTTGTTCATTCCGATGTATAGGGTCCGGCTCCTTTTGTTTCGAAAGGAGGTTATCGATATTATACATTTTTATTGATAATTTTTTTCACCACAGATGGATATACTTTATGTCATCTCGTAGTGAGGTTTTATCCATCTACAAGACTTTTGCCACCATGATCCATACTCAGTTTGATTCTCCTATTCATGTCTTTCGTGCTGACTCTGCTGGGGAATACTTGTTAGGGGTCCTTCGTGGTTTTCTCGCTGAGCGGAGCACTCTCTCTCAGTTTTCTTGTCCTGGTGCCCATGCCCAGAATGGTGTGGCTGAACGAAGTATTGTCATCTTATTGAGACAACCCGTGCTCTTATGCTTTCTTCTGCTGTCCCACCATACTTTTGGGCTGAAACTATTTCTACTGTCACTTTCCTAACTAATATTCAGCCTTCTTCTGTTCTTCAGGGTGGGATCCTTGTTGAGCGTCTCTGTGGTAAGACTCCTGACTATTCTAGTCTTCGCCTCTTTTGGTGTGTGCGCTATGTTCTTCTTGCTCCTCGTGAGCGCACCAAGCTGACCATTCAGTCCGTGGAATGCGCCTTTTTGGGCTATAGCGCTGAGCATAAAAAATATCATTGTTGGGATCCTGTTGACCGAAGGATGTGAGTTTCTCGGGACGTCACTTTTGATGAGTCTCATACTTTCTACCCTCGTCCTTCTCCTTCCACCACTCCAGCATCTCTTGTTGAGCTGTTTTCTTTTCTGACTTTTCCTGCCACCCTTATAGTCACCATACCTCCATCAACGCCTTTGGCCTCTTCGGTTCCTCCTTCACCATCTCCTTCTCCACCGCCACACTCTCCAGAGGCTCCACCCGACCTTAGTCCTTCTTATCCTCTTTACTACACTCGCCGTCCGCGAGTTGAGGATTCTTCTGATGCGTCATCTTCTTGGCCTCTCATCGATATGATCTTCGTGATCGCTAGTCTATTCGGCCTCCTACGCGCTTTTGTTTAGCGGCTTTTGCCGAACAGACTTCTTATCGTTATGCTGCTGTTCATCAGGAGTGGCAGCATGCGATGGCAGAGGAGATTGCTACCCTTGAGTGTATTAGCACGTGGGATCTTGTCCCTCTTCCCACGCGTGTTACTATTATCACGTGCAAGTGGGTCTACAAGATTAAAACCCGCTCTGATGGTTCTATAGAGCGCTACAAGGCTTGTCTTGTGGCACATGGTTTTCAGTAGGAGCATGGTCGTGATTATCATAAGACTTTTGCTCCTGTGGCTCACATGACCACTGTTCGCACTCTTCTTGCTGTGGCATCTATTCAGGCATGGTCCATCTCTCATCTTGATGTCAAGAATGTCTTCTCAATGGTGAGATACGTGAGGAGGTTTATATGCAGCCACCACCCGGATATTCTGTTCCTGATGGTATGATTTGCTACCTTCGCCGGTCTCTTTGTGGCCTCAAGCAAGCTCCTCGTGCTTAGTTTGAACGTTTCTCCTCCGTTGTCACTGCAGTTGGTTTCTCTGCAAGTGCTCATGATCTTACTCTTTTTATTCACACTTCGCATCATGGTCATACGCTTCTCTTATATGTTGATGATATGATCATTACTGGAGATGATTCTCAGTACATCACTTTTGTCAAGGAGCGTCTTAATGAGCAGTTTCTCATATCTGATCTGGGTTCTCTTTGCTACTTTCTTGGGATTGATGTTATTTCTATGCCTGAGGGTTTCTATCTGTTTCAAGAAAAGTATATTCAGGACCGTCTTGATCGTGCTTCTCTTACGGATTAGCACACACTGAGACTCCCATAGAGCTTAATGTTCATCTTCGGTCCACTGATGGTGAGCCTCTTACTGATGCTACTCGATATCGTCATCTTGTTGGGAGTCTTGTTTATTTGGGTGTCACTCGTTCTGATATTTCATACCCTGTGCATATCTTGAGTCAGTTTGTTTCTGCTCCTACTCAGCTCCACTATAGTCATCTTCTTCGTGTTCTACGATATTTTTGCGGAACCATCACTCGTCGTCTGTTTTTCCCTTGTTTCAGCTTTTTACAGCTCTAGGCATATTCTGATGCTACCTGGGCTAGTGATCACTCTAATCGTCGGTCTCTTTCTGCCTATTGTGTTTTTCTTGGTGGTTCTCTCATTGTCCGGAAGACTAAAAAGCAGACAGCAGTTTCTCGTTTGAGTGCTGAGGCTGAGTTGCGAGCTATGGCCTTGTTGACTACAGAGGTTACTTGGCTACGGTGGTTACTTGAGGATTTTTGTGTTTCTGTTTAGTACCAACTCCTCTTTCGTCTGACAGTACAGAGGCTATTAGCATTGCTACAAATCCGGTGAAGCATGAGCTTACAAAGCATATTAGTGTTGATGTTCCTACATGCAGACCCAGGTGTAGGATCAGATTGTTGCTCTTCAGTACGTGCCTTCGGAATTTCAATTGGCACACTTCTTCACAAAGGCGCAGACCAGAGTTCAGCACAACTTCTATCTCTCCAAACTTAATGTTGTTGATCCACCATAAGTTTGAGGGGGTGTTAGATGTGTATTATACAAGGTGCTCTTTGCATATATAACATCCATGTACTTGTATATATATTGGCTCATTGGCCTCATATTGAATACAAGCTCTATTCGTAATAGTTAGATCATGTGGATAGGCCGTGGATTTTGTGATGATGAATAATTGATTTTTCGGTTGTTGCAATATTCAGTTTGGGTGGTCGGGTCATGTCTTGTATCGGGTGGTCCAAACGGTGATACTTCATGACTCTCTTGCCGCAAGGCTTCGACCGGATTCTAAGTATTGTAGCTCCGAGTACTATAGCTCTGAGTATTGTGCTGCGAGTACCGAATAATGTACTCAGTCGTGAGTCGATGTGTGTACCGAGTACGAAGGACAGTCGAAGTCGCATGGTCAGAAGCTACAGTGACTAGTCGATGGACGAAAGCTACACTGTATGGTCGAAGGTCAAAAGCTACAGTACCTGATCTGTGGTCAAATGCTACAGTGCATGGCCGGTGGTTGAACGCTACAATGCTTGGTCGATGTCTGAAGCTACAGTGCATAGTCAATGATCGTAAGCTACAGTGTATGGTCGATGGTCGGAAGCTACAGTGTCTGGTCGATAGTCGTAGGCTTCACGGTCGGTATTCGTAGGCTTTGCGATCGGTAGTCGTAGGCTTCGCAATCGGTAGTCGTAATCTTCACGATCGGTATTCGTAGACTTCGAGTGCTTCAATACTTGTAATCTTCGAGTAGCTCGAGTACTCGTGTCTGTTCAACCAGCGATCTGACCGGTTTGTGCACAACGATCTGACCGGTTTGTGCACAGTGGTCAGATCGTCTTTTCAGAGTGGTCTCGGGTTTTTTTTCTCTAAAAGCTTGAAAAGTAAGATCGTGGATGATCTGATTCATGTTTATTGATGGGTGAGAGTGTGATATGCGTGTGTGGCTGATATTGGTTAAGTTGGAGAACTTGTGCCGGAAAAATATTCTTTGGTCTTTGCACGTGCAGGTTGGGCGTGGAGACAATCATAATCGATGACGAGGAGGACCGGGACTAGGATGGTAAAATCCAAGGTTCAGGCGGTCAAGGATGCCACGAGGTGGTCGGGTTTACGCTGGGGCACATGGAGATCAAAGGTGCATGCATGATGCGTGGAGAAGCTACGAGAGGTGCAGTCCTGAAGGTTTCGACACGTGGGGACTTATGGAAGGTGCTCGTAACCAGAAGGTTTAGAGATTTTGGAAAATCCATGTTTGGAGGTGTTTCGGGTCCCTTGATTTTGGAAACAGATATGATTTTGTGTCCGAGTTATGAGGATACAGTTTAGGGCTCTAGCATAAAAGGAGGGAGGGGTTAAGAGTTACAAGGAGATTTTCGGGGCGACGACTTTCGGGAGAAAGCTTTTGGAGTTTTCGTGCTAAGGTTTGATGGGTGCCGTTAGAGCACTTTCTGGCCACAGAACATGATTCAGAAATAAAAGATCAGATCTATTCCAAGAAAGATTAGTCATCGCCGACGGCGTGTTCTTCTAGTTACAATCTTCGACTAGTTTTCGTGTCGAGTAGTCTTCAAAGCATTCTCATTCGAGTAGTCCTCGACGAGTTCTCCTTCCGAGCTGTCTTCGACTTTGTTCTCGTTCTGTCACATCCCCAATTTAATAAAGAGGATTACTATGCATCTCTTTAGCATGCATCATGTTATCAAACATTTACATTCTATAGTTTGCAATTGGAAAATTTTATCCGGAGGTCTACACACACACTTACAAAAATAAATTCTGAAGAAAATAGTAATAAAAACATATAGAAACCCCTCTGGAAATAATTTATTCAAAAACTATATTAATTATCATGAATTCATATAATTTTTCCCAAATTTTTGGAATTTAACATGATCTACAGAAAATTCAAACTCGATTGTCAACATATGCTTTTGGGAATTTGAAATATACCAAATAAATGTTGAAAAATGGATTTTACAAATTTTTGTGGGTCCTAGGTTGCCCTAGGAACCCCTCTAATTAATTTCATATTTTTATGAATTTAATCTCTATTTTTTAAGGCCAGTCAAACTAGGAGGTTTAAAATTCAAATCTGGTCAATTGGGAGCAATATTCCTCGGGCTCAAACCCAATACACAGTAGTCCGACCGAGTCACTTGGCGAGCCGTCCCAACCAAACCCTCTCGGATGCTGACCCTCCGATCCAGATCCCACAGCTAATCTCCTCGCGCGCGCCCGCTCGTTCCTTTTCTCTCTCTCTCTGCCACTAGGTCCCACCTGTCGGACCTGTCTTCTCCTTCGCGCTGGCACTCGTGCAGAAGTCGAACGCCACGCGCCGCGTGTTCTCTGCGGAGCTCTGTCACCGCCGTGACCGCACCGCCCAAGCTGACCCGTACCCGAGCTTCCCTAGCTAACGCAGCCTCTCCTCCGTCCAGTTGCCGTCTTTAACCTGCCTCCCTGCTCTCGCTTTTCCCGCACTTCTCCTCCAGCCGTCGAGGAGAGGGAAGCTAGTGTGAGCTCTGTTCTTCGGTAAACCTCTCATCTCCGGGTCTCCGAGCCTTCTCTTCCGATGATGGTTCCATTTTCGCTAAGCCCTAGCTTTGGTTTCGTTTGTAGCTTCCGGAACGCGACTGTGTCTTCCTCAGCTCTGGTTCATGCCCAGAGCTTGCACCCGAGGACACCGCTATTCTACCTTCGCCTCCGGTGAGCTACTTGCTAACTCTCGCGCGTCATATCATGTCTTTGATCTCGAGTATGAGTTCCCCTCACCCAATTTTGGCAATGCACGACAGGAGCTTGTGAATTCGAAGGTTGGTCTATTTTTGGACAAAACCCAAACTCTTCGTCTCCCACTTTGATCCGGTAAGACACTCCTCAATTCTCTGCTGCTATAGCATACACTAGGGATCTTTGGGCCATCCCGAAGCTTCAATGTCTTTCTTGTTGCTCAGGGTGCTTTCTCCTCGTTGAACCGCATCACCGACGTGGACCTCACCGTCGCCAAGCCAGCTCCGGCCACCACCTCTTCTCCCCGACCTTCAGGTAGCCTCCCTGGACTTCACTGATGCTTGGGCACCCGCTTCTTGGAACAATGCAGAGCTTGTTTGTGCTGTGCGCATTTGCCATGTTGACACCGCCGCTCATCTCCGACGAGCCGCCGGCACAGGCCACCTCAAGGGTCGCCACCACCACCCATAGAAGCGCACTGCTATTAGGAACCCATCCCTACCCTTGGCCGGCTCCGCCGTGGCGCGTAGCGCCGGCGAGCCGCCGAGCAATCTCACGGGCGCGTTGTCGGACGCGTCCGACACTGTAGCAAAGCCATTAAGGCGTTGATCCGGTCATTTAATGGCTAATGATTGCTTACTGTAGTAAATGTTGTCTTAAGAAAGTGATGAGTCTATTACATGTGGGCCCATGCACAGAAAGCGGAAAGGTTAAGCTGCAGCTGACGGGTGGGCCTGGCTACTTAAACGCACGTTCACTGTGCTGTGAGCCGGCCGTGGGCTTGTGGTCTAAACGCTATGCGGTAGACCGTGTCACTGACAAGTAGGCCCCGTCTGTCAGCCGAGAAAAATTAAAACCCTGGGTAAATGAGAAACAACACTGTTTGCTGGTCCCACTGATCAGCGACTGCGGCTAGGTGAGCTTCGGTAAGAAAAGTATAAATCCATTTAAGAAAATCAGAATGTATTTGTTTATAAACTTAAAAATATGATTAACTTCAAAAATGCATAACAAATTCATTTTTACCCAAAATGGGATGAAACCAGTGCTTGTAATTTTTAATTTTGATGAAATATACTTTAAAATAGGTTGCACATTTATCTCAGTATCAGAAAAGATAGTTTTGAAAAATGAGCATTTAATTGTTTATCTTTACAATAGAAAAATGGGTATAACTTTGAAAATTCATAACTTTTGCATGGAAACTCCTAATGAGATGAACCAATTTGCAGTGGACTCACAATAATATGCCCAATTTATCTATGAAATCAATTACCTCCCCAATGTTCTGCAAATTTTGGTAAAAACTTTAAATTGGATAAAATGCATTTTCGGGACATACAAACTTCAAACGACCATAACTTTCACCTACTAAATCCAAATGGAATAATTATTGTACCTAAATTCATCTTAAAGCAAAAACTATCTACTGTAGAAAAATCATGCATTTTGGAGCACTTTGATGTTTATGTTATTTCTCGATGTTTATCGATATTTCCGTTCTTTAGATACCGACGAAATCAACGTAGATTCTTACGCCACCGAGAGTGAACAACTACTCTTCCAGCAAGGCAAGCATCATTTGAACTTTCTTTTGCATCATATTGATCCCAGTTTTATTACACTAGTGTTTGAAATGCAATGATATTGCCTGCATGCTATTTTCGGTATACCGTTATGTTATGAGTAGATTAGTTATATCCTATACTTGCTAGTTATCTCTGATATTTCCCATACACATATGCTTAAGATAGATGGTGTGATGATATGATCGTTGTGTGTTGTATGCTTAGCGTTGCGAGTCTAGAAAACGCAGTAGATCAATTGACTGGACTAGCTCGTCAATTGTGGGAGACACATAACGATTCTTATTCTTTTATTAATTTTTGTCCAGATTGTTACTTCTGGTTATTGAGTTAAATTTTAGTTATGTTAAAAAGGTTTTTGGGTTCGGACAATGGTTGTAGTGTGGGTGCTGTTATGCACGAGACTTGGGTTCGTGGTTGTCTTGTCTGGGCCATTAAGGACCGAGCCATGGACGTTACACTCCAAGTACCGAGCGTACTATCACATGCGGGATATGGGTACCGTACGGTTGAGTAAGGGGAAGGTTTTATTGGGTTGGACCGCAGGTGGTGTGAGGACATAGAGACCGTGAAATCCTATGTTCCTTAGGAACCCACTGTGATATATACTGTGCTTAATGAGCACGATTACTTATGTTGAGGAAAAACAACATACTAACTACCTCACACTGGCCCCTCCGGCAAACGTGTGCGTTTGCTATATGCTTATGTCTAAGTTGGGATTTGTCTCACATGGGTGGCCTATCCCAATAGGATTTTCTTGCTAAAAATGACTGTATCTCGATTCTCCCCGGCCGGCATACCTAAGGAAGTGTGCTATTTTTCGGAGGCATCCAGAGGCTTACGGGCTAGTCGGGTCATGTGGGTAAAGTAGTACACCTATGCAGAGTTAATCTATTCGAATAGCCGTGTCCATGGTTATGGACAACACTTGGTTTAAGTATGCTTCATCGTTAGACTTGAAAATTAAAAGTTGACATGGTTATAAATTGCTTACGACACGAATGAGATGTTCGTGTGCTTTAGTTTATCAAAGTGGACAGCCGCTTTGGTATTGTTTGATTTATTACATTATCTATGTCTTGTGAAACTTTTGTTTGAATAAATAATTTTTAACTTGGCTTTGAAAACTAGGTGGTCTAGGAATGTAAGATGTTGCGTTTTCTGCAAATTAAGACACTACTGCTATCCTTTGATTGCCCAATATGCATAACTAGATTTTCTTTATGTAAGACTTGCGAGTGCACTTGTACTCAGCCAGATGTTGGCTGGCCTTTTTGTTTTCTTTTCAGGTGAGGACGACTTTGAGCCCGATGAGCTCGGCAATGCCGATTTAGGCGGTACTGACGAGTAGTGCTATTATTTAACCCCAGTCGGTTGCCAGGGGTTATGGGTATACCATGCTGATCTTTTGGTTTATTTATAATGCTTCCGCTACTACTTTATGATCTCATTTGAATTTGGCCGGTCGGCCCTTGTAATAACTGCAAACTTGACTATTATCGATGTATGTCTTTTGAGCCATTGATGTATGAATGTTGTATGGGTGTGACCCACGTTGAAGGTGAGTTTAAGGGCACGTTGGTCGCTGATCTTGGGAGCCAACGTGATCTCATTCTCGCTGTGATGAATTCCCTTTAACTTATTTAAGTGTGTGCTTGAACTGTTGGAGATTCGGTCATCATGCGTGCTCGCAGAGGAGCAGCGTGTATGATCATCGGGCTCTAGTTTCGGTTGGGCCGCCACTTAGGTGGAGTTAACTTGGAATTCATTTACTTGAGGCTCAGAATTACTTCCTTAAGATCGTGATTACCTCGATCTTACGGGATTAACCCGGGGTCCTCACACGTTCCAAGTAGTGCGTGATGCTCTCAAGTCATAGGATGGAAGAAATCCGATAGTCGAACTCTTTCGACCAAGTCGACTTCGCCTTCTTCGATCGCGTGCTATGTCGTTCACCTGGTCGTAGCCAACAGAGCAGAGCAGATTTGAGCGCGGCGACTAGGAGGGATCTCGCACAAGTATAGTGTTTTCAGTCGTCGGTTCAATCCAACACAGACCAAGTCGTAGGATGAAAGGACTACTGTGGCATGAGGTGATTGGGTGCTGTGCGTGGGTATTTAGGCCAACGTGGTTGGCATTAGGACTGGGGTTTTTAGACGCGAGGTCAAGGGCTCTCAGCTGTAGGGTTTTTGCGGTGGCTGGGAAAAATAGAAGGGTCGGCGGCTTAATGTGATTTGTGACTCTTGGATGTGAGTTCTTGCGGCTGGTTTTGTTTTTCTCTCGTGAGATTTGATTCCTGTACGTGGATGTGAGTCCTTGTGGCTGGTCCTTTTCTCTCGTGAGATTTTTGGCGAGTAGGCGAAGGTGCATGCAATTGGCCGCGGCTGGTCTTTCTCTCACGAACATAGGCTCTCGGGACGTTAGGTGCTGGTGGCTTGATTCATGTACGTGAGATTTGAAGAGATGCCTACCGTGAGGTGCTGTGAGTTTGTAAAGCCTTTTCCGATCATTCACCTTCTATGATTGTCATTAACGATCCTACAATAACTTAATACTCCCTTGCAATCTAGCTAGTTTTCAGCACGGCGTTGGACTGCAAATGATCATGAGACATCGACAGTATGTCCATTGAAGCGCATTATCGAGCGTCCATTTTTCGATTGGACAGTCCACATACGTGGAATACACGCCCTGACTTTTTTTTTGGGTTGAAAATAACCCACGCTATGACGTCAAGGACCCTGCAATGATGAGCGTGCATCTCTCTCTCTTGATCTGGCGACACATAATTGTCGGAATTATCCATGCATCAGTGCTGAGTAATGTATGTACCTAGCTAATTGCCTTAAATACTCTGGTTTTGGTCACTAGCTCAAACTTGCATCACTCTACACAGCATAATTTACTGAAAAGTTCATTCCAAAGTGCATTGTTTGCCATTTGTATATGGAGTAGTCCCAAACGTTTACTTCACTTGGTCCCAAAATCGTTAAGATATGTGCCACTTGCAAGTGTCACTTTGGAGTGCAAGCCTACTGGCTACCAGCCCCAGAAGATGGCAGCATTTTTAAGTTTGGGCAGGAAAACAACAACCTAGCTACCTGATTGGTGCTGACTCGGACGTGTCCCCACCTGCTAGATACCAAATTGCAAGCCCCTTAGGTCATGTACAATGGCTTTAAATCAATTAATGTCTATAGTCTATGACACCTAGGATTTAAGCCGATGTGAATGAAAGAGAATAGAAAAAGAGAAATGTGTTATTTACAATTCTGTAGCCGACTATTTCACTAGAACCAATGAGGAAATGTCTTAGGTCCATGAAAATATTAAAAAATTGTGTTATCTATAAAGACAAGTAAAAAGATAATCCATTATATGAGCTGTCTATAGTGTTATCTACATGTGACATGGAGAGTTATTATAAATAGTAGCTGTCTGTATAGTTGTACATGCCCTTAATTTGTTGCGCATATGAATCAGTGAGGGATTTCATATTTAGTGGGATATAAGGAATTTTCTCTTTTTATGTTTGAAATAGTACAAAATCTAAACCGATGCGAATGAGAAAGTAAGATGTCATGTATTCATTCTCCAAATTGTTTGAATCTTTCTCTCACTATATATATATATATATATATATATATATATATATATATATATATATATATATATATATATATCCAATTCTCCATGCCGAGTGTTGATTTTTATCAGATGATTCATGGTTGTAACTGTGGCAAGTAGAAGAAGGCGTCCAAAACGACGTTTAGGCCGCAAACTTCTTCTTTTTCAATATACTCAATAACTATGTTCCTATGAAAGGAACCGATCAAGTGAAATTTCGTTTTCTAACATGGAGCAGGGGCCCCCCCACTTCATGTACTCCTTTTCTCGTAGGGACTGCACTGAGATCACCAAATAGAATCGAGAGAAAGTTAAGATGCCATCGTCATAATAGTTTTGTAGATCTTCCTTTTGGGAAGCGATCGCAACGGTACGAAATGAGGTTTGATTTCTGTACACATTGTTGGGTTAGTGCCTTAGCTGATGTGAAGCTTTTGGCCCTGCCACTTTAATTACATGGTGCCTGCATGCGCATTATATTTGTGCAAATGACGAATGGATATCTAGCTGTGTGAGATGCCCAACGAGTGTTGGATAGATTTTGGTCTATATATTACACTAATGCATATTGTCCTGCAAGCCCACAAATCTTGTAGTTATTCCAAATTATGGCTATGAGTCTAGGATTATCTGCTGTTAGACAGGTATATATACTTCAATCAGAGTGGCGTTAGGATTATCAGGCTAGAAGTCATGGTTCAGATCCCATTGATTTTATGATAGATGTGTGTACTTTCTGAATTTTCTATGATTTTATTCTATCTTTACCTTTTTTATGTAAGTTTTAATTTAAAGATAGCTGAGCTAATCAAGTATTCAAATTCTTAAAGAGTACACAACATGTCAACATACATGCATGTAGTGCCCTAAGGTATAGCTGCTGATCGAGCAAGGAAATAATACATTCATGTTCTCAGGGATAAAGTTAACATGAGGTCAAAGAAATCCATGTCGTGAAAAGACAAGAACTAATGCTGGCTGAACTGTTCAATATATGTGGGTAACTGAAATAGTCCACTCTTTTTTCTTCCTTCTCTCGTTGCCTGCTATATATCACTTTAATTTCAAATACCAGCTGGATTAATTAAAGCTATCAACTGTCACTCAATGTCAATTGGTATAGCTTTTCAGTTGCAACCAACTTGCAGTTTTATATCAAAAGAAATAAACAAACTGATGTACCCTCTTAAAAAGCACATAGAGTAGTAGACTATTGAGTATTGTTTTGCGATCTCTAAGTCGCCATTTGGAACATCAAGATTGTGTAGTATTCTCACGGAAATTGCATCATTTCTTGGAAAAACTCATGCAAAAATTTCAGTGTTCCAAACAAGTACTACTACACAAAAGTACATCACAGACGGTTTTTGAACCGTCTGAATTTTTATGTCTCAGACGGTTTTTGGCTCAACACAGACGGTTTTTAGTTGAAACCGTCTGTGAAGTGCCACTATCACAGACGGTTTCAACCAAGAACTGTCTGTGATACGTACTATATCACAGACGGTTCTATTTAAAACCCGCTCTGTGATATGTCAGATATCACATATGGTTTTTTGTTGGAACCGTCTGGGAATGGCACTATCACAGACGGTTTCAACAAAAATCGTCTGTGAAGGGCCACTATTATAGACAATTTCAACCAAGAACTGCCTGTGATACATAGTATATCACAGACGATTTTATTTACTAACCGTCTATGATATGTCGGATATCACAGACGGTTTTGTCTGTGATAGTTCTATATACCTGATTAATTTTTTTAAAATTTTCGGCTAGCCTCATGAATTGAGCCATGCCCTCTGAAAACTAACAAGCAGAAAATAGATACATCACAGATGAATCAATTGTTGACAACTCAAAGTGATCATTTAAAACTCAAAATCAATTACAAAAGATTATGTTCAAGTATTGTCGCTAGATTTACAATTGAATTACAACTACTCAAAGTGATCAATTGCAATTGAATCAATAGTTTCAATGTCGTTCAGCGGTGTCGACGGAGTGAAACTCTCCATCGGCGTTAACGATCTCCGTCTTGATGAAGGCGCAGAGCGCCCCTCAAACCTCTGAGACCTCTTTCATAACGAGTGCATCTATATCTATATTCAAGCCACAATAAGCTAGCGAGAGTAAAGTAGTAAGCATATATATATATATATATATATATATATATATATATATATATATATATATATATAATTAGGAAATAATTATTGTGGAATTGACAAACCTCGGGATCCTTCATCTTAGCACTCATCATTTGCCGCATATGATGGCAAACATAGAATGCACATAGGTATCTTGTTTTTGCTGGCAGCACTGCAAAAATAGAATTACATATATAGGTACAGTCAGTTCGAGACGTGTTATTACAAAGTATGATATAGAATTATTGTGTTGTAGCGCGCACCAGAAATCACGTCCTGTGTTGCAGTGTAGCGCTCGATATGTTGTATGGTCCTCCTCGGCAACATAGGTAACGAATGACCTGTATGATTCCAAAAAGTTATCCTCAGCCATTTGAAAAGAAGGAAGACTACAATAAAGTTATGTATGGAGGAAATGAGCATACCTGTCGAGTATTCCTCTCACAAGGGTGAAGTCGTGGTTTTTGTTGAGTAGGGAATTAAGGTATATTACCTTTTTCCTCTTTGGTATAATGACTAAAAGGATCTAATGGAACCTACTCATGTATGTCGCTATAGTCATAAACCTAAGTTCTTACTGCGTATAAAGTACAAATAAAATTTGTATAGCAAGTAGTGAAGCACTTACTTCTGGTTGTAGGGCACCATTATGTAGTCCTTATCGTAGCAATCCCGTCGTTATGTATCTCACGATGTAGGATGCATCTTGGTTGATGGTTTGCTCAGAGATCATGTGTAGGTCGAAATTAAAACCCACCGGTTCTTTCCATCGACGCATATTTTTCATCATGTATCTATAGATAAGCAATGAGTTGTGATATTTATCGGTATTACATGAGTGTAGAACTTGATTGTACACACTTACAGTGCCCAGTATCGTAGAAGTGAGGTATCGAGGGCAGTGAGGTTGAATAGGTCGAATAAGTCGTCGAAGCCCACGACGAAGTGGCCCGGCTCGTGGAAGAAATGCTCCTTCGTATATCTGATGGTGATTCCAGTATCGCACCCCTTCTCTTGGGTCTTCCACATGTACCAGACATGTAAAGATTGACAAGCTACTCCAGCGCGGGATAGTACTGTGTCAGGGGCCAACGGACTTCCAAGGGAGTATTTTTCTAGGCTTGGGAGGCGCCTCAGTGTTCTTCGATTTTGATTTGGCCTTAACGCATTGCCTGTGGCACGTCTTCCCATGAAACAACTCAGGAACCGATACGGTGACACACTTTTCTTCTTCCTTCGACGTCTTCTCCACGGGAACCGATGAGGCGGCCTTCTGAAGCGAAGGATGAGGTGGAGTCATTGAGGGTCCGGTTGGAGAGGTATGGTCATGTCGAGATCGCGGCACTGCAGGGTCCAGTGTGAGGTCCTTCTTGGACCACTAGATAAAAGTGTACATGGCATCCCTAGTGTTCTGATCTCTTCGTTCGGGCGAATCTCCAGGGATGGCCATGAAATTATCATGTACCATGTCCACCTGGACCCTGGCATAACCCTACGCCAGCTGGGCACCGTGATGCACTACCCCTTCCTGGTATGGATACACCAACCCTCGCCCAGCCTCAATAGAAATGGAGCCAACCATCCTCACTTGGAGTTTGCAGGGCGTCGGCTCCTACAAAACGATACGCAATTAGTTAAGGTGCCCTATAGGTCTATCTTTGGAGCATTCGAGAGATGTACATTACCTTGATGTCGTCGATAGGAAATTGGACGTCGTCATGTCCAGAATTTTGTGTGGACGCGACGCTTCTCCGATGTTGAGGAGGACTGGCTCCCAAAATAATAGGGGCGGCTTGCAATGGTTGAGGAGTTAATTTATTTGATTATGCAATCTTGTTATCTATTCTTGAAATTTTTCAGTAAGCACATGTTCCAACTAGGCGTCGTGCTCGTCCTTGGATCTCTTCCTACTCCTATACATGTCAGAGTCATGTTGGAATCCATCCCTCCAAAGTACGTAAACCGCAACGCCACGCATGCGACCCGGGTGCTCCTTGTTTCCCAGGGTCGTAGATAGTAGATCCTTCTCCCTGCCTACTTCAAAGGAACCTTGGAAACATGCAGAAGTCAATGTTTGCTGCAAGAGGTCATCATGTTAATTATAGACACTATGAAGTTATGAAATTAGTAACAACTACGTAGTTCGACATATTTACTAGACGTTGGGACACTTCCTCGTCTGCCGAGTTTGTGAAAGAGGTGTCACCCGAAGACGTGGTTGATGCCCACACTCTTAACCAGGCTCGAGCGTGCTTGTCTGAGATCTCAGCAAATGGTATGGTAGCGTTCTCGTCCTCCGCTGCCCATTGCATGATTTTACCCGTGTACCCAGCGGTGCCGAGTTTGTGGGGGTGAGTGTTATGTGCCTGGAGAGCTTTGTGCGCCGCACTTTGCTCATGAAATTCGGCCGTCGTCTTTATCCGCACAAAGGCGTCCCATATATCCTGTAATAAGAATTGATACTTCGTGAAGGGTGTCCGACCCGTGTTCACGCACTTCGTGACAAGCATGCTCTTGAAGGTCCTCCACGCGTGTCCCATCGTGAGCAACGCCTGCCCTCGGACGCGTGCCTGGTCTGCTTCTAGGATAATGAACGAACCTAAAATTTCAGTCCACAGCTGGCCTCTCCCTACATCCGTTGGAGACTTCCAGCTTGATGTGGTGATGGGGACCCGTTCCCTTGCAAGTACCCCGCAGATGGTCCAAAATCTCGTCGCTGCTTTCTTGGGACTCAGAGGGATCCCAACGTCACTGACCACTATGATAGTCATTCGGCCCGCGGGCAATTTCGATTCTCCTCTGCCATCTCGCTTACGTACCACTTTGATCAGAGATCTAGATGCATTCGGCGACGTTGATGACGGCGGCGAAGACGGTGCCTCTGCCATCTCGCTTACTTGTTATCTATATAAAGTACATACGTAATGAACTAAAATATCATGGATTGCAAGTATATATACGTAAGGAGTATGATTAGGACTTAATAATAAAAATTATGCACGAAGCACTTGACTGAGGCACAAACACCTACATATAATAGCAATAATTGGCATACGTGCAGCAGTAATACGGATCACCCCAGATATGAAAACTAAATCTACAAAGAATAACAAAATCACCAGCTTCACATATTCGTATTTGCTTAATACAGTAGTACATAGAAATCCACTACAAGCTGTAAACCCCTAATGAACATAGGTTCTATCGCTACCAAATGAACAGGAGCAACAGGGGCGTCGGGGAGACCCAAGCTTCTTCAACAAACCCTATCGATTCCCTCACTCACCTAGACCCAAGCTTCTTCAACTACATCTGGGACAACTGAGAAGAGAAGGGAAACGCACCGTCGGCCGCTGGAGAGGAGGGAAGTTGGAGGATCGGAGGAGGCACGAGGAGCGAAGATGTACCTTCGGAGGTGGCTTCGGATGGCTGTGGGGAGGAAGGGGAGGAGCAGGCCGAGCGGCGTCAAGGTAGGGGAGGTGGCTTCGGAGGCGTCGGGGAGGAGGCTTCGGGCGGCGTTGAGGTCAGGCGCGGCGGCGTCGAGATCGGAGGTGAACGAGCACGTCAGGGAGGAGGCTTCGGGTGGCGAACGAGTGCGTCGGGGAAGAGGCTTCGGAGGCGAACAAGCGCATCGGGGAGGAGGCTTCTGGTGGCGGCGAACGAGCGAGAGCAAGGGGCTATGGCGCTAGGGAGGTGAACAGGCGAGAGTGACAAGTAAGGGCGCACAAACCCTAGCGGTTCCTTCCTAATAAAGGGATATCATAGACGGTTCTGTTATGGAACCGTCTGTGATATGAGGGTTTAGGGTTTCCGTCTGTGATGACTTACCACAGAAACCCTAAATCCTCATATCATAGACTGTTCTATTATGGAACCGTCTGTAGTGACTTATCATTGACGGTTCCATAATAGAACCGTCTGTGATATGCTCAGTATTTATAAACATGAACATGGTGAACTTGGTGACAAGTCCATGTCCATAACACAACTCCAAATCATTTGACTGAAAATTTATTTGACTTTAAAAATTCATATCTAATTCAACTCAACTCCAAATCAAGTGAAACCAATTTTGATACTCCACATTACAATGAAGTCCACATTGACATCAATATCAGAGATGACAAATCCATAACACATGACAATTCCACGTTGACATCAAATTACAATGGAATAAATTCTTAATTAAAATATAGCCTTTCGTGATGATCGACGCGCATATAGCTAGCTTCTTCACTGGGTTCTTCCTCGAGCCTGATGTCATCTCCGAAAGGAGGCAACTCGTCAAATTGATTATACTCTTCCTCATCCATGACGTTCTCAACTCCGATAATCATTCTTTTTCCATGAAGAACTACGTGACGGTTCTTATTTATCGAGTCCATTACATAAAAAAGTTGAACAACTTGCTTAGCGAGTACGAATGGTTCGTCCTTGTATCCGACATGTTTGAGGTCCACAGTAGTGACATCGTATTTGTCGACCTTCACGCCCTGCGGAAGTTTAAACTAATCATGAAACGCATCTAAGCGGACATCGCTATTTTGGACTATGCTCTTCCTATCCTAAGCTGCCGTATAAAATGTGTATCCATTTATGTCGTATTCTTGCCATATCACAATTATAAATTTTGGCCCTTTTGCCAACCATAGCAGTGTATCATCACTTGATGACCTCCTAGTGAATCGCATATTTTACCATTAGTTGAACCGACGGTTGTGCTCTCTCGTGATCCAAACCTCCGATCGGTCTAGATTCTGTTGGCGTACCATGTCTTTGTGCTCGTCGATGTACGGGGACACTTGGGTCATGTGTTGTAAGACCGTCAAATGGGCTTGCGCGTATGTATCTAGATCGAGAGTGATTGCTTTCCTTCCGATGGCCCCGATACCCTCCAGTCTCCCCTCATGACGAGATAGAGACCTAACAAGTCTGTGAAACTCTTGTTGGACTAACCATTGCTTGCCTTCAATTTCAGCAGTTCAAGCACGGTTGACAACCTTATGTATTCCGGCTTGCAGCCAAGGAACAAAGGTTTCTCCGAGTCCTCTATTAAGCCCTCGAATTTACAAAACTCTCTCCCACTGTAGTTCCCTTCTGCATCGCGTAGCATCTGATCCAGATTGTCATCATGCAATCTATCCTCATCAAAAGCATAGTCCACGTCCGGCATATCGTTGACTTCCTCGGCGATGTCATCATTATTAACTTCCTGTATAATCTGCTCTTCACCGTGACTGGTCCAACAAGTATACCATTTTTGAAACCCCTTCGAATCAAGTGAGTTTCGATCTACACCGGGTTGTCAAATATTTTCATATTATCACAATCATTGCATGGACAATACATAAATTTTATCCCCTTATTCAACATATCCTGCTCGGTGGCTCTTCTAAAAGCAAACACGCCATTAATGTACTCTTCACTCACACGGTTCTCAACATACATCCAGTTTTGGTCCATCTACACTACGCACGTAACAAATTAGTATTAAATTATATTAATAAACCGCAAGTACTCTTCTAATTAACCAAACATACTAAAATTTATCGTGATTAACCTAGAGCAAATATAAAGGGTTACAGATCGTTACCCTCAGAGCTCACAACGAATATCCCAAATTAATATCCCGCGAGATCCTCCTCCCTTTCTTCCTCCTCTCCTCCCTTCCTCCTCTCTTTAGCTTCCTCCTTTCCTTTTCCTCCCAGCCTCCTTCCTTCCTTCCTTCTCCTCTCTAAGGTGGCGCATGGGCGAGGAGGCAGCAAGGGTGGCACAATGGGGAAGGAGGCAGCAGGGGTGACGGCTCAAATGGGAATGGACAGGGGTGTCTGTCGGGACCAGGTATTTATAATGACCACATATCACAGACGATTCTTATTATGAACCATCTATGATATGGACCTATTACAGACGGTTTCTAAATACAGCCATCTGTAATACTTCACAGACGGTTCTGAACAAGAACCATCTGTGATAATCTAAGTCATCACAGACGGTTCTTGTTCAGAACCGTTTGTGAAGTATCACAGATGGTTGTATTTAGAAACTGTTTCCAAGAGAACCGTCTGTGATTATTTTATCACATACAGATCCAAAGGAACCGTCTGTGATGAGACGTCTTCTATAGCCTGTTTTGTAGTAGTAAAGATACGAATCAATCCCACTCCAGGATAAGCTTATATGTAATAGCACAACATGAAGGATAATGCAGTTGACAATGATAACTTGGAACCTACCTATCAATCACATGCAAAATATATTAACACTATATTTCATCTATTAGTTCACTTCCACAAAACTTAGCAATTTCATCGCAGTTAGATTTTTAAAATGTATATACAAACTTGAATTGAAATCGAATGCATGCCTGCATGCACCATATGGCACATGTACAATAATAGTACGAATTGATAATCACAATTCTAGACTTGTAGTTAGTTACTTCCCCCAATTCCCAATGTAAGTCGTTTTAAAATCTGTGGTGATTAAACATTTGTAGTTTTGACAATCAATATATAAGGAACTACTAATGTTGACAACATCAAATTGGTATTAATTACTAGATCCATCATGGTATATACTCTCAAAATGTATAATTACTTTTATTTGAAATAACATATATTCATATAAATTGATTGTCAAGTTGTCGCCTTGAAGATCATGTGAATATCCAAAACGATTTATATTTGTAATAAGAGGAAGTATCCCACAAACCCTAGGAATCTCCTTTCTTTGGGGGGGAAGGACCATGGATTCTGGTAGCTTCACGTCAGGAATCATGCATCCCCCCAACCTACACACACAACAATTCCTTGCAGCCACGGAATAGGAACAACACGTCACATTTTTTGCAAAGAAAAGAAAATTAAAGTGCCTTTTTTTCCAACGCTGTGGCCCTTCCCTTTCCATTGGCTTATGCGTGAGTGATCTATGGCTGCCATGGAGCATGCAAGAGGGAACCATTTTCTTTTTTCTTTATCTAGGCCAAGAAAAGGGGAGATGGAAACGAGAGAGAGAGATGGGGCAGAGGCCGGCGCGTGTGTGGACAACTGGACGGTGTTGGGGGCCTTGTGCTTGTGGTTGGCTGCAAGTGCATCCAACGCAATGGACCACTCGTGACATGGGGGGGTAGTGGCTAGACTGATAGTGTAAAACCTCTCCCAATGTGATGCACTTGCACACATTGTTTCTTGAATTCAACATGTTGTCTGGCCTTTTCTTTCAGATTGGTGACAAAGGAATTGATGTAGTAGCTTTTCATTAATTGTTTTTAGGGTAGTAAGCTACTATTGTGAACTACTTCCTCCGTTTCACTATATTTGTCCACAGCCCACCGTGCGCATGCACAGACTAAGTAGACACTAATTAATCTAAGAAAAAAGTTAATAAAAAATGATCATGGGTACCTCTATTAAATAATATAACGCGACCACTTAATCTATTTCGAAGCATTTAAGTAGGGGTAAAGAGTGAAAACATGCATTGCAATGACTACACTTTTGATTCTCCCGTGAACAAATATTTTGAAACGAGGCTATGAACAGATAGAGTGAAACGGATGCAAAGAAATTGTACAACTTGTCTTAAAGACCAGGTGGAAGTAGTTATCCATCCCTGAGACTAGCTCTTTCACCATTGTGTTACAACTAGTCGCAGTTTGCCACTAAATGTTATAATTGGCTAGCTACGTTAGCAATCCTAACACCCATAATTGCCTATCAGCCAATCGTAATACAACTCAAAGGAAGGTGCCCCCCATCCACATGGGGTGGTGAAACTTTGCCTGCCGATCGAGATGAAAGTTGACAAGAAATTGAGGTGCAGACAACTATTTCAAAAGGCTCCTTCGATCTCACGGAGGAAATGAATTGGACCAATCTACGGAAATATATATAGGGAAAAAACATGAAGCAGTTTCTCTAAAAGAAAATAGTGCATGCGTTAGTGGATCGGAGCAAAGACGACAAATTTCGGCTATCACTTTCGTACCACGTATCCGAATCATGCAGAAGATACACATGCTCCCCTTGCTTGGCCGACCGTTTCTTTTCTCCATGTTTTTTTTTCTATACAATTATATACATTACATTAATCTTCTCATTAGATACTCGGACATGGTGACGAAATCTTTCATGGCTATTTGAATGATTTTCAGGGATATATACACACAAGGGCACCAAAATAGCACACGTTGACAACACACGTTTCATACTCCCTCTTATATTCAAATATAAGTCGTTTCAAAATCTGTACCGGTCAAATATTTTTTGGTTTGATCATCAATATAAAAAGAATTACCAAGACTGGCAACATGAAATTGGTATTAATAGATCCATCATGAAATATATTTTCATGTCGTGCAACTAGTTTTATTTAGAACACCGTATTTTCATATATGAAAACTAGTGATCAAAATATCACATTAGAAACCATATCAATATTTAAAATAACTTATATTTGAAATCAGCGTCACACTGGACACCCCTTGCACGTTGGGACCCATATATCCATGTCGTGTAAAAAAAAAGTTTGTGAAAACTTGTTTTTTCCGGAGCAGTTGGTCTTGGGCAGCGTATCGGCGTACGTCAGGAAGCCGAGAGGAGCGATCTGGACAAGCGTCGTCGACACCTCGCTGCGGAGACGACCGTACATGGCGCAGGCACAGCAGCTCTGCCCGCAGATGCTTCATCGATTTATTGCTGTACTATCAAGACTCAAGTACCACTAGTAGTTAAATTTCTGTCAGTGGGAAGCCAGCATATTAATGTCTGGTACTTGGTTGTACTCACTGGGTAGGGTTGGTGTTCTAAGACGCTTCTGACATGCGTAAGTACAAGTAGCAAGCGATTCTTTACTGAAATTAAACTGATTCTATGTATGTGTATACAGAATTTGCGCCTTAAAAAAAAAACAAGAGTTGCTAGCGTCTCTGTATTATTAGTGAACACGAAGCTAGCTAGTGCTTCATTAGTAAGTAGTAGCAATGGCCACAGCGGTATCCATGTGAGCATCCACGGAGCTGTCGAGCTTTACTACTTACTGCCACTCACGAGATTGATTAATTATCCTAAGACGGGTTCAATGGCTTCAGCGTGTGGCCGGCTCGTGGACACGTACGTATATAACTAACAACATCTTGATTATAACTACCGCGTCGTCACCCAGGATTAATTAATTCACACATGCAGCGCGATACGAGAATTTAATCACAGATCGATTCACAGGACGGGTTCGTGCATGGCGATTCGAGCTTGAAGAATTAACCCGGCTCGATCAAGTACGTACGTGTGCACCCGCGCGCGCTGTGGCAGTGCATCTTTAGTTTCGTTTTTCTTGTGAAAGATCGATCGACCGATGGATCACAACCGCCACTCTGCCGTGCAATGCATCCATAGGTGTACCGCACCGGCCACTTTCGCCAAGCACATGCAATGCATCCAGCTGCTAGTGCTGCGGCCACTTAGTTCGCTCTTCCTTTAATCTCCTCCTTTTCACGCGCATACACGCGCGATCCATGGCACGGTGGTACAATACCACGATTGTGACGTCTCGTGTTATTTTTCCAATGGTAATCACACTTAGGTATATAGAATATTATTCGTTTGCTCAGTAGAACACTGCTTCAATAAATAGTAATTTTTTACCAGAGTTGCGCAACATAACAATGAGATATAAACTGTACATCTTTATTTCAGTAGTAGCTACGCAAGACTATGGTTCTTAATACCAGTATTAAACAATTACAAAAGGGAACTTCTCCGCTTCTCTTGCCTGCCCTGAAGCACCGGCCGCCTATTCGCCCCATGCGTCAAATATGATGCCCATCTCGTCCTGGTCCTCGTAGTCAGTGCATTCTCCTCTTGCAGTTGAATCGGTACCTGCATGTCCTTCGTCCCACTCGGAATATTTCCCGGCCGGACTAGGATCTAACAAAAGAGAATACTAACAAGGTTAAGTACAAAAGTACTCAGCAAGTATTAATACCAAAAGATGCACTGTACGACTTATCTCTGTTCGTTATCATATTTTCTATATCTCATTAAAACATTAAGTTGAGTACAAAAGTATGACTTATCTCTGAAAATAACTTATTAAAACATTAGGTGGCAAATTTTAATTCTGAAAATACTACTTGTCACTCGGAGAGAAGATATACCCCTAGCAGTTCCCGCAGGCTCCAATCCAAGAGACTAGCATGAATTCATGTTTTAATATAGAACTGCGTAGGCTTGTACCACTTTACCCATAGCTACTCTGAACTCTCTTTGAGATAGGTCCACCGCATTTCATTTGATGCGATTTTGAGTTTAGAATACATAACGTTTTCTAGGTTAGGTGATTAAGTCTCCACCCATTATTTTCTGTCGGTGCTGCTTTAGTCATGGTGCTGACCTCATCATCCACCAAGTTTCGGTAATGTTGGTTGGGGCGGCTCTCGTCCGTGCCCAACACTCCGCCTTGGGGCGGTTCACTTCCGTGCCCAACACTCCAACGTGACCCGTTGTGGAGAACATAATTACGTAACAAGGTATTATTTTCTGCCCGTCGAAACGGGAAAATAGTTATCACTGAATTTACGGCCTCTAACCGAGTAAGAGTTTTGTTGGTCCTTATATTTTAACCATATGTAAAGGGGTCCCACCTCTGACCTCATCATCATTATCGTCGTTGCTTCCTCTGCCTGGGCCCCCTTTACCAACCTAGTAATTCTCATTTCTTCCTCTCTTTCATCTCTTTTCTTATCTTCACAGATTCATCTTAATCTGATTTAATTTTGAGAAATAGTTTTGATGCAATACATATATGATAGAGCAATATACGGTTTACATTTAATATAACTATATTTATGTTCAAGAGAATAACTTGCCTTCAAAATTGTAGGAAAGTTTGTCGCTGACAAAATCGGTATCAGCTACTCTTGCTGGTTCGTCTGCTGCAATTTCAACGATGGTGCGAATAAATAAATAGGTAAATACTAAGTGGAATTTGGGGTGTTATTATAGTACAATAGTCAGTTGGTCCCTTTTAGTAGATTTTAAATTATAACACTGATGAGGCCCTAAGTGCATCTACTACGGTAGTCAATATCCCTAAGCGGTAAGTGTGCATTAAGCCTCAAGTTGAGCCTATTATGCATTAATGGAGAAAAAAAACAAGAACCAGGTTCGGCAAAGAGCAAGGATAGGGAGGAATGCCGACCGGGGAGCTTTAGCGGACATGGGAAGACACAACAACAAAGGACTTTGCATGTTGCAAAGTATACAAGAGAATTCCGCCAAGAAAAGATGTAAGAACCAAATTCAAACCCTATTCCAAAATCAATATATTTTGACCTAAGAATCCAAAATGGGTTTGGATTGGTGCAATTCCAATTCGGATCATTCTTTAAAAGAAGTTAATTATAAATTACTTGTAATAGGATAGTTTAATCTATTTTCAGCAATTAGAGTAGTTTAAATTTTGAATTAAAGGAGTTTGCAATAAAAAAGCAGTTGGTCTTGTTCATGAGCGATGGCAAGTCGGATCTTATTCATTGCTACGATTCTGACTCGGATTATTGTTCATAGCTACAAATACCGAGTCGGTCTACTATTCATGGGCTATATATTTAGGGTTGAGCCCCATTGTAAGCAAGTTAGAGTTGAATAAAATACCAGAAAAGGCACGAGGTTTTTGTGGCCAAAATGGAAAAATGGGGTTTGGAAATTCCCATCTAGGGTTTTGTGATTGCGTGAATATTGGAGGGAGGTTGTTCTTCCAAGATCCGTGATTCCTTGTGGATCATCTCACCAATTCGTAGCATCCTCAATTGCTCACGGTTTGGTGTTGTTCTTCCGGTTTGATTTTGTTTCTCTCTTCGGATTGATTCAACATCAACCAAGTGTTACTTGCTTTGGAGATATACTTGCTCTTCTATTTTGCCAAATCAAGAGAGAGGAAAGCGGAAGTTTCACTTCATTCAGAATTGAAATACAAGTACCGTGAAAGATTGGGTCACATTACGCATCAACACACGTTGATCCGTATCATCTTGGTATCAGAGCGTGGTTGATCACGGTACGTGGAATTTTCCTTCTTGGTACATTGAGGTTGATCATCATGTCAAAAACTAGACAGTATGGTTCTAATGGTGGATCGGACGAGGAGTCTACGTACGGAGATACACTATTACCAGACGTACGTGCTCAGTTTGATGCCACTACCGGCTATTTTCTTCGTCGCGAGAAGGTTTTACGCCATCAACTTGAAACTCAAATCCAAGGAGTGCAAGACACACTGAAAGATCGTCTAAACACAAATGAACGTCGTATGATGGAAGGTTTTGACCGTCTGAATCTTGCTATCCTTCGCTTGGAGGAGAGGCTACCACCGCCACGAGGAGCAAATGTACCGGTGTTGCCCCAACCACAACATGGACGTGCACGACGTGTTGTACGCCATGCCGGAGATGACTTCTATGCTGCTGATTCAGAGGAGGCCGTTTTCGATGATCGTGAAAGACATCAACGACGTCCACGACGTGAATACTTTGATCGTCGAGTCTTTGGACATGGTGTTCGTCATAATGGAGGTGAATATGAAGATGGCGGTATCGGGAGAATCAAGATCACCATACCGGAGTTTAAGGGTAGATCTGATCCGGAGGCTTATTTGGAGTGGGAAATGCGTGTCAATCAAATTTTTGACAACCACCACTACTCCGAAGAGAAGAAGGTTCGTGTCGCCTCTATTGAGTTCACCGAATATGCTATTATTTGGTGGGATCAATTGAATCGTGCAGGGGAACGTCCTAACACTTGGGAAGTAATGAAACAAGCTATGCGGGAGCGATTTGTGCCGGCATACTATACAAGGACACTGCATACAAAGCTACGACGACTTACATAGGGTGCGAAGACGGTGAGCGAGTACTATCAAGAGATGCAAGTGCTCATGATCCGTACAAGTGTGCGTGAGTCGGCGGAGGCGACCATGACACGTTTCTTTGAAGGGCTGAATGAAGATGTGTGAAACCGTGTTGATTTAATGCAATATAACACTGTACAAGAATTACTTCATCAAGCGGAGCGTGCTTAACAATGGGTGAAGGACACTCAAGCAAGGGTTGGCCGTACCACTCATAGCACTTTGAGACGTGCAACTTCGAAAGATGGAGATGCGGGATCAACTCCTAAACCGGTTGCATCCACTATACCGGTTCGTAGTACATTCAAGGAAGCTTCGAAACCTATTAGTGTTGCAGGCAAAGATGCCTCACATGCTGATTTGAGTGCATTCTCTACGGCTAGAACTAGCAACATTGAATGTTTCAAGTGCAAGGGCCGAGGTCATATGAAGAAGGATTGTCCAAACATGAAGACGGTGTTGCTTACACATGATAGCTATGCAACAGAGAGCGACAATGATAAATCTGAACCTTTTGATGAATCTGAGAAGCTAGAGCAAATCATTTGTTATCCCGAACAAGGTATTAGCTTGATGGCTCAAAGCGGTGCGGCGTGATAACACCGTTATTGTGAGGAAGGAGAGCGACATCATATCTTTCAAACCGATTGCAAGATCAAAGAAAAGGTGTGTAAGTTGATTATTGATAATGGGAGTTCGACCAACATGATTGGCAAGAATGTGGTGGAATCACTTTCATTGTCCACATGGAGGCATCCTAAACCATATTACATCCAATGGCTCAACAACGTCGGCAAAATCAAGATCACACACAAGGTGAGAGTGCCACTTACTATTGATGGCTATGTCGATAAAGTGGAGTGTGATGTGGTACCAATGCATGCTGGTCATATTCTATTGGGACGTCCATGGCAATTTGATCTGAATGCTACACATCAAGGACGGTCCAACCGATATACATTCATGCACAAGGGAGAGTTCCATGCTTTGGTGTCAAAGACAGATGAAGAAATCAAGAGTGATTTGGATATGGTTAGCAAGAAGAAGGCCGTAAAGACTACACTAAAACCGAGGACGGTTTTGCTTCAAGAAGGGGAGGATGATGAGGCCCTAAGTGCATCTACTACGGTAGTCAATATCCCTAAGCGGCAAGTGTGCATTAAGCCTCAAGTTGAGCCTATTATGCATCAATGGAGAAAAAACAAGAACCGGGTTGACAAAGAGCAAGGATAGGGAGGAATGCGGTAGGGAGCTTTAGCGGACATGGGAAGACACAACAACAAAGGACTTTGCATGTTGCAAAGTATACAAGAGAATTCCGCCAAGAAAAGACAGAAGAACCAAATTCAAACCCTATTCCAAAATCAATATATTTTCAGCCTAAGAATCCAAAATGGGTTTGGATTGGTGCAATTCAATTGGATCATTCTTTAAAAGAAGTTAATTATAAATTACTTGTAATAGGATAGTTTAATCTATTTTCACAATTAGAGTAGTTTAAATTTTGAATTAAAGGAGTTTGCAATAAAAAAGCAGTTGGTCTTGTTCATGAGCGACAAGAATCGAGATTCTTGTTCATTGCTACGATTCTGACTTCGGATTCTTATTCATAGCTACAGTACCGAGTCGGTCTACTATTCATGGGCTATATATTTGGGGTTGAGCCCCATTGTAAGCAAGTTAGAGTTGAATAAAATACGAAAAGTCACGAGTTTATGTGGCGCAAAATGAATACATGCGTTTCGGAAATTCCCATCTAGGGTTTTGTGATTGCGTGAATATTGGAGGGAGGTTGTTCTTCCAAGATCCGTGATTCCTTGTGGATCATCTCACCAATACGTAGCATCCTCAATTGCTCACGGTTTGGTGTTGTTCTTCAGGTTTGATTTTATTTCTCTCTTCGGATTGATTCAACATCAACCAAGTGTTACTTGCTTTGGAGATATACTTGCTCTTCTATTTTGCCAAATCAAGAGAGAGGAAAGCGGAAGTTTCACTTCATTCAGAATTGAAATACAAGTATCGTGAAAGATTGGGTCACATTACGCATCAACACACGTTGATCCGTATCAAACACTTTTCGGGTTCTTCGCTAGGCTAGCACTCCCCAACTATGGTCGATCTATTATATTGATTCTAGGATCAGGATTATCGGTACTTACATTTCACGCACGAAAGTAACAAACGAACATGCTCGCGTGCAACTATGATTACTTGGTTTTATTCGGGTGAGTATGCATTTAATTAATTCTTCTAACTAAACTTGGGGTTGATTAATTTAATTATTCTGGTATGGTACAGAAGTTCTAACACGCCAAACTAATTGTCTACAACACATGTATGATATGCTCGAAAACTAACTTTTATTAACAACACTTTATAATATTTTAACTTGTTTAATTCTACAATTCACCGAACTGTTTTAGGATCACTTTGTTGAAATAAGTACCTGGTGCCCACCCTTATTAATCTTATTACTAACCTATATTGAAGCCTACAACATTTGCTAAAATTTATTAGAAATTACATATGGTTGTGAAATTTTCCAATTCCCTATTTAACTTCTAACCCTAATTTTCCTAACTCTAATTCTATTCTCATCTAAACCCTTCCAATCCTACCCCTCCTATTCACCTAACCGGCCGACACCCCCCACAGCTCCCCCATTCCCATTTGCATCCTCCCAACTCCCTCTTCTTCTCCCCTTCCTCCATGGCACCACTGCTCCTCCTGCTTGGCCATCGCCGCACCTCGCCGTCGGTACGCCCGCGCCGCTACCCCCCAAGCCACGCCCGGCTCAGCTCCCTCGCTCTGCTCCGGCTTGGCCTGCACCGTGGTCACCCCCCGGGTCCTGCGCCTCCCTACTGGCCCGTGCCCTCCTGCTCGCCTGTGCGCCGCTGGGCCGGCCCGGCTACTCCCTTGGCTTCCCCCTTGTGCTCGCGTGGCCCCGCTGCTGACCTAAGCCGCCTCTCGGTGGGCTCCCTGCCAACTCTGGCCTCCCCGGCGCGGCCTGGTGGCCAGCGCTGCTTGGCTCTCCCTCGGCTCAAGACGCCTCTACGCGTTGCGCGGGCTCACCTCGGCTCAGCCGAGTCCACCTTGGTTCCCTTCCTCCACTAACCCAACTTCTTTTATTATTGATTTTCAGGTATGGGTTGATTCATTTTAGTTGTGTTGATTTGATGCTTGGTTGATGCACAAGTATGATGATAGTGGTGGAGGTTCGGTCGTGGTTCGCACTGAGGTACCACCCCCCTTTCCTCTCTACTCCCTGATCCCTCCCCTTGCTATGTGATGCGATGAACTGAGAGCTATATCTTGATGCTACTGAGAGCTAGGGTTACATGGGCTAGTTTATATGGGGAGTTTTGGATGTGCAAGAAGGATGGCTATGGTGAAATGGCGATTGATGAATGTATTTTGTTGGCTCAAAATGATGTGTTACTGATTGAGTAAAAAAAATGGCGGGAAGGGAAGGTTGGCTACCTTTCTGGGTTCGATCAGAACTGGGATGGTAGTGTCAGTGGTGCCGGTTGTCGCCGTAGTGGTGTTGACCAAGCGCCGGTGCTCTTCTGGTCCCTTTCGGCTTCCCCTTCCCTTGGTGCTAGCTGGGAGATCTGGAAGTGTTGGGGGAGCTCCTGGCTTTGCTCCTCCTTTCTTTCGGCTCTGAGGTGTGGCTTGGTGTGCTGGGAGTGTGAAAGGCTTGGCTGGATTGGAAGCTTAAGAGGGGAGGCTTCGGTTGCCCTTATCTCTAGCCTGTGCATTCCCCCTTTACTTTACCAAGACCCTATTTCTATTTACCACGTTCCTATCCAAAGCCTTCTCACATGCACTTGGGGCTTCTAGACCATATGTCCATATAGTGTATTGGGTATTGTTTCCTGTATTTTCATGCGGAAGGGATAATTCAATACAAGGTGGGTGTTGGGGTTTTATATACCCTGTGATGTTTTGGACTAAGGATTGGATTAAAGAGGAGATGCATTGTACGTAGGCTTCTATTACTGTTGAGGCAAAATGGAAAAAGTGTGTGTTGGGCTTTAATGACGTTGTATGATGAGACCTTCGAAGTAAAAGGTGCCTATTAACTTAGGTTGGCTTGGATATCTTAATTGTTAAGGGGCCGACTAACTCCGGTTGGTCAGGATACCTTGGTGATCGAGGACCGGCTGACCTAGGTTGATATGGAAATCCTATTGGACTTCGGGGAAACTGACAACAATCGCTCTTCATTTCTAACTAATAATTACTGTTTTCAGTTTTTGCTAAATACTTCATAAGCTTTTGGTTGCGCGAATTGGAAAGGTAGAGGATGACCGGATGAGATGGCATGGAAGGCTCCAGTGATATGAATGCAATAGTATTGAATTGCAATTTAATTAACTCTTGTAATTTACATTGTAATTAGTTGTAAAATTAATCACGTAACAATTGTTGTACTGAGATGATCTATGTTGTACTGTCGTTATTGCAATGCTTTGTGTTGTCAAATGTGTTAAATATGTGATTGATAATTAACTGAGATTATGTTTTGGTATTGGTTTAATGGATATTTTTACTTACACTAATTACCAATTACTGCCGTTTAGTTCAGTATAATTATGCGGGTTCTCACAACAACGATGGCGAAAATTAATCTCCATCTAGCTAGCTAGAATTCGCATGGATGGGAAATTTCACACACATCGATCGATTCAACTACTAGTACAGGTTATGATGATGATAGATATATCGAATCGAATCGATCCATGGAAACTTGTTAATCAATGGTTTCTGGCCTGCAGAGATGGATGGATGATTGCTAGCAGCATCGTCGTTTCGCCCATTTGAGTACGAGTAGTAAGGAGTACATGCGTATAGCTGAGGGTTTGCTGAGCTAGCTAGCTCTAGTAGGTAGGTGCCGGCCGCTGCGTCGGGGCCTCGCCGTCATGCCGCCGCCACCGTGCCGCCGGTGCCGGGCTTCCCGGGGCCGCGGCGGCCGGCCTTCGGCTGCGCCGCCGCCGCCTCCCCCTTCATCGACGTCACCGCGCACTTGTCCTTCCACTCCTCCTGCGTCATGTGCTGCTGCCGGCACTCCATGCTGCAGAACGCCGTCTCACCCCTGCAAATCAAACAACATGCAGGAATAAATCATGCAGCTCTAGCAACGAGCAAACAATCTATGCTCGAGTAATTAACGTACGTACTTGTACATGAAGGTGTCGCGGCCGGGGCCGAGGCGGCGGCAGCAGAGACCGCAGGCGCGGAGGAACGCGGCGGTCTCGGCGGGCGGACAGTTCACCGAGTTCCGCCGGAGACCCGCCCGCGCCGGCGCCGCGCACGCGCGGTACGCCTCCAGCCAGTCCTGCCCGGCAGCGTCGCCACCGTACGCGGCCAGCCAGTCCTGGCTCCCGTCGCCGCCGCCGCCCGGCTGCCCCACCACCATGGCCTTCTCCTCCTCCTCCACCACCGCCGCCATCACGTCCGGCGGCGCGAACTCCGTCATGCTCGTCGTCCGCCTCATGGATTTCTTGCACGCCATCCCCCTCTTCCCCACCATCATCTCCTCTCCTCCCTTCCTCCTCCAAGAAATCAACACACCCCTACACAACCACCTCCCGTACACCTACACCTCCGCTCCGACCAGACCGGCTAAGGCAAGCAACTTGCGTTCGTGTAGAAGAGGAGACGCAGAGGAGGCGGCGGCCATGGAAGTGCAGGCGCGCGCGTGTGGAGAGGAGGAGAGAATAGGATCGGAGAGGGTGGGAGGGAGGAGGGGGAGATAAAAGAAGGGGAGGGAGGATCCGGGCCGTCGGATGGGATCCCACGATCCGTCGGATCCACGTCAGCCCGCCCCGCGCTCACTGATTGGGATTTGGAGGTAGCAAGCATTCTTCGGCTGGGCCGCTTGTGTTCTTGTGTTCGCGCCTGATTATTGAGTTTTTGTTCGCTTCCTGGCGCTCGGTCGGGGCCCTGTCGCACGTCGCTGCTGAATTGAGAGGTTTCATAAATGGGGGAAAATTATGTGACTGGGTTGAGCAGTTCGATGCATGAGAGCCTGGGTTCTCTGCGGCGCCTTTTGGGTGTCGACGCGCGTGTGTTTCTTCGCGGCAGTACATGGGTTTTTTCTTTGGAGATCAGCTGGCATGGGGTATTGGCACACAGAGGAGTAGGAATTTCCTCCCTTTACATTTTGGTGGGATTAATTATGATGAGGTCGACGTTATTTTCACTGAGAAGGGTCCATTATAGTATATTAATACTATAACCACTCGATTGTGTGCCAACGCTATACTACTCATGTACTTTTTTTTCTTACATTTTTAAATGGTTTTGTATGAAGTAATTAACTTTAAAAAAACGAGACAGAGAAAGATAGAGAGACAGAGATATATATGGTCTCAAGTTGCACATGAATTGTTTACTAACACACTGGTAGTCGTTAGGGGATTACCACTTTGTTGTGATCATCTTGGTCTGTATGCATAATGAATTAGTTTACTTAGACAAATATATATATAGTATACGGGGCTTTCATCATTAACGGCACTATACTTCGCTAAAAAAAATGCATTATCATACAAGTACTATATAACCTCATGTTTGTAGTACTCTAATGTACTACTACTATAAAATACCATCAATAAGCTAGGTTCGAGTATATGTCAAACATGTCGCTCTTGGCACCAATTTTATGAATTACATTTTGTTACTGCTTTGTGCCATAGTTGTACCGTGCCAAGTATAGTAAGCATGACTATTTTGACTTCCCATGAAGGTTTCTGAGTGCAGGATGTAGCTGATAATATGGTATCAAGATTTTTCCTTGATAGACAGCAGGCTGCACGGGAGTGGTGCACCTGGGTTACATGCAAACATTTATTATGAATTATTTGAAATATCTATTTCTTAGAGAGAAAAATCAGCATCTCCTTCTAAAAAAAATTCAGAGCATTTGTTTATTAACTAAGATTAATTAATTCAAGCTGCTGCTCTATCTAAAAGAGGGACATTAATCAATTTAAGCTTGGACCTAATAAATTGCCCCCATGGGGATCGCGACCGTGGGTCCATCCTGAGCTGGATGACTCCGACTGGTGGAATGTTGTGGGCCACACGGGGAAGGTACGCCTGTCCCGAGCCAGGAAATCGCTCGTCGAACGCTGCTTGCGTACACGGGGATGCGCTACTTAGCCCACCTGTCAGTGGGCGGTGCTGTGATGTACGGTGGTCAGCTCGACCCCGGAGTCGGGATCTTCAAATGCGGCATAGTTCTCTGCATTGTTGTGATTTGAAATGGCGATAAAGCCATTAAGAATAGCGACTGAGCCCTCTCATCGTTTGAAATGTCGACAGAGTAATTTGAAATGATGATAGTAGTCTAATTTTATTAAAAATTAATTATTTATTTTTTAAATAATTCTTTTAAAATAATATTATTTAAAAAAATCGCCGGTTTGGAGCCACATCGGGAGGGATCCACACGTGGCGGACCGTTATAGGTGTTATTCCGTGGGCCCCATATATGGGGACTTTTGCTGGATCACATGCGGAGCAAGACGCGAAAGAAACTGTTTGGCTGTGCAGTGCAGAATTAATAATATTATTATTTTGCGAGGGAGTGCAGAGAACACACAGTAGTAGGCTAGTAGCTACCTTGGATTGTTGGCAAAATCGAACTTAGTAGCTGTAATGACCCCATTTCTGGGATCGTCAAACTTTTCACAACCGCTCAGGATGTGCAGTTGTGAAACAAGAAATAGCATCACAAGCAAGTTTTCAATCACAATAAAGCCAAACTTTTATTACACAAGGATAAAGCTTATCAAACGATTTTGACACATACATGGGCATCCAAGCCCAAAGTTAATATATTTCAAAACAAAAAACTTCCAAACCACAGGCACGCTTGGATGCGGTCGAGACACTAACACATCCGAGGTCCACCAAAATCATTGCCATCTTAGGTTTCTTTGTAATGGAGGTCCACTATACAAACCTTTCTTATTAAGATCCTTATAGTTCTCTTAGCAAGTATGCATACACAACTATACTTAGCAAGCCATATGGAAAAGCTAATTAACTACATACTAGGAGTTCAATAGATTGTTTAGATTTTACCATATCAGGTATATGTGGATGCATCATTTGAGTTAAAACAGTTTATCTTTAAAATAGTAAAATCGTACAAATATAACCTCAGGGGTTTACTCAACAATTACAATTACCAACTTAACATCTCAAAATTTCTACTTCGGTTCACACATATATATAGAATCAGGTCCCAATTCTTGAACATAAATTTGGGAAGTTCACTCATAGAGAATCAAGTCCCGATACTTGAACAAACATTTGGATAGCACAAAAAACATCCAACTCCATGCTTCCATTCACTCAAGCAGAATCAGATACATTTGGATAATACATTCAAGTCCCAATTCTTGAACAAACATTTGCATAGCACAAAATGCATTCAAAACCATGCTTCCATTCACTCATACATAATAGGTTTGGTTTACTCATACAGAACACAGGTATCATCCATTTGCCCCCCCCCCCCCACAATCAACCATTCCAGCTGCAACCGAAAGAACCAATAAATTTATCCCATTCTAGCTACAACCAAAGCAACAAAAAAAATCAATTAGCACTGCAACTTGCAAACATATGCCAAATATAAAAATCTCAGTGATTCCAAGAAATTACCTATCCCCGTGGTTGGAGTACAGATCAAAGGGAGATGCTATGGGGTGCTCGTTGGGTGCCAGCGATGATTTGACCTGTTGGGGTGGTCCTGGCGGCGCATGGGCCATCCAGGCGGGCGGTGCGGGAGCAGCGCATGGCTCGCAGGGGGCGGTGCGTAGAGGGGGAAGGACACGCAGGGGCGGTGCGGGAGGATGCCGTGGATTGAAGAGGGAGAGGTTGGTGCATCTCGGCTGTTGGATTCGTAACGGATGGCCCGGATCACCCAGGTGCACATGCCCACAGATTGCGATGCATACCCTCAAAATTCCCATTAGTAAATAGAGACTAACCATTCAAAGAAAAACCACCTTGCAAAACACATATTTTTCTGTGAAAATTATTGAAGACTGAACAAGTTCCTCGCTCATCTTGTTTACTCGATGAGGCGAATGAGCACAAAAGAATGTACTACCTAGTTCCTCTCACAATTTCACTAGTAACCGCCGCACGCCTGCCTGCCGTTGCACTGATGCGCTTTGTTTCTTTTTCTTTTTTCTTTTTTTCTTTCCGAGATGATCACGTTGATCTAATTGTAGTGAGAAAAGCACAAGCTTTTGTCATTTAGTTTGGGCGTGTCATTCCTAGCCCATGCGTGCATACTATACTAGGTCGAGCCCGTTGAGCTGGTGTGAGCCGAGAGAACGCCCTCCAGACGGCAAAAGGCGTCAGCGCGGTCCTCTAATTCGGCCTGTGCCGATTTCGCTCCGTCAGACACCGCCCACAGGCATGGTATAAGCCTAGCGGGCCGGAGAGCGTCATGGTTGGCCAGCACGAATCTGGAAGCACACCAACGGAGGGATTCGTCTGAAACCAAACAAAATCTTTAGTTGGGCCTTGCTTAGCGATTCCACAAAAATAAAAGGCCCAGAGCTAAAGGACATCCGCTATATTGGTCCATGAGTCTAGAATAGAAGCACTCCGTTCCAGCGCCAAAGCGTATCATGCTGTGCGACAAAAATAAATGTTTCAAATCGTTTTAAAAAAAAGTCAGCAACGATTGGAAAGTGACGCGAGGGTGACGTCTATGCGGCCTGTACTTCGTGATTTATCTCGTGTTCGTACGTTTTATGTTTGATTTTTGCCAACTCCGCGTCTACGGATAGAAAAAAAAATACTCGAAACTCGCAAGTCGGTTTGGTTCGTAACGAGCTCAAGCTTGAGTTTCAGCTCACAAACAAAAAGAGCCGAGCCCGAGTTGGCTCGCGAGCTTCGTTTAGCACGGCACACGAAGGCCAGGAAGGCAATAATCCATTCCTAACCGACCCCTACACCACTGTACCCCCGGTTCCCCATCCCGATTCCCGATCTCAGTTCCCCACTTTCCCTTCTTTCAGGCCTTCCTCTTCCGCAGTACTGCCCCATTCGCCGCGATGCCGCGCCCTCTCCTCCCTTTACCGGCTGGCCCCGTGCTTTGCTCCCTCCGCCCTGGCCCTTCCTCCCCCCGATCCCCTTCTTTGTGTTTGAGGTCCTACCACCATGCGTGGACCCACTCATCTAGGCCGACGCCGACACTGCTGCGATGCCCGTCGCCAACGTGTTCGCCGCGCGGCTACGACTCTCTAGGGCCATCAGCGCCGCCGCCGCCCCTATCCCGCCTTTGGCTCCATGCTGTTTATATCTGCAGGTAAGCATCATTGATTTTTTATTCCTTTTTTATGCTTTGGATTGTTTTTTGGAATGTAATGTTTCGTTGATCTTGGATTCTATACATCGACTCAGCGAGAAGATCCACGAGTACAAGGGCTCCTCGTCCTCGTTGTCGTCGGACTCCGAGGACGACAAGCCTCACAAATTCATTATGTTGATCCCGGTTTGAGTCATTTCAGTCGATCATTAGTTCGTCATGTCAATTCCAAAAAAATCTTGATATTTATTGTAGATTTTTTGGCACCGTAAACTACTTTATGGCTCATCTGTGCTTGGTTCATGAGCTCGCTCGAGCCAACTCGCGCTTGATCACGAGCCGAGCGAAACCCCTCTTCTACTCGTGATCAAAATGAGCGGAGCCTACTATTCACCCCTATCTGCATCTTTGATTATTCGACCGCGCGTTTACCAGAACCAACGGTTTAGGTGATCGAAACATGCACCTATGCCGTTTTCTAGGAGGGAAATGTTCTGCTAATAATTAATAGATTTGAACGTCAGACGGGTGTTTTTGTTGACAGCTGGCACTTGTTAACTTGACCTTCACGTTTCGATTTCACGAATACAAGAAATGTAATATTTCTCCACTAGGTCAAAATGCATGAATTGAACTCGTTATTTACAAGGAACCGCTCCTCTCCTCTCCTCTCTCTCTCTCTCTCTCTCTTACAAGGGCTATCGTGACATGGTTAGCAAACTATGTAACCTTTACTTTTCCTAGTGCCTTGTTGGTGATTTATGTTGAAGAACTGTCGCTAGTGAGTTCAGTTTGAACGATAATTTTGTAGATAAATATAGAATCACATCAAACAATACAAGAAGATAATAACAGAATAGTAGATTGAACACAGAGATGTAGAGCGTTTCTTGCTTCTCTTTATTGCTCTTCATATGATCAGCTTTTTACAATGACTAGTAACCCCTATTTACGGGCTAGAGACCCTGTTAGGGTTTGGGATGGACGCCCATACATGGGTCGATTGCTGGGCCAGACCCATAGTTTCCCAACACTCCCCCTTGAGCACCCATATTGATGAGGACATCCCTCCTTCGGATACACGCATGACACAAGACCCTCCAGATCTGGGTGCTGAACTACGCGGTCCTATGACAAGAGCTAGAGCACGTCACTTAATCGATCAGGTAAAGTCGTTTCTAGGGCTGAGTGTATTATTTGAGAACTCTATGATCTTTGCCTAATGGAGATGATTTACTTGTACTTAGGAATCTAGGACTATGACCGGTTCAAGAAGGTCTCGACCACTACAAGAAGATCTCGACCACTACAAGAAGACCTACGACTAGTTGATTCGATTGGAGCAATCACGACCGTAAAAGCGAGCACAGAACTCGTTGGACACAACCTACGACCGAAGATAGCATGGACTCCTCAAGACCACCCTAGGACCAGTCCTACGACCAGATCTTCGACCAGACATATGCAACACAAGGTGCTGCATCACCGTTTTGAAAACTAATAAGACTTTGTAAACGTAACGAGGTCGGAGTCCAGGTTGTGTACGCTTCATCCCACGGCCGCACAACCCTAGGTCGACCTCCTCGCGTTCCCCTATATATATATAGTAGCCGCCATAGTTTAGAGGCGGGTTTTTCTTAGATTATTCTGCCAATTGCAGTTTCGCCGATTATCGGTTTGAGGAACCCCACTTGTAAACTTCATCTATATCCGCAATACAATTCAGATTGCATCTACCTTGTTCTTGTGAGTTGCTTCGATTGCTTGCAGGAACCATAACCTTCGTGGTAAGGTCGATCGCGTGTAAGCGTGGTCGATAACGACAGGCGTGCGGGTGTAGCGAATTGTGAGGTGACGATCTGTTGGTCGGAAGCCTCAAAGCGTCAACGTCCTCACGACGAACCAAATCGAACCTATCGGAAGATCGGGCCGCCGTGACTCATCAAGTGGTATCAGAGCTAAGGTTGCCCGTTAGGTAATTTCGTTTATCCCCTTTTTGTGAGTTTTGTTCCATCACCTAGAGTCCAGAAAATTGCCCTACAAAAAGTTTTAGATCGTAATTATTCCGCTGTCCAAACCACTTTGTGCCTTCGCAATTGTGTTTTCAGTTTCGCGTTGTTGAATTCGAGTCCATCGTCGGTGTCTTTGTTCTTTGGTCTAGTCGCGTAATCTAGTTTCTAGCGTCGAGTCTTTCTTTGTTTCGATCATCTAAACACCACCCCATCGACCACCTACTCGGATTCGGCTTCTCCACCTGGTCGGAAACGAACGCCTGGTCGGATTCGACCGACCACTCGTGTCCGACAACCCTATTTATTATCTTGTTGCTCTCGGACACCCCACCACCTGGTCGGAAACAATCAACTGGTCGGATTTTTCCCGTAGCTAAAGTTCAGAGAGAGAGAGAGAGAGAGTATCTTTTAATTACCTTTTTACCCCTGCTCTCCGGAAAAAGTTTGTGACCCATATATATCCATAGACCCAGAAAAGGGTTTTGAAGAGTTTTGAGTCAAGGTCACATTCGCAAAAAAAAACCCTAGGTTGGGTTTTTGCAGTCAAAAAAAAAGAAAGAAAGCAAAGAGTGCAAAAAAAAAAGAAAGCAAAGAGTGAAAAAAAACAGTTGCTTTGTGAATTTGAATCCGATTGTGTTTGTATCTACCCTATCCTTCCGTTTGCTTGAGCTAGTTCTAGGAACGCGATTGGGCCAGCAACTGTGACGAGTACTGTGGACTTTTATTCAGCTTTGCTAATCTGATTTCATTATTGCTATTCCTTGCTACTAAACATTGCCTATCCGAGCTCCACATACTTTCGGCCCTCAGATTGGATCCTCGCATTCGCCTCCGCCGTGATCGTACATCCCACCTTCGCCGAATTGGCCACCTGCTGCAATATTGGTAAGAAACTCATAAGAGCTTGGTAAGACGCTTGAGAGTGTGTGATTCCACCCTCCGACCACCTAATAGTGATAGGGATAATACCTTTGTGTTGTCTTTTGTCTCCTACTAACCATGTCAGGTGAAGGATTGGATGCGCAAGAGTGTGTTTTGAGGGAAGAGCTCATGACGCTATTGGATGAACAACGCACTACCGTTAATGAGGACATCGACAGGAAGCTTCAAGCTACCACGATCACATTACAACGCTCAATCAACGATAGTATTGCGGCGCTCACTACACGCCTCGAAAGAATGGTGAACCGACCACCAAACGTTGGTCGTGTGGAACCTCATGGTGCAGCCCATGACCATGAGTTTGATAATGATAATGAGATGCACGACCACGACGCCTTTGATGCACGATAACGGAACCGACAGAACTTCAACCGTCAAGGTATGAGAGGTAATAATGTTCAGCAACATAATGCACGTGTTAATGATGATCCATATGCTAAAGTTAAGTTCTCTATACCATCTTTTGCGGGTGCTTATGATGCTGAAATATATCTAGATTGGGAGATGACGGTAGAACAGAAATTGAATGCTCACTTAGTTCTCGAAGTGCATAGAGTTAGGCAAGCCACAAGTGAATTTAAAAACTTTGCCATCATTTGGTGGAATAGGGTATGCACCGAAGGATTAGCGCCTACTACGTGGGAAGGTTTAAAGGTTGCTATGCGTAACCGATTTGTCCCACCTTCTTTTAAACGTGATTTGCGTAATAAATTGCAGCTCTTAAACCAAGGTAATAGATCCGCAGAAGAATATTATCAGGAGCTACAAATTAGCATGTTGCGTTGTGATATTATTGAGGATGAAGAAGCTGCAATAGCACGTTTTTATGGGGGATTAAGACGTGAAATTCAGGATATAGTGGATTACAAAGAATACGATAGCGTCCCTAGATTGTTCCAACTTGCATGTTTGGCAGAAAAGGAATTGCAGGGACGACAACAGAGGCCAAGGAACAACTTTGGGAGCATGTCTACACCACGACCAGTGCCGGGGCAATTCAAAACAGCCCCACCTTCAGCTACACGGTCTGCTGCCCCCTCCACGAGTAGGGCGCGTTCAGCAGCACCTCCGACCACATCACATGCACCCGAGGTAAGTAAAGTTACTAGTGTGCAGGCACCAGCCAAAAGTTCTTCGTCGGTTGCTTCCACTGGTTGTACCACTGGGATTGTGTGCCACCGTTGCAAGGGAATGGGACACGTCATGAGGATTGCCCGGTCGTGAGCATACCTTACCACCAAAGACGGTGGTTATGTAAGTACTAGTGATATTGAGGACGAATATGTACTTGCAGCTAACATTGCAGGTGGAGGAGATGAGATAGACAGTGATGCTGACGATGTAGAGGAACAAGTAGCTGCTGTTGACACCGAGTATCATGTGAGCCTTGTCGCGCAACGAGTGCTGAGCGCACAAGTGGAGAGAGCGGAGCAAAATCAACGGCACAACTTGTTTGGACAGATTTCGTGAAGGATAGAGCACAGCAGAGTCATCATTGATGGAGGAGCGCAACAATCTTGCAAGCTCCGAGATGGTCGAGAAGCTTGGCTTGACCACACGACCACACCCACGTCCCTACTACATCCAATGGTTCAACTCGTGTGGTAAATTAAAGGTACAAAAAGTTGTGAAAGTGCAATTTTTAGCAGGTAATTACAAAGATAGTGCTGACTTTGATATCGTGCCTATGCAAGCATGCTCTTTGTTGCTCGGTAGACCTTGGATATATGACAATGATGTTTTGCACCATGGTAGAGCTAATACCTACTCATTTTCACATAAGGGTAAGAAGATTAAGTTGTTACCTTTAACACCAGCTGAGATTTTAAAAGATGAAGAAGAGCGCGCTAAAAATGAAAGAAACACCGATAAGCATGATTCTGAAAATCAGCAAGTAGCAAAACATGTTTTCCCACCCAAAAGGGAGAAAGTGGCGTCTAGTCCTAAGTTCGAGGGAATTAAATTGAAGGGATGTGTTATGATTGCCACTAAATCTGAACTTGCTGAAATTTGTAATAATGAGCTGCCATGCTATGCTTTGATATGCAAAAATGCCTTATATTCGCTTGAGGACATAGCTAGCTCTTTGCCTCCTGCTGTTGCTAACCTTTTGCAGGAGTATGTGGATATATTTCCAACTGAGGTACCCCCGGGATTACCACCTATTCGAGGAATTGAGCATCAAATTGATTTGATCCCAGGAGCGACGTTGCCAAACCGTGCTGCGTATAGGACCAATCCAGAGGAGACTAAGAAAATTCAGCGACAAGTCCAAGATCTTTTGGACCATGGGTACGTAAGAGAAAGCCTTAACCCTTGTGCTGTTCCTGTTCTTTTGGTTCCTAAGAAAGACGGTAGTTGGCGTATGTGTGTTGATTGCAGAGCCATTAATAACATTACTATAAGGTATCGTCATCCTATCCCAAGGCTAGACGACATGCTAGATGAATTGAGTGGTTCTATTATTTTCACAAAGATTGACTTGCGAGTGGTTACCACAGTTAGAATGAAATTAGGAGATGAATGGAAGCGCTTTTAAAACTAAGTTCGGATTATATGAGTGGTTAGTAATGCCTTTCGGTCTAACTAATGCACCTAGTACTTTTATCGTTTGATGAGCGAGGTTTCGTCCTTTCATTGGAAAATTTGTGGTGGTTTACTTGATGATATCTTGATTTATAGCAAGTCACATGAGCAACACTTAATTCATATACGTCTGTTTTTAATGCTTTAAGAGACGACGTTTGTTTGGTAACCTCGAGAAGTGCACCTTTTGCACCGATCGAGTTGCATTTCTTGGTTATGTTGTGACACCACGGGGCATTGAGGTGGATGAGACAAAGATTGTAGCCATCCAAAGTGGCCGACGCCTACTCTTGTGTCACAAGTGCGGAGCTTCCATGGCCTTCTTTGGATTCTATCGGCGCTTTGTGCGGGATTTCAGCACCATTGCCGCACCATTGAATGAATTGACAAAGAAAGGAGTGCCTTTCCAATGGAGACTGCACAAGAGAAGGCATTCAACTTGTTGAAAGAGAAGCTCACCCAAGCACCCCTACTCCAACTCCCGATTTTGGTAAGACTTTTGAAATTGAATGTGATGCGGTGGGATTGGGATAGGTGGTGTATTGATTCAAGAAGGTAAACCAGTTGCATATTTCAAATGAAAAACTAAATGGGCCTAGTTTGAATTATTCCACCTATGATAAGGAATTGTATGCTTTAGTTCAAGTGCTTCAAACTTGGCGACATTATCTATGGCCCAAAGAATTTGTTATACATTCGGATCATGAATCGCTAAAACATATTAGAAGTCAAGCTAAACTGAATAAACGACATGCTAAGCTGGGTAGAATTTATTGAGTCATTCCCATATGTTATAAAGCATAAGAAAGGTAAGGATAATGTGATTCTTGATGCGCTCTCTAGGCGTTATACCATGTTATCTCAACTTGACCATAAGATTTTTGGTTTGGAGGCTATTAAGAGTTTATATGTCACCGATTTGGACTTTAAGGAAGTGCTTGAACATTATAAAGGAGGAAGACATGGAATAACTATGTATTGAATGATGGTTTGGTCTATCGTGCTAACAAGCTATGCGTTCAGCTAGCTCTGTTCGTCTTTTGTTATTACAGGAGGCACATGGAGGAGGTTTGATGGCGCATTTTGGAGCAAAAAGGCAGAAGATGTCTGGCCACCCACTTCTTTTGGCCAAAGATGAGGCGTGATGTCGAGCGCTACGTAGCTCGCTGCACTACATGCAACAAAGCTAAGTCCCGTCTCCTTCCACATGGACTTTATATGCCTCTTCCTATTCCTAGCGCCCCTTGGGAGGATATTTCTATGGATTTTATTTTAGGATTGCCTAGGACAAAGAGGGGGAGAGATAGTATATTTGTAGTAGTGGATCGATTTTCTAAAATGGCACATTTTATATCTTGTCACAAGAGCGATGATGCTACAAACATAGCTGATTTGTTTTTCAGGGAAATCATTCGCTTACATGGAGTGCCCAATACTATTGTCTCGGATCGTGATGCGAAGTTTTTGAGCCACTTTTGGAGATCACTTTGGAATAAATTGGGGACAAAGCTGCTGTTTTCTACTACATGCCATCCCCAAACTGATGGACAAACGGAGGTTGTCAACCGCACGTTATCCACCATGTTGCGGGCTGTTTTAAAAAAGAACTTGAAGATGTGGGAAGAGTGTTTACCGTATATTGAGTTTGCTTACAATAGGTTAGTACACTCCACCACCAAGGTAAGTCCATTTCAGGTAGTGTATGGTTTTAACCCCCGTGCGCCTATTGATTTACTACCTTTACCGACCTCTGAAAAAATTAATCTAGATGCTAAGAAGCGTGTTGCATTTATTCTCAAGTTGCATGAAACCACTAAAAGAATATAGAGCATATGGTGAAAGGTATAAGGTTCTTTGGAAGTAAAGGTAGGAAAGTTGTCAAATTTGAACCGGTGATTTAGTTTGGGTTCATTTGAGAAAGGATAGGTTTAGAATTAAGAAAATCAAAGTTGATGCCTAGAGTGAAGGACCGTTTAAGATAATTAAGAAGATAAATGATAATGCATATCAATTAGAATTACTGCAGATTTTGGGGTTAGCCCCACATTTAACATTTGATTTGAAACCATACGTGGGAGAAGAAGATGAGCTTGAGTCGAGGACGACTCCAATTCAAGAGGGGAGTATGATGAGGACATCCCTCCTTCGGATACACATACGACACAAGACCCTCCGGATCTGGGTCTTTGAACTACGCGGTCCTATGACAAGAGCTAGAGCACGTCACTTAATCGATCGAGTAAAGTCGTTTCTAGGGTGAGTGTATTATTTGAGAACTCTATGATCTTTGCCTAATGGAGATGATTTACTTGTACTCGGGAATCTAGGACTACGACCGGTTCAAGAAGGTCTCGACCACTACAAGAAGATCTCGACCACTACAAGAAGACCTACGACTAGTTGATTCGATTGGAGCAATCTCACGACCGTAAAAGCGAGCACGAGAACTCGTTGGACACAACCTACGACCAAAGATAGCATGGACTCCTCAAGACCACCTAGGACCCGTCCTACGACGGATCTTGACGGACATATGCAACACAAGGTGCGCGTCACCGTTTGGAAACTAATAAGACTTTGTAAGCGTAGCGAGGTCGGAGTCGGGTTGTGTACGCTTCATCCCACGGCGCACAACCTAGGTCGACCTCCTCGCGTTCCCTATATATATCGATGGCGCCATAGTTTAGAGGCGGGTTTTCTTAGATTATTACGCCAATTGCGGTTTCGCGATTATCGGTTTGAGAACCCCACTTGTAAACTTCATCTATATCCGCAATACAATTCAGATTGCATCTACCTTGTTCTTGTGAGTTGCTTCGATTGCTTGCAGGAACCATAACCTTCGTGGTAAGGTCGATCGCGTGTAAGTGTGGTCGATAACGACAGGCGTGCGGGTGTAGCGAATTGTGAGGTGACGATCTGTTGGTCGGAAGCCTCAAAGCGTCAACGTCCTCACGACGAACCAAATCGAACCTATCGGAAGATCGGGCCGCCGTGACTCATCACATCCTCACATGTTTATGCCCCGTCAAAACTCCATAAAAACCTAGTAGAAAAAAATTGGAGAAAAAAATATATGACACACGTACTGTTGCGTTGCTTGAATTGCCTTGTTAAAAAACTTAGCCTATGAACTTCAGGAAAACTCATTAAAAAAAGAGTACAATCCACAAAATTTTATTTAATCTCCAGGATTTCCTTTTTGAGTACTTGATCTTCATGATCAAGTTTCAATGATGAGTTCATGAAGATTCTAATGAAGGCGGGTGCCCGATCTTTCGATGAGATTGATAACTATCGATTTGGTGGAGGTGACTCTCGCGATCCGACTACAACCGTACGACAACGCTTGCGCCTTAGCAATCGTTGAACCAACTCTGGGATGTTATTGACCTTGCTGGAAGCGCGATCAACCTGAACACGAAGTTCAATTCCTGCGAGCAATCGAAGAACTAGCAAGAATAAGATGTAGGCAATCTGATATTGCGAATAAGATTGTAGTGTATCGAAAAGAAAGGTGGGATCCCGGTCGTTGTCGACGGTGGTCGTTCGACACAAGCGAAGAAGCAGTTTGCACAATGGCTAAACCTAAACTCAACGAAATCCGAGTTCAAGCGAGGGAGACGGCTCCTATATAGGGAAGCGACCGGGGTGGCGGCGGCGAGGTGGGCCTGCGCCCTAGGGTTACAAGGCCGTGGGCCAAAGTGGAGGTGGCGCGGCACCCTTCGACTCGGACTACGATACGGATACGGACTCCTTTGATAATTACGGCCCGCTTGGATAGAATTTGATGATGAGGTTGGATCCGTTAGAAAGTAGACTTGATAAGCTTTCAGCGAAGTCGTAAACGCCCAAAGCGGAGTCCGTATGAAGAAGTTACACCGTTTAAAGTTAGTCCGACGCCGTAGTCGAATCTAACTCGAGCAGGCCAACTCGAACTCTTGCTTGTCTTGGACCCAAAGTGACGTGATGATCTCCATTATGCCTTCCATACATCTCCACGACTCCACATGCCTCTCCATGGTCCTTTCCCATATTCCTAAGCACAATTAAATCACTTGCATTAGGTAGCGGTCTATTCTCGATAGTATATAATCCTAGGGCAATTCACACGATAATTAAGTTGGCGAGCATGAGCTCGGGTAAGAGGTCCTTGTACTGGTTGTGGTTGAGTTGTGTGTGTAGGCACAGTTATATCCATGGTAGGGATGTCCTCATCAGATTCTCTCCCTGAATTCTGCACTTCTCTAAGTCTTATCATTTTAATTCCACGTATGCGCCTTTCAAAGCTAGATGCTGGAAGTGACTTAGTGAATAAATCTACAAGATTTTCACATGGCTTAGTATGCAGTACTTTAATTTCGTCCATCTTTTACAATTCATGAGCATAGAAGAACTTCGAGTTGATATGCTTTGTGAGATGACTCTTCACATAATCCATCTACACTTGTGCAACACAAGTTGTATTATTTTCATAGATAATAGTGGGGTTTGCACAGGATTCAATCCACACGACTGCTGGATGTGACGAATCAACCGTCGAAGCCAAGCACACTCTTGTGAGGCCTTGTACAACGCTACTATTTTTGAGTGGTTCCTCGAAGTCGATACAAGACATTGCTTGACGATTTCCATGGAATTGCAGTTCCACCACACAGGAATACATAGCCTGTTTGCGACTTGACTGTATGCGGGTCCTAACAGGTATTCGACATCTGCATAGCCATTCATAGATAGATCTTGGTTCTTTCTATAGAACAGACCAAAGTCTTTGCTTCCTTTGAGGTCTCGAAAGATGTCCTTCATTCCCTGCCAATACCTTTGGTAGATTCTGCACTATACCTTGCTAATAGGTTCATAGCAAATGCAATGTTCAATCTAGTATAGTTTGCTAAGTACATGAGTGTTTCTATTGCACTTAAGTATGGGAATTTCGGTCCCAGGACTTCCTCCGCCTCTTCTTTAGGTCTTTACGGTCCTTATCTTGCTGCAAGGACTTCCGACCATTGGCACTTTCGAAGGGTATGCCTTTTCAAAATCAAACATTTCTAACACCTTCTAAGTGTAGGTTGATAGATATACTAATATCCCTTCAGGGGTATGCTAAAGCTGCAAGCCTAGGCAATATTTGGTTTTACCCAAATCTTTCATTTCGAACTCCGACTCTAGGTAAGAACTTGTTTTCTTAATACCTTCCAAGGTTCTAATGATGTTAAGATCATCTTCATATACTGAGATTATACAAAATTCATCATGGGATCGTTGTATAAATACACATGGATTATTCTCATTATTCGTGTAGCCTTTCTTGCATATAAAGTGGCTTCAAGAGATTATACCACATCCTACCTGATTTCTTAAGTCTGTACAGTGACTTTCTGAGTTTCACACTGTACATATTTCTATTTGCTCTGTCTTGGTTCGGGGCAGGGATACATTCAAGTATCTTCATATAAATTTTTGAATCCAAATTTCCATAAAGGTATGCAGTTACCATATCCATCAATTTCACTTCTAAATTCAAGTTGGCTGCCATTGAGATTAAATATCTAAATGGTGGTTCTGCCCATGACCGGGGAATATATTTCTCATAATCATCTCCTAGACGTTAAGTAAAACCTCGTGCAACGAGCTCTGCTTTATGTCTTATAAATTTATTGTTTTCATTTATCTTTCGAACAAATACTCACTTATGCTCTATGGGGTGCACATGGGGAGACTTACACTTTATAGGCCCAAACACCTCTTTTTTATTCAGAGATAATAATTCAGTTTCTATTGCCTTCTTCTAATCTTCCCAATATGATATTTTCTTACATTCAGTGAGCGGTGTAAACTCTGGATCAAGATCGATGATTGTTGCAATTTTCTTTGCAGAATCAATGTCGACATTGGCTATTGTCTTGTTCATAGAATCTCCCATGATCACATAATTTATAGCTATTTATTCATATGGTGATTCTTCTAATGCTTCTACTTTCTCACAGTTGCTTCCAATTGAGGGGGCAAGCCCCTTTAGTTTTTCAGCTCCGATGTGTGCGCACACATCCATGCTGATGTCTCCCTTCGTGGGGATGTTCAAATCTAGTATGTCTTTTCTGAATGTTCCATACTAGTGCCAGGTCTCAACTGGCTCCCCTTCTGGTTCTGGGGAACTTTGGTGATCGGCTGTGTCAAGTCCTTCTTATCCTTTTTCACCAGGCATCCCTGTTACTTCGGATTCGAGGGATCGGTGTTCTCGTTCTTTCTGAGGCCTTAAGATGAGATTAGAAATACCTTCATTGGTATTTCAACCCTCTCTGGTGCATTGCGTGTAGACACATGCGACTTGGCCACTCTATTCAAATCACTAAAGTGGTTATGCAGATGATTCGCTGATGCTTGCAAATCAATTATCTTATGCACTTCAATTATCTTCTGGACTTCAATTGTCTTCTAGAGTTCAATTATTTCTAGATATTTTTCATCAAGGGGTTGATTTTTTGTCCCCCTAATGACGGGAAACAATCATCATCAAATATGCTATCAATGAAGCGGGCTGCATACAAATCTTCAGTCATGAGGTCCAAATACTTAATTATGGATGTTGTCTCATAACCAACTATATCCCAAACTTTTGGAGAGTTCCCATTGCAATTCGTTGTGGTGATAGTATAGGTACATAAACCTTGCAACCAAATCTTTAAAGATGAAAAATTTTCGGTGTTGACCCTTGCGCTAGTTGCATAGGTGAATGGATGTTACATACCGATGGTCTAAAATTGATGAGAGTTGCTGCGAGCAAGATTGCATGTCCCCAACATATAGTTGGTAAATTACAATTCTTCAAAGTCTGCTAGTCCATACTGGGTGTGGGCATGCGGTACTGAATACTCAACGTTAAGTCCCATTGCCATACAATAATTATCAAATGCCTTCGAAATAAATTCTTGACGTTGTCCATTCTGGTTGACTTCACATGATGATCAAGGAAATTATTTTCAATTCTAATTATCTGTGAGATTAGCTCTGCAAAAGTGTGGTTTCTTGTAGATAGTAAATATACGTGCGACCATTTTGAAGAAGCATCGATGAGCACCATAAAATACCTAAATGACCCTTACAGGGGCTATATAGGACCGCAAATATCTCCCTGGATACGGTCCACGAATGCAGGGATTTCATTCTTCACTTTCAGAGCAGAAGGTCTAGTAATTAATTTCCCGGTGGCACATGCAGAGCACACAAAATCTTTCTGATTCGGAAAATTCTTTTCATTGACATTATGTCTCTATGAATTGTTAATTCTATTTCTAATCATCCTAAGACCTAGGTGGCATAATCTATCATACCAGAGATAGAAAAATTCAAAACTTCTAAATACGATTTTCAGGGCAATATAGGCTGCAGATGCCTTAATATTAGTGTAGTACATGACGAATGACCTACGTCATTCCAAAAAGTGTCTTGGCCATTGCAAAGGCAGGAAAGACTACAATAGAGTTATCTATAGAGGAAATATGTTTACCTGTCGATTAATTGTCGAACAATTGTGAAATTGTGTGCGGCCCTCTTTAGGGAATCTAGGTAGGTATATTACCATATTCTGTTTTGGTATAATTACAATTAGAATCCAGTGGAACCTACACAGTTATGTCGCCATGGTCATTGAATCTAATTCAAGTGCAGTACTTACTCCTGGTTGTAGGGCAAAAGTATGAATTCCTTATCGCGATGAGCCAGCAATGACTCCATCATGTAATCCTCAACGAATTTTACATTCTCTTTGATGGTTTGCAAGGAGACCAAGTGTGGGTCGAGGAAACCTAGCGGTCCGCTTCATAAATCATGTATACACACACACAAAAGCAAGTAGTTATATATAACATTTATCGATATTACACAAACGTTGATCGTAATTGTACACACTTACAGTGTCCAACATCGCATGAGTGAGGCATCGAGGGCGTCGAGGTTGAAGAGAAAGAACAAATCCTGAAGGTGTAACAGCCCAATTTTCAATTTCTAGTTAAAAAAATAAATTTAATTATTTTTGTGGAATTTTTTGATTTTTTAAAAGCTTTTTCCTATTTATTCCAAAGCCAAAATAATTAATCTACAAAATTAAATACCAAATATAAGTTGAGAATATTTTATTTAAGTCCAAAATATCTCGAAGAATTTTGTGAATTTTCTCATAATTTTTGGATTTTATTTGCTATTTTTAAAGCCTTTTTGAATTACCGGAATTAATTAAATTGATAAATCAATTTAAATTTGGAAATGGCCTTTGGGACGAATCTCCCTGGCCCATTTCCGTTTTCCCACGCCTCCAGCCCAACCTCCTAGTCGCTCGACCCGCGCAGCCTGCTTCACCCACGCGCCTCTCCCCTTTCTCCTTCTCTTAGTGACGGGTGGACCCAACCCGTCAGTCTTACCTCTCTTGCCCGCCTCTCTCTCTTTTGCTGCCATGTGGGGCCCGCGATGCCACATAACCTTCGTCTTCCTCTTCCATCTTCGTCTCCACGCAGCGCCCGCATGCCCCGCCATTACAATACCTTCAAAGCTTTCCAAAAAACATCAAAACCCGAATCAATCTCCCCGATTTCGTGTGCAATAAAAACCGGTGTCAATCCCACATCTAATTCCACCTCGCCCCTTCCATCTCTGGTGCTAAATCCCCCAAATCACACCATCGTGCCGATCGGAGCCGCACGAAGCTCCGTCGCTGCCCTCGCCCTATATAAGGACGCGCTGGGTGCACCTCTCTCCGCTCATCCCAACGCCGCCAACCACCATTCTCCTTCTCTCCTCTAGCGCCCGGATTTTGGAGTTTAATGTCACCGCCCAAAGCTTCGTTCACCGCCGAATTTGTCTCCACCGTCGACGCTTCGGCCACCCCCAACCACACCTTCGACATCGTCTGCACCGTGCGCACACTCACTTCGCTAGAGAACCTCGGGAGTGCCATCATCGTTGTCGACCTAAAACCGCTGCCGCCAAACCTCATCGCTGACGACCTTTTCGCCGCGCCCTCCCGCATCTTTGGTAAGCACCAGATTCAACGCATCACACTCTCTATTTTGGTACCCCACTCGTGCCTCGCTGTGGCGCGTAGCACCAGTGAGGATGCCACTGGAGCATCGCCGGCTTTTGGCCTATGTGGCACCTCCACATTGGTGCCACCTCAGCGCCATGTCCGCCCTAGAGCCGAGTCAGCGCCCGCGTGGCTACCGTGTAAGCTGCCGCGCTAGCGCACCTGCACCCTAGTTTATTGTTGCGTGCACCGCCTCTACCGTGGACGTTGACCGCGCCATTGACCACGTCTGTTGACCAGGGGCCTACATGTCATATAGAGAAAAATCATTTCCAATAGAAAAAGAATTCGGCCAAAAATTGAATTTCGAGTGCTGACATCATTATGCGCATTAAACTGAATTTTTTAAAAAATAATTCAAATTTTTTTAATAAAATCTGAAATTAGGGTTTTCTTTAGAATCAAACTTCCAAGAGCTCGTATTTCTTCATACAAACTCCGATTTATGTGATTCAAATTTCTAAAATTATATAAAATCAAGATCTAGCTAACTAAAATAAAATTATTTAATTTAGAGTTAATTTGAATTTCCATTTGAATTTAGTTGAGTATTATTTGAATTTGTCGTATTTCGCGTATAGATTTCGACGACTCGAGAGAGCTCGACCCTTCTGAGGAGTTAGATTATCAGGACTTCGAGCAAGGAAAGTTATACCATTGATAATATTGATCCTACTATTTTAAAGTACTTAATTCTGTTTTAAATTACTATTGTATGCATAATTCTATTCTGTTATTTTAATTCCTATTTTAAATATCCTAGTTATTCCAATTCCTTTGTATAGTCAATGTTGTTAATTGGATTATCATTCTCTTGTCACCATAGGTAAAATAAAAATTTGAAAATAATTATATGCTTAGATTAAAATATTGAATTTGGGGAGTTTAGCCAAATTATTCAAACTGGATTTAAATTGAGTCTATGGTATTGTTTTACCATAGAAAGTTTAGAAAATGTTTTCACTTAGAAAAATAAATTAAAATGGTTTAGAATTGGGCGTAATGGTTGTTGGTATGGTGCAAGTCGATGCACATGATCGATTCATTTCTATGATCGAGTCCAGAGTTGTGGTATGTTGCCCAAGTCAGTTAAGGACCGGCCTTTGAGCGTATTTTGCTACGCCCCACCGTACGACCACATGACTAGAATGGGGCATATTAGGTTCAATAATTTGTTATATCTCATTGTTGTTTATGCCATGTTGATGTGCGGGTGTCGGTTAGACAAGTAGTCCTACTTGGTGCAAGAGGGGGCTTCTAGCGGGTGGTTAATCCAATAGAAGTGAAACCTTAGCGGGCGTATCAACTTTGGGGTAGAACATTGTAAAAACCTCATGATAATCACTTAGTTGCACGTCTTCCGAAGTGTGTCATGTCTGACATTATTTGATGATTATCACTTGTGGGTAAAGTTGTGCACACTCTGTAGAGTAGAAAACCATTCGAATAGCTGTGTTCACGTTCATGGACATGCTGAGCAAAGTCACTCTAACTTAGACTTTGTTTTGGCTTTAAAATGATTTTAGTAAATGATGTTAGGATGGTAAATACTTGTGGCAAAAATTAGGTTAGCCATCTGATACACCAGGCCCTTGCCGCTTCGGTGCAGGTAGCTCCCATGGACTTGACACCGTCTGTGATATTCTTTTGTATTATTAAATCTAGTTCTTTTTATTGGCTAGCCTCAAGAAATACTAGCCATGCCATCTGAAACAAGCAGAAACACAACAAGTATATGTATACATCTAATTCACATTCATTTCAGAAACAAGCACATCCATTTCAAAGTACAAATCAATTGACTAAAATGAACTAAAATTAACCATTCAGAACATATACACATATTGTTCAATCTTTAAAAATTGTCCTTTCATAATGATCGACGCGTATGTAGTTAGTTTCATCATGTTGTTCTTCTTCGACCCTTATGCCCTTTCCGAAAGGAGGCAACTCGTCAAATTGATTGTATTCTTTCTCGTCCACTACATTCTCAACTACAACAATCATCCTTTTTTCATGAATAACTTGCCTGATCGGTTACATAGAAGACTTGAACAACTTGGTTAGCGAGTACGAATGGTTCTTCTTTGTATCTGACACATTCGAGGTCCATCGTAGTGACACCATACTTGTTGATCTTCACCTGTGAGAGATGGACCCAACGGCACCAAAACAGGAGGATCTTGAAAAGCACGTAGTCGAGCTCCCAAATCTCCTCTATGAGTCCATAGTAGGAGCTCCTTAGCCCATCGGTGAACGCATCTATGCGGACACCACTATTCTGGTTAGTGCTAATTATATCCTGAGCCAGTGTATAGAATGTGTACCTATTTATATTGTATCCTTACCATGTCACAACTATAAATGTTGGCCCTTTGCTAACCATGTCAGCATATCACTTGACGAGCTCCTAGCGAGTCGCTCCGTCAACCATTGGTCGAACCGACTGTTGTGCTGTCTCGTGATCCAAACATCCAACCGCTCCGAATTCTATTGCCGAAGCACATCCTTGTGCTGGTCGATATACGGGTACACTTCAGTCATGTGTTGCAAGACCGTGAAATGGGCTTGAGCATATGTATCCATACCTGGAGTGATTGCTTTCCTTTTGATGGTCCCGATACCCTCAAGCCTCCCATCATGGTGAGATCGAGGCACACCTATCGGTTCAACCTGAGCTATGTAATCGATCAGAACTCAATGACCTCTTCGATTGCATAACCATCGACGATGCTGCTCTCTGGCCAAGATCGATTCTGTTCATAGCACTTGAGAATTCTCATGAACCTCTCGAATGGGTACATGCTATGTAGGAACACAAGCCCGCACATATTTATCTCCCTCACAATGTGAACAATGAGATGGACTATGATATCAAAAAACAATGGAACGCTCAATGACGAAGTTACAATTAGGTGAAACTTTTGATTCTCAACTCCAATCTTTATGAAACTTTTCACACACCTTCTATATGCTATTGAGGACCTATTCCAATCGAATATTATGATAATTCTTGGAGCGATCTTGAGCAATTGCCAATTGATTAATGAAGGTCTAAAACCGGGCAAGAACGAAAACTTGATCCTAATGCTTGTTTGAGAGATTGATGATCAAGATGATGCTAGATAGATTCACACATATCACAGCAAGCTAATTCACGTGAAAGAATCAATCACAAACTCGCGGATCAAAGAAAGCCCTAAAATCACGAAATCGAAAGCAAGAACGAAAAGAGACTTATCTCAAGCAAACCTTGCATAGATTAAGAACGTGATCGTCATTTGGATTACACCCACACCATCATGGATCGCTGGTCAATCCAAGATCACGAAATTCTCCTCAAACCATGAAAAGCCCTAGCCTCCACCTCAACTCCCCCTAAGCCAATTAGGGTTTTGCAAGCAACAAAAGAGGTGAAAAACAGCGAGAGCAAGGGGTGCAGCCACCACCTCCTATTTATAGTGGAGGCCTAGAACTCCTAGGGTTTGACTCAATTGGGCTCCCGTTAAGGCCCACTAACAAACGGGTCACACACGCACGCCGCAAGCGCCGTCTTTAACCTTTTGACCTAAACCGCTTCACCATGCACCATGGATTTGCCAATAGGTCACACTTGTCCATCTTGTGTCACGCTTGAGTCGTTGACCTCACCCAGCATCGTTGATCGTTCTGGACCTCAACTCTCCAAGTCTAGTCCCGATCCTCCTCGCCGTTGACCGTCGTTGACCACCAAGCAACCTGCACAACCACAGACAAGCAAACACGAATTCGGGAACAAGTTCTTCACAACTTGACCCATGTTAGTCAAAACATGCATCATGCAAACCATATGCCACGATACCAATGACTTTGACCTAACAAATCAACATCGCCACGGTTGGCCGACGTTCAAGTCATTCACCGGTCGACCGCTCCGGGTGAGCGGTCGGACCGCTCCTCGTGAGCGGTCGGACCGCCTTGGGACTTAGCCGAATTTCAACCCTGAAAATCCAAACCTTTCGAAATTAAAACCAATAGAACTTTTTATGGAGACTCCAAAATTATGAGACCAAGTGCATTGGGATCCCTCACTTGCCTACAACACCTATTTTTGGCCCACTCGTTTTGAGTACTTTTAGGTCACCGCCGTCCGATCGCCCACAATGGCCGGTCCGACCGATTTGGGACCGGTCGGACCGCCGTGCAAGGACGGTCGGACCGCCTCATCGAGAAGCTGTAGCTTTGTCGAAAACACGTGAAACAACAAACCGTAAACGCCATTGCCAATTGTCACATCATCCTAAGATCCGGAACATATCCCCATGAAATCCACAATCTCCCTTGATGAACACATTGGCAATTATCCGTAAAATGTAAGTAAGAGGTTTGAAAACGAGTTTACTTGCGTTTTCAGACAAAGGCACAACTTGGTCCATAAGCAAGAAAAAGCAATGTAAATGACCAAGCCGGCATCGAATAGTATAGGCATGTGAGACAAGGCAAAAGTAAGCATAAAACTTTGATTTTAAAAGGGTCAAAATTCTCACATAAGGTCCATATGAAAGAAACAATTGTTCAATTGACCTATGATCATTGTGAGTATAAAAGAATGCAATTCAAGTTCAGAATATTCAATAAGACAATAAGAATGCAACTCAAGAACTCCCCCTCACTATGATCCTCAATTTTCAAATTTTCTCCCTTTGTACAAAACTTCTCCCCAACAAAGAATTATATTCTCATTAACACATCTTCTCTTCTCATTTAACACATCTTCTCCCCCTTTGACAATGGATTCATCAAGGAATCACGCCTTCCTCTCATCCAGAGATAACAAATATAGAATAAAGAAAGAAGCAGAAACAAAAGAAGCGTAAAGAGAAATATGCATGAAGTGCAATGGAGTGGCTTCATTTTTTGTATTTTTCAATTTTGATTACAAGAAGCTTTGGAGATTACCCAAAAGAGCAAGCTAGTATCTCTAATATTGCACAAACAAGATATCAAGCCCGACAAAGCTTAGCAAGATCATGGTAAGACATATATATCAAAGCTAAGCACAAAGGCTCAAAAGTAAAGCGAGAGATTTGATCAATTTAAGCAACGCTTCAAATTCAAACAAGTTCATCAACAGGATCCTAAAGTGAAATTGGCCATGTCAAAATGTCAAAGTGAGATAAAAATCTAACAAAGACCACAATAAGAGTCAATCAAGTCCCGTATTGATTCATTTTGCTCAATATTTTGTAAACGCCCATTTGTCAACATTTTTCTCATTTGCATTGAATATTAAAGTTGACTAATGATCTAACTTAGTGACAAGATCCCGGACTAGGAGCCATCCACAAACTCATCCTAAGCTTGACCGAAAGTTGATTAAAGGTATATCTTAGTAAAGAAGATCCTGGACTAGGAGCCATCCACAAACTCTTTCTAAGCTTCTACAGGCGACAAATCTTGAGGTTCATGTCATTTCGACAAGCGGTCCCCATGAGATCGTCTGGTTCATCAAACTATCTCCAAGTTCATGTCTTTTGACAAGCAGTCTCGTAAGAATAGTTTGGCACAATTTAAGCATAAGACAATCTTGATTTTCATTTTTCTCATGAGCGGTTTAGAATCTCAAGAACACAAAAGCTCAAGTAATGGTCAATTTTAGATCAAAGAGCTAACAAAGCAATTACAGCAGGCCAATGTCACAAGAGGAGCACTAATTGCGCAACTCGCTAAAACATCCACAAATTGCAATTTCTTAGTTCAAGTTGTTTAAAAGTTCTAGCTCATATAGCAAAGACTTAGCTACACATGTAAAAGCATGATAATTCTAGCAAGTCAAAGAACTAGACATGACATTGAGCAAGAATTGAAATACAAAAGCTCCAAAGGGTAATAGGCAAAGCTTCATCAATTTTAAAAGATAAGGAAAATCTTATATTACAATTCATCTTTTGGATTTTTCATACCACTTGTTGTATTTTTCATATGAATGCAATATGATACAATGAGATGCAATAAAAAGCCTAAAAACCTAAAAAGTTCAAAAGATCACTAAGTTCTAAAAAAACAATAAAAGATCAAAAGAACAAGGAAAGATCAAAAGATCAAACTCCCCTCAAACCAACCCATAGGATAAATTACCCTAACTCGCTTCTTAAGGAGGAAAACTGGTTTGATCTAAAGGCTTGGTAAGAATATCCGCCAATTGAGCTTGGACTCTCTGAAGTGCATCACAATATCACCTTTTTCAACATGATCTTTAAGGAAGTGAAAGCGAATGTCTATGTGCTTAGTCCTAGAATATTGCAATCGGGTTTTTAGCAATATTAATAGCGAAGTGTTATCACAGAAAAGAGGAACACTAGCAAAGTTTAACCCATAATCTTTCAAAGTGGACGTCATCCACAAAATCAGCTACAAAGAACTAGCAAAGACTACATACTCCGCTTCAAAGATGGATTGTGCAATGTAAGACCGCTCTAGAAGACCAAGATACAAGAGAAGTGCCTAGGAAGTGACAGTGCTCGAGGTACTCTTCCTATCTAACCGCGATCCGCAAAATCGAATCGAAAAACCCTAATGGACAAAGTCAAGAGCATGAATACCAAATGCCATATAAGAGGGTAGAGTGTAAATACCTGAATATGCGCTTAACGGCTTGGCGATGGGAAGTTCTTGGAGACGCCTGAAATCGTGCACAAAGGCATACCGTGAAATGAATGTCCGGTCTCGAGGCCGTCAAATACAGAAGGGAGCCGATCATGTCTTTGGTACTCGCGTTGATCCACGACTTCTCCTTCCTCATCCGATCCAAAGCGATGAAGTTGCCATGGAGTAGAAATTGGCTTGCAATCACCCATGTTGAAGCGTTTGAGAAGATCTTTAGTGTACTTCGTCTGATGGATGAAAGTTCCTTCCTTGCATTGCTTGATTTGAAGTCCCAAAAAGTAATTAAGCTCTCCTATCATACTCATCTCAAATTCCCTGGACATAGTGTCAGAAAAGCTGGAAACAAGAGCATTAGAGGAACCACCAAAAATAATATCATCTACGTAAATTTGAGCAAGCAGGAAGTCATTGTCACGCCTAAGAATGAATAGAGTTTTATCCACTTTACCCATCTCAAAATTATTTTTAAGCAAGAAGGTCTTAAGTCTATCATACTGTGCTCTAGGGGCTTGTTTAAGACCATACAATGCTTTAGATAGCTTGAAAACACGATTTGGATATTTGGGATCCTCAAAGCCAGGGGGTTGCTTAACATACACTCCCTCATCTATGAAACCATTTAAAAAGGCAGTTTTAACATCCATCTGATATAATTTAAAACCTTTTGATGCAGCAAATGCAAGCAAAATGCGAATGGCTTCTAGTCTAGCAACAGGAGCAAATGTCTCATCAAAATCTAACCCCTCAACTTGGCTGAAACCCTGAGCTACCAATCTGGCCTTATTTCTAACCACAGAACCATCCTCACCTTGTTTATTCTTAAACACCCAACGGGTTCCTATAACATTAAGACCACTAGGAGGTTCTACTAGGTTCCAAACTTTGTTTCTTTCAAAATTTTCTAACTCCTCATGCATGGCATTTACCCAGCTAGAATCAGATAAAGCATGTGATATATCGCGGGTTCAAAAGAAGCAACAAAAGCCGAATGAGAGTAGAGATTTGGATCATTATACCGAGCGAGTGACTCGCTCATGTAGATTACATATTATCCATTAGGAGGATCTTGTCTCTGAATGTGAAGTGGGCGCCGGTGAGATACTGGTTTCTTCGACCTCCGCAGGTACTGCGATGATGAAGATGCAGCAGGAGCCTCAACTGAAGGTGAAGTAGATGTAGCAGGTTCTTGTATTAATATGGGCGCTTCAGTAGCAGCAGATGAAGGAATGATATTAGCCGTCCTCATCTTCCTCCACAAAATGCTCTCTCACACTGTAAATCATCTCAGAGAATTGATCTAGCTCCACGGCTAGTCTCATCAAAAGTGACATTACAAGTCTCCCGAATAATGTTAGTCTCAGATTAAAACCCGAAAACCCTCGAATGAGCGGGATAACCTGTAAATAACCCATCAAAAGTTCTTGATTCAAATTTATATAAGTTGCCTGTCTTAAGAATAAAATATTTTGATCCAAAAACTCGAAAATGCGAAACAGAGGGTTTTCTACCAAAACGAAGCTCATAAGGAGTCTTGCCTAAATAAGGTATCAAAAAGACACGATTTGCAATATGGCAAGCAGTAGCAATAGCTTCGGCCCAAAATCTCCTCGGTGTGCTATACTCATCTAGCATCGTCCTAGCCATTTCGACCAAGGTCCTATTCTTCCTTTCCACCACGCCATTTTGTTGAGGGACGTGTGGAGAGGAGAAGCGATGCTCAATACCACGCCAAAGACAAAAAGAAGCAAAAGAAGCATTTTTGAACTCCGTACCATTATCACTGCGAATCGCTCTCAAAGCACTAGGAAGCTCAGAAGCCAAACGAAGAACAAGGTCATGAAAATAACCAAAAGCTTCATCTTTTGAAGTAAGAAAGAACACCCAAGTATATCTAGAAAGATCATCGACTATGACAAGAATATACCATTTTCCACCGACTGACCGGACTCTAGCAGACCAACAAGATCCATATGAAGCAACCGCCCCGTCCGTCTACCATAACCATAGTCACAGAAGGGTGTGAGGCGGTAACTTGTTTGCCATGCTTACAGGGCGCACATACAGCATCCTTGATAGCTTTGAGTTTGGGCAAACCTCTCATGAGATCAAGGTTGCTAACTCGTGTCAGATGATCAAAACCAATGTGCCCCAAACGTCGATGCCAAAGCCAGAAATCAGAAGAAGATGTAAGCAAACATTTAAGAGATCCAGCAAGAGATTCTGAAAAATCAGCTCTAAAAATTCTACCAACTCTAGAGATTCCAAACACGAGCTCACCAGTAGAATCAAGCACACGACAAGCATTTTTCTTAAAAAAAAGTCTCATAGCCATCATCAAGAAGCTGAGATACAGAAAGGAGATTATACCTAAGCTTGTCCACAAGAGCGACATCCTTTAGAATGAATTTGTTGTTCACCCTAATTGATCCAGTTCCTTTAATTCGCCCTTGTGTATCATCTCCAAAGGTGATGAAGTCATCACCTGTTGCCCGCGTGAAAGAGGTGAACCATTTTGAGTTTCCGGTCATGTGGCGTGAACACCCGAGTCGACGAACCACGTGTTCTTCCCTTTCCACTGTAGTCCCGAAAATCAAGGAACAAAGAACGATGTGTCTCAATCATGGGGTTAGATAAACAAGATTTAGGAATCCAGTACTGAGACACACGTCTCGCAAGGAGTATACAAAGCAGTAATATCCTTGATTTCATCTAACATTCGGTTATGAGCAATGTTTAAATTAACATGAGACTTAAATCGTCCATGGGCGGTCTCGATCGGCGTTGTCTTTGGCGGTCATCTGGTGACCAAAACAGTCGAGCCGGTGACCACCAGCGGTCAGACCGCCAGTCTGATAAACATTAGAATTAGGATATTTAGAAACATAATGATTTGCATGAGAGAAAAATCCTAATCCAGGTTTATTCTTTTCAGTGTAACCATGTCTCATAGAAGCTCTAGGTTGCATGAATGAAATTCTATCAAAAATTTTCCTATCATTTTTCAACCTACGCCAACAAAATTCAATCAAATGCCCACCTTTCTTGCAATAAGTGCAATGGTACTTGGTACCACTAGAAGAAGCACAATTTGAATTAATACAAGGTTGAGCAAAACCTGCAGATTTAAAAGATGTTTTTGCAGGTTGGGTTTTGAATTCAATTAAACCTTTTTTCAAGACTTGAATGACTTTTGGGTTTGAATTGTCTTGAAAAGAATTGAATCCTAAACCTTGCTTCTTATAAGGAGTTTTAGACTTGTCAAGAATCATGTTTAATTGTTTCTTACCTTTAGAAAATTTCTCTAATGTATCATGAAGGTAAGCATTTTCTTTTCTCAAGTTAACACAAGCATCACAAGTTTTATTCATAGATTTCTCCTTATACAAAGCAATTTCAAGCTTAAGAGTGGAACAAGAAGCACAAGTAGTATTTTTAATATTGTCCTTAAGCTTAGCATATTTGACTCTAGTAGCTTCTAAGATATCTTTGATTTCACGTTCTTTTTCTAAACATGAAGTGCAAGGGCTAGAATCAAATACATCAAAAGCAATCAATTTACTAGATTCTAAACATTTTTCACAAGGAGCACTTTTAATTTCATTTAGTTCAGATCTAGCATTCTCAAGTTGTTGTACAGAAATATTATGAGTAGATTGTAACTTGGTAATTTCTGAATGCATAGCATGACAAGATAAACATTCATCAGGTTCAAGAGTCTTAGCATTTTTAAGCTCTACTTTCAGTTTGTTAATCTTTGACTCTAATTTCTTATTTTTTGTCATGACAAATTCTAGCGCTTCATCTTGACTAAGCAATTGCTCAACTATAGAATCATATTTAGCAGAAAGCTCATCATAAGAAAAAGATACCTCATTATCATCAATATCGTCGGTGTCAGCCATGAAGCACATGCCAGTGAAGTCCTTGGCCTTCCCTTTCTTTTTGGCTTGAGGGATCTCCTCCTCCTTGTCCTCTTCACTCCCGGAATCCACATCGCTCAAGGATTGATCCTCAAAAGCGGCAAGGACCCGGTGAGCGGCCTTCATAAGCTTATTAGCCTCATACCTTGATTTGTTGAAAGGAGGCTTCTTCCAAGCTGGCTTTCCTTCCTTATGATTGCTCTTACCTTTCAGCTTGGGGTAATTTGCCCGGATATGATTGAGCTCACCACATTCATAGCATGTCACCGGACCACCTCTTTTTTTGTTTCTCACATTATTGTAGGCCCGTGTGAATTTTTTAGCTAGAAGAGCTAACTCTGTTTCAGGAATACTTTCAAGCTCCTCTTCATGAATAGCGAGATAAACAAGCAAATGAAAATCCGAAGAAGATTCAAAAGAGTCATCAAAAGCCTTTTTGAGAGGATCGCTACCAAAGCTAAATTATCTTTCTTGGGATGATCAACTCTTTTAATTTCATGAGTCTTGAGTTTACTATAAAGCAATTCTAAAGTAAGACTTGAAAGATCAACATTTTCCTCTATAGCAAGAGCCTTCATCTCCCACTCCTTGGTGTTGATTGCGGCCAAGAGATGGGTGGCATTTTCAGATTGAGAATATTCAATATCAACGACTTTCATTTGATTAATTACTTTATTAAAGCGACTAAAATGTCATCGATGCTCTCTCGGGGACGCATCTCGAATTTATTGTATTCACGCTTGTAAAGCAGTTTGGCGTACCTTTTTGATTTGGGACGAACCCTCATGATATGTTTCGAGAGTGTTCCAAATTTCATCTTGTGATTGAAAGATTACAAATTCGATTATATTCTTGTCTACCAAGTGCACCATATAAAAGATTCTTAGCTTTATTGTTGTTAGCCAAAAGAATTGCGTATGTGTGTAGCAATTTCGGGAATAACCAGCGGGGCTCTAACAACATCCCAAATAGCTTGTCCCTCGCTCTCAAGAAAGACGCGCATACGATTCTTCCAATAGGCATAGTCGTGCCCATTGAAGATATGCGGTTTAGTAGAAAACTTATCCATCGCCAAAGTTCATGGACGGTTAAGATCAAGATTGAACTAGCAGGGCTCGATACCACTTGTTGGACCGTAAAGGCGACTAGAGGGGGGGTGAATAGGAGCACGCTCACTTTTTCCCAAATAATGAATTCAACACAATTTCACTCCAATAGCTTTGATGAAGCTATGAAGATCAATATACCAGTACAGCGGAAGACTAGTATTGAATCCAATTAAATCCCCTAAGCAAAATAACAAAATCAACTAAGATTGCAAAATCACAAACCACGGGCGGTCTGACCTCTGGACCCAACCGGTCGGACCGATTCAGTGAGGCGGTCGCACCATTGTTGTCTTTGGCGGTCGGACCACTCCAAAATCGGTCGACCGGTGATGACGGGTGGTCGACCGCCGACTCGAACCGATCCGCAGCAAAGAAAATCACCGATGACGAAGTTGCAATTAGTTGAAACTTTTGATTCTCAACTCCAATCTTTATGAAACTTTGGACACACCTTCTATATGCTATTGAGAACCTATTCCAATCGAATATTATGATAATTCTTAGAACTATATTGAGCAATTGCCAATTGATTAACAGAAGGTCTAAAACCGGGCAAGAACGAAAACTTGATCCTACTGCTTGTTCGTGAGAGATTGATGATCCAGATGATGCTAGATAGATTCACACATATCACAGCAAGCTAATTCACGTGAAAGAATCAATCACAAACTCGCGGATCAAAGAAAGCCCTAAAATCACGAAATCGAAAGCAAGAACGAAAAGAGACTTATCTCAAGCAAACCTTGCATAGATTAAGAACGTGATCGTCGCTGGATTACACCCACACCATCATGGATCAGTGGTCAATCCAAGATCACGAAATTCTCCTCAAACCATGAAAAGCCCTAGCCTCCACCTCAACTCCCCCTAAGCCAATTAGGGTTTTGCAAGCAACAAAGAGGTGAAAACAATGAGAGCAAGGGGTGCGACCACCACCTCCTATTTATAGTGGAGGCCTAGAACTCCTAGGGTTTGACTCAATTGGGCTCCGTTAAGGCCCACTAACAAACAGGTCACACACGCACGCCGCAGCGCCGTCTTTAACCTTTTGACCTAAACCGCTTCACCATGCACCATGGATTTGCCAATAGGTCACACTTGTCCATCTTGTGTCACGCTTGAGTCGTTGACCTCACCCAAGATCGTTGATCGCTCGACCTCAACTCTCCAAGTCTAGTCCCGATCCTCCTCGCCGTTGACCGTCGTTGACCACCAAGCAACTCGCACAACCACGCATAAGCAAACACGAATTCGGGAACAAGTTCTTCACAACTTGACCAGAAATACATCTCAAGATCACATCCAAAATTATGAGACCAAGTCGCCTACAACACCACGTTTGAGTCTTTAGAGTATGTAGTCCTTTGGGGTCGATGACCTTCTGAGCAAATGTGTTAAAGAAATAACACAACCTCATGATTGTCTCTCGGACCTTGATCAACAAAATATTTCTAATTGCAAGCATCTGTGTCATCAGCATATGACAATCATGAGACTTCATGCCAATTAACTTCAAATCTTCCATCAAAACAAGTTTTTTCATGTTGGCGGAGTAACCAGATGGAACTTTCACACCATGCAACCACTGACACAGTTCAGTTCTCTTAACCTTGGACAGAGTGTAACAACCAGGGGAAGGTACATTCGTCCTCTATCGGTCTTTTGTCGGTGCTAACTCAGGTCTGATGTCTATATCAACCAAGTCAAGCCGTGCGATGATACCATCCTATGTTTTGTCACGAATGTTCAGTAAGAGACCACTCATGTTGTCACCTACGTTCTTCTCTACATGCATGACGTCGATGCAGTGACGAACTTCTAGGTGCTCCCCATAAGGTAAGTCCCAAAATATTGATCTCTTCTTCCAGATGTACTTCTCATGGGTCCTCGATTTACATCCCTTTTTTCAGTACAACATCTAAATCCTTAACAATACTTTAGACCTCTTTTTTGCTTAAATGCCTTGGAGCTGAACTATTCTACTTCTCTCCGTCGAATTGTTTCTTCATCCTGCGGTATGGGTGAGCCCTTCGAAGGAGTCTATGGTGACGCATGTACACAGTTTTACGTGAGTGTTTCAGTCACACACTCTCGGTATCATCTAAGCAGTGAGTACATACTTTGGTCGCTTTTGTACTCTGGCCCGACAGGTTAGCAATGGCAGGATAATTATTTATGGTACAGAACAACAAGGAGCGTAAAGTGAAGTTCTCTTATTTGTACGTATACCATACCTGTACCCCTTTAATCCACAGTATTTTTAGATCTTCTATCAATGGTGCTAGGTACACATCAATAGCACTCCCAGGTTGCTTCGGCCCCTGGATAAGTATCGATAGTAAAATATACTTTCGCTTTATACACAACCAAGGAGGAAGGTTGTAGATACAGAGAGTTACATGCCAAGTGCTATATCGGCTGCTCATATTACCGAAAGGATTCATTCCATCTGTACTCAATCCAAACCTTATATTCCTCGATTTCGCACCAAAGTTTGCAAACCTCCTATCGATGTTTCTCCACTTGGTAGAATCAGCAGGTGTCTTAGCTTTATGTCATTCTTACGCTCCTCCGAGTGCCAATGCATCAGTTTTGCATCTTTTGGGTTCGCAAAAAACCACTTCAAATGGGGAATTACAGGAAGATACCACATCACCTTAGCAGGAGGTCCTTTCTTCACCTCGATTCCCTCATCGTCATCTGATTGATTCTTACGCTTGTGTCGGGATGCGGTGCACACCGGGCATACATGCATGTTTGCATACTCGTTATGGTAGAGGATACAGTCGTTCGGACACGGATGTATTCTTTATACTTCCATTCCCAATGGACAAAGAACATTCTTTGCTTTGTAGGTAATTTTGGGCAACTCATTTCCCCCGGGAAGCATGTCCGCTAAGAGACCTAATAGTGTCGTGAAACGCTTGTTGGACCAACCGTTGCTTGCCTTCAATTTCAGTAGTTCAAGCACGGATGACAACCTTATGTATTCCGACTTGCAGCCCGGGAATAAAGGTTTCTCCGAGTCCTCCATCAAGCCACGAAATTTAACGTATTTCCTCTCATCACAATTCCCTTCTGCATCCTGAAGTATCTGATCCAGATTGTCATCGTGTAGCCTATCCGAATCGAAACCACAATCGACATCATCCGCGGCATATCGTTGCCTTCGTCGGCGATGTCATTATTACTACCTTCCTGTATAATCTAATCTTCGCCGTGACTGGTCCAACGTGTATAACCCTTTTTGAAACCCCTCCGAATCAAGTGTGCTTCGATCTGCACTCGGTTCTTAGACATCTTCAAATTATCGCAATCAATACGTGGATAGTACATATATTCCACCCCGTTATTCAATATATCCTCCTCGGTAGCTCTTGTAAAGGTAGACACGCCATTAATGTACTCTTCACTCATACAATTGCCAGCGTACATCCAGCTTCGGTCCATCTACGCGACACATATAACAATTTAGTGTTAAATATTGAATTAATTAATTAGTATACTATAGATGCAACTTTTGATATGTCTTTTGAAATATGCATTTCTAATGAACTGAAAAAACAATAATGCACCCTAGGGTTAGGTTGTCCATCACAAACACATTATAGATAACCCATGCCCAACTTCAGATGGTAAGAAGCTAACACTTGCAAAACAACACAAAAAAATAGATCTAAACATCTTCAATTCTCTCTTTACCGATCTAAACCATTTTCAATTCTCTCTCTTTACCAAACTAGATCAAGAATACAATGCAAGAAACAAATTACATACTAACCATCAATAGTCAAGAACAAATTACCAAATAGTAGTCTCCTTTCACCAAATCACCTCAAAGCCCCACCTCCAGCAACAGCAACAGCGAGAACAGAGCTAGAATTAAAGACAGATCGATCTGCGAGGGTTGGTTTTGCAATAAATGAGATTATAACATATGGTTTGTTCTGTGTATACAAACCGTCTGTGATGAGGATGGGAAGTCACAGACAGTTCATCTTTAAAACCATCTGTGAAGTATCACAGACGGTTCTGAACAAGAACCGTCTGTGATATTACCTCTTCATAGACAATTTTTACCGCAGAAAGTGACACAGACGGTCGCTAAACTAAAACCGTCTGTGATTCTATTTAATATAGACGGTTTTGGTAAACTGTTTGTGATGAGGCATCAATATTAGCCTTTTTGTAGTAGTGCCTCCATGATGGTCATTCGGCCCTCAAGCTTTTTTGATATTTCTTTGTCATCTCACTTAGGTACCCCTTTCATTGGAGCGCTAGACGCATTCGGCGACGTCGATGACGGCGACGAATGCTGTGCTGATGCCATCTCGATTACTTGCTATCTATGAAAACTTTTCAGCAAAAGACAAAAGAAAATTTTCTTGATTGGAATTTTTCTTTTCTAAAACTAGGAATGTAATGCAACTCAAGATAGGAAGAAATCAACATATGCCCTCCCCACAATAACTTTATAAAATAAAAGAAACATGAATGATGGAGAGATGAACATTTGATAGCCTTGATATCAGTCAACTACAAGCTTTAGCATGCCTAACAATGAAAATTTCAGTTTGCCTTAGGCACTGAATTTTCAAACACACCAAATTATGTCATGTATATTATGTAACCACATGGCTAATCATATATAAATCATCATGATCTGTGATGAAAAGTACGCCAGAACAAGGCTCACTAGTCAAGGCCAAATCAAGTCAAAACTAGTTTATCTACTAGTATCCAACATTGCAAGATCTAGTAACAACTGCAATGGTACAAACTAATTACATTTCAGCTAATTTTAACAATCTCAAGAAAATCATATAATACTAGTTTTCCAACGAGCTTGGTAATCTCTAGAAACAAAATAGGATCAAATCCATATCCGTCCCAAAGCCCCCACTCCAAACTGAGTAGTGATTCCAAAACACTAATTCATTCCCACCCCAAACTCAGTCACCAAGACGGAAATAAAACCCCTAATTCATGTGATCCATCAAAAGCATATAATCAGATTCTAGTTTTCCTCATTCGGTCTAATTTTCCCCATTCCTTCTATTGATAGAGGCAAATTCTCCCCAAAAAGAATTTGATGTAAAAGCTAAAGCACGCCCAAGTCTCCATGCCTGTCTAATGTTCCTGATTCCTTCTACCATCACAAGGAAAAAAACTAAAGCAATATGTTCCAAACTAACCACGCTGGTGCATCCAAAACAAAGCCTCCATATTCCCCCCTATTCCTTCAGTTCCAACCCAAAATTTTTTTGAAGCCAATGCCATCCCTGAATTTCCCTAAAATTAAATCGCTTGGGAGAAAATATCCATTCCAGAAACTCCCTAATCCACCGGAATCAAACCCAACAAATTACTTAAAAAAGACCATACCAAAAGAGAGCATCCAAACCCTAGAGATCTTGGGGCCAAGGTCACAATCTAAAGGGGTCGAGGGTCGGCGGAGCCGTCGAGTCAGGGGCGCTCGGGTGGGGAGGGGGATGGACTAGTGAGTAGTAAGGGTGCTCGGGAGGGAGATGGACGAGTGAGGAGTAAGAGTGCAAACCCTAGTAGGGCCCTACAAATAAAAGGATATCACATATGGTTCTCTTAAAGAACCGTATGTGATATTCTATATCACATACGATTCTATTCTAGGACCGTCTGTGATAAGTATCACAGACAGTTGCAAAATATAACTGTATGTGATATGCGACTATATCACAGATAGTTCTAATTAAAAACAGTCTGTGAATAATCACATACAGTTTGAATTAAAAATCGTCTGTGATGTCTGCAGTTATCACAGACTCCTCTATTTTAAAAACAGTCTGTGATATACAACCATATCACAGACAGTTTATACCATATCACAGACAGTTCATTCCACGAATCCGTCTATGATAGTTCCTTCTATAGTTTAAAAATATTCAATTTTTGGCTAACCTCAGGAATAAATATTACTGACTTGTTTTTCACCGGTCAGTAATGCCGTCATGTCGTTATACTGAGACCATTTACATAGAAGAAAGTAAGATAAACACGTTATTTAGTAAACATGTTCAACATAGACAGTAACTTCAACTCCAAACAGGATTTTTTAATCATTGTTTATATTTACATATGGGCAAATAGCGTGGCCAGTCGCTTCTTACAAAAGATTGAAAAAATAGAAATAAAAAAGATTAAGTTATTTCTAGCTGTCTAAGTAGCCTACTATCTCCGTCTTTAAAACTTCGTAGGCGACGTCGTCGGCATCAGAGGGTTTGGGATTAGCGCAGGTAGCCCAAAACACGTGCAGCCGTTGACGCGATCATTCGAGAGTTGGCCAAAGAAGCTCTGACTGAAGAATCAAGTCGAATTGTACCCATATGCTCTCTTCTCTTGCTTGAGGGGTCTCGGCTTGGTAGACACGGTCGCCAGCCGCCTCGATGTAGCATTCCAAGTGATGGTATTCCTCCTGGAGACGTGCAACGTCATTTTGGGGGACTACATCGATGGCGAGGTTAGCTTACTAGAAGCTGCAGACCACCCAGAGGACACGACGGAGGAGATCGTCTAGATGGCAGAACGTCGCAGTCACGTGCCCAGGCATAACCTCCATCGGAGGAGGGAGGACATTGTTGGCATAGTGTCCTTTCGTAGCATCTACTAGCGTACAGCCGGAGAGGTGCTTGTATAGGATGGCCAGGTAGGCCATCAATACCGGCGACAAAGAAAAATAGTAGGGATCCATTTCTTGAAAATTATTTGTGCTTGAGAGTAGAGCGATGTGGGGATTCATCTTCTGTGGCAGATGATTATTTTTATAAAAAAAGGAATAATTTGGCACGTGAGATGAAGAGATGCATCGGGGACGAGACGAAGAGACGCATCGGGGAACCAAAGCAATATTGATGCGTTTAAGAGATACATATCACAGACACTTCCAATCATAAACCGTCTGTGATACATAATTATCACATACTTTAAAAAAAAAAGAACCGTCTGTGAATTGTCACAGACGGTTCTAATTAAAAACCGTCTGTGACGTCTGCAACTATCACAAACGGTTCTTGTTAATAACCTTCTATGAATTATCACATATAGTTCTTGTTAAAAAATCTGTGATAATTATGTATCACAGACAGTTCTAGCCATTGCTAGTAACATAGACTGTCGCGTTTGTAAAATCGTCTGTAATAATTACAACGTTGACTGATTCTAGGGAACCGTATGTGATGAGGTGTCCAGTATAGCCTTCTCTGTAGTAGTGCTTCCTCCATCATGTTGGTGAGGCAGGCGAGCGCGAAGAGCCGCGCGGCGAGATCGTCCTGCCGAGAAACTTCCATCGCCACCCATCACCACCGAGCCTTGGCATCGCCATCTTCTTCCTCTGCCTGCTCGCCTGCGCCGTCGACCCCGGCGTCGAGGTAGGCAAAGCCGAATGGCTCGTCGCACGTCGTGGATGACCATTTGCAACAGATCTCTCATCTCTTTGTACTTACGAACCGCAAGCTGTAGCTGATCACTTCTTGTTTGATCTATGAAAGCAGCTACTATTAGCTTGACCGTCTACAAGTGAGGCGTATTTAAGTGTGATTTTTGTAGGTGTTAGTTTACGAGACTGTCGGTTGCAAACCATATAGAACCTATGGGTTCGAATCCATGTGGAGCATCAAATATTCAACCCAAACCAACTCAAACTAAACTACTTTACAAACAAACTCGATCCAACCCGGTCCATGTTGCCTCCAAATCCATTTGAACCTATCCAATTGTGTCAGTTTTTAAATCCAACCCACTTAGCCCGTTTGAACCAGAACCATTAACCGCCCTAGGTGCCCCGACAAGAACGTGCCGCTTCAATTCCGCATGCATCTCCACGCCAGCGCCACTTCCCTATCAGCCCATGGCCGTCTTAATTTGACTAGCTTCATGATATATAGCAACACTGACAAGTGGCAAAAGAACAAAGGTAACACATGTCACTTTCTCTCTCTCTCTCTCTACCAAACAGGGAGGAGATCTTACGGCCAAGAATGTGGCAGGAGTGCTCATCAAGTGATACGTGCCAAGCATTCAAAAAAAAAGTGATACGTACCAAGCTTCTTAGACTGATAAACTAACGCACAAAGCATCGGTTTATTTTTTTGGAAATTGCTAAGGAGTAGTAAGGTGTTTTTTCTCACATCACCCCATTTCTGTTTAGTCTCTTCTGCAGGTTATTGGTACACTTGGCACTAGCAAATTCGTTTGTTTATCCTTTGTAGTAGTGTTTGGAGTTTTTCTCTCTTTTTTTGAACTAAGCTCTTGGAGTTGGTACTACGAGTATGACCGGTGAGTGACCAGACCACACATCACCAAGGATCTTAATTCCTTGGATGAATAAACTAGCTAGAGATATGTTAGGCATACATACATGCATATACACAACCAAATGCCGGTACTTTTGTATGATGGCATAGTACAGTAGTGGTACGCGTTAAGCCGGCACAACCAAATGATAAAAGTTCGTGAAATTGAGAATTACGGATCAATACTCAAGCTTCACGGGATTTGCATTTACTTCAAAATGCAGAGTTATCGGCCAGAATTTCAGAAACTACACTCCGCCCCTATATCATGAAGGCACCTTTTGAGAAAGAAAAAACAGCAAGAGAAGATTGTAGTTTCCTCTTAAAGTCCATTTGACACCGACACCCTTGAGCTATTGCAAAAGTTCGAAAATCAATCAGAAGTACATAATCGGACACTCGATCCCTCAACTTTCAATACCGTCCACTTTAACCCCGTGAGTCCATTCTACTCCGATTTTAAGTTGACGTGGGTGCCACTTAGAAGCAGTGTAGTCAACACAACGATTTTCGTATGATGTGGTGTCCATCTGCCGAATAAACTTAGAAAATTATACTAGGCCCTACGTGTCACTCTAATGTTGTTACTTGACTTCTTTGTCCATCTTCTTCTCCTCCCCCTCCCCTGTCCTCCATGCGCCATCTTCTCCTCTTTCCTTTCTTAGTCTCTTGCAAAAGATCCTCTCCTCTCGATGAATAAGTGTTGGGTAAGGAGGAAGCAACAGTAGATAAGGAGCGTTGGGTGGAGGCAAAATCTGTTGGAGACTGAGAAGAAAGGGGTGGAAACACTTGAGATTTGGGGATGAGGGCAAGAGGTGGCGAGGAGGTGACCAGAGTGGACAGAGGACCGTGGAGGTGACGAGGCAGAGCACGCGCATGTCGGCGACGATGACAAGCTCGTTGGGGCTATGGTCCCAGATCCGTGCCGCCACCTCCATGGATGAGAGCCCCAACGTGATGGAGACGGCGAGGCACGCCTCACCCTCCCGGACGGTGCATGCCCACGCTGGGAACTCTTGGCCGGCCTCACCCATCCTTAGTAGAAGGCGCATGGCGGAGTTGTTGCTGGCAACGACGCCGCAGAGGCAACAGACATGGGGGCTGCCTACGGCCATGGCACGGAGGGAGGGGACAAATAGAGGTGGTGGCCGATGGGGTGGGAGAGGTTGGCGGCGACCTCCTCAAAGGCATAGGTGGTAGGCCGAGGTAGAGGGAGCAGGCGGAGCCGTAACCGGAGGCGGTAGGCTGAGGCAGTGGCGACGACGGTAGGACGAGGTGGAGCTGGATGCGGAGACGGGAGACCAATGACCCTCGCCTCCCCCCCGGTCCACCCCTCGCGCGGCTTCCGGCTTCGCCTCGTGGCCTCCATATTCACCTCCTCCCACGACTACCCCCTTCGCTGGCCGCCAGCATTGCCCCCCTCGTGGCCGCTGCCATCGCCGGCCATCGTTGTCGCGCCCCCTCAGACCCAGCCGTCTGCAGCAGGAGGGTTGCCCCCTCGGGAGATGAAGTGGAGGCCAAGGGAGGCGGTGGCTATGACGGAGACATAGGCGGTGGCGAAGGTCGGAGGCGACGGGATCTGCTGGTTGGCAGCGAGAAAAAGAGAGAAGACTTAAGAGAGAAGAGGGAGATGGAGGAGAAAACAAAGGAGAAGCAGTGTGTGCGGGGAGGAGAAAATGAAGAACGGAAAGAAGAAATAGAGAGGAGGTGATTTGCCTGCTGAGGTGGCAAAGTACGGTGATGTGGGTGCTAACGTGGATGCCATGTCAGCAAAATCGGAGTGGTTTAGGGCGAAAGGGGGTAAAGTGAGCGGTTTTGAGAGTTGGAGGTTGGCTTGTGTCCGGTTTTGTAGTTTATGGTTGATTTTTGACTTTTCGAAGAGTTCAGGGTTGTAAAATAGACTTTTTTCTTATAAAATACTAGTAGAGTGCCGTGCATTGCAACGAAAATACAAACTTTGCACGAGATGGGAGGGTAAGGGAGGAGATGGGGGCAGGGGAGTGGGTGGAGTGGCGGTGACGGAGTCTAGGGCATGAGCTCGAGGGAGAAGTGGAATGCGATGTGTGGGGCTCTGCAAGCTCTGAGGGATGGGGAGACGAATGCGGCGGACGGTGGCGAGGGTGGTTCTAGCAAGGTCGAAGGCGCGTGAATCAAGAACGCGGAGCCGATATGGGTGCGAGGCAGAGCAGACCGATAGAGAGGGGGGAGTAGGGCGTGGAATCGGAGGAAGAAGAGCGGGACGACGATGGTGCAGATATGAGGAGCGGCCACATTAGGAACACGTCGTGGCTAACATGGTGGTCTAGTGCACGTAGGTATTTCGTTGGTTTTTTTACGTACGTAGGGGTGGGACGATCCTTCTGCTGCGTGGGGGCAAACTCTTTTTATTAGCTAAGATAGATAGGTTGCCTTAATCTAGAAAAAGATAATCTATCTTAATATGATTCATAGTTGATGTAGTGGCTGATATTATAGTTTTCATTCCCGTATTATAAGGGTGTCCCCTGCTGATAATGTTGAAATATGTAAATAGTGTCTACATGTAAGTATTCATATAGTTGAAATAATGTGGGCCGAAATATGTGTCTACGTTTGAGCCTGCCGCAGTTCTGCGCTCAGGGCCTGTTTGAAATGGTTGTGGCTTTTCTAAAAAGCGGCTTAGGGCTGAACGGATGCAGGATTGAATGGCTGGGCTGAAGATAATTGGTGTTTGGCTGTCTGGCTTTTAGGTAGGCTGGCAGCATCTTCCAAGATAGGAAATGTTTGGAAAGCCCCTGAAGACAGTAATAGCTTGTTTGATACCGTTTAACACAATTAATAATGTTTAACGATAATTAATGATTATTAACAATGACTAACACAATTGATGACAACTAACGGTAGTTAACGAGAAGTGACGATTACTAACATCATTTGACGACAACTAACGGTATTTAACGACAAACTGATCGCAATTAATGTAATTAACGATAATCAACAATAAATAATTATTATGATAAACAATAATTACAAATAATATTTATTACAACAAATAATTATTACATAAATAACTGTAATAAATAATTATTACATAAATACTCACAATAAACAATTAAAACCCAAATAACACAATATACCGCGAGTAACGATAATATATCGTAAACAACACAATAAACCACAATTAGTATATTTAATGACAATTATTACAATAAACGGAGTTGGGCGGCGGGGTCGACGGAGGAGGGAGGGCGGCACTGGGAGAGGAGTTGGGCAGCGGGGTAGAGGGAGGAGAAGGGTGGCGCTAGGAGAGGAGTTGGGCGGTAGGGTCGACGGAGGAGGCTGGTGGAAGGGCCAGCGCAGGGTAGAGGGAGGAGGTGGGCGGCGATCGAGGGAGGAGGGAGGTGGAGGAGGGTTGCCGCAGGCAGAGGAAGTAGCGGCGTGGGAGGAGCCATGCGAGATCGATATCCGGATCTGGGCGATGCTAGCTCGGGGCGATGGCGGCGGCTGACTCGGTGGGAGGAGGAAGGGGAGCGCGGGGTGGAGGAGGAGGAGGAGGAGGAGGAGGAGGACTGGTGCTGGGCAGCGTGGCAGCAAGAGAGAGAGAGGAGGAGGGAGGCTGGAGGCGTGGGAGGATCAGACTTTTTATTCGATGGCAAAAGCGGGTAGTAACTCGTGGACTTGAGGAGCAAAATTGGAAGAGGTCGTGGGAAGCCACCGCGCTTTGAGCTTTCTCCCATTATACGAGGCTTCCGACTTTGAAAAAACCGCAAAGTAAAGCCGTCCGTTTGAAATGGTTTTTAACTTTTTCGGAACAAAAGTCGAAAATTTAAACCATCCCAAACACCCCCTCAATTAGGCGTATCCACCCAAGTATTTTCTTCTGTGCTGGGGCCTAGAGCTTCCTTTCTTCCCTGCTATGCCCGTTCGCTGATCCACGAAATTAACTGCTGATCCACGAAATTAACTAAGGTCGATCGGTCGAGATGATCAGTGGATTGCGCGTTCGGCTATGATTTGTTGTCCTTGTCTATGGATCACGACGACATGGAGTGGAATGGAAGTCTTCGCGTGCGGACAAACATGCACTCCACTGAGAAACAGACTAAGACACCACATGCTGCAGTCAACTGAGAAACAGACTAGGACATCGCATGCAGTCCACTGAGAAACATGCATTGCCGCCCCTGTCCATTCATGACAGTGAAACGAGAAAATGAAACACATGTGGTTGTGCGTTACAACAAGTCCTCAAGGTTGAAGATAAGACTGGTTGACTACAGGTACTAGAACGGCACGAGCGCTACGCTGCACACCTACCGGCAGTGTCATAGCGATGGCGTAGATAACTGTGTTTAGGGCGTGACTTGTTTTTTTTTTGGGTTCAGGCGCTATTTCTTTGTCAGGGTAATACAGGCATAATCTCGTTGGACAAACAGCGCTAAGTATAAACTGAATAATGCATGTAACGTGACGTTTATTCTGGAAAGATAAGGCATTGTTTGGTATTGATATCTAGCATACGTAGGCGTTACAGGATAAGCTCTGTATAAACGATAAGAAATAGGGAGGATGAGCCTAATACCACAACCAAAATATATAGTTACATTTATACATACAGCACAACACCAAATGTCACGTAGGGATGGAGGCAGGTGGGTGTCAAGATTCAAGAATGGTGGGCGGCGAAGGAAAATAGCTGGCGAGCAAGGGCAAAAGTGAGGTAGAAGATAAGGTCTTACGAACAGGCCCACTCGTCAGCGAGAGAGAGAGGGCGTGTGCTGGAGCGGGCGAAGGGTTTTGGGCTGGCTTAGATTCGGCTCAAAGGTTGAGCGGGAAATTCGAATGAAATTCTGAATTTTCCTGAAAATGGTTAGGCTTTGAAATTTTTCTTAAACCTATAAAAATGGCTCCAAAATTTATGAAAATTGTTTTGAGGGTTTATAACACCGTATGGTTTCTTTTGTAATTTTTTTAGAGATTTTATCTGCTCTGTTATTTGCTAAGAAAATTCTTATAAGTTGATGCTGGTATGAAATTTCATTATTTGTTTTATACAAGAAGCTCAAAAATCATGCATAAATAGTCTTCCATATAGGGTATGTTCAACATTATTTTTTTATTTATTTTTATTATATCTTCTTAAAAATAAAATCTTTGGATGTTACATTCCAATCCCTATCTTTCGTACATGTGGGTTGTCACTTCTGGTTAAATGATTTGAGAAAACCAATATGTTGTTCTTTTAGCATTGTGGGTTTTGATCTTTAGTGCTGAGTAACTTGTCGTGGCATCCGCTAAAAACATAACCTGATGCAGGAGCCCGGATTGACCACTTTTCTTGTCATTTTACTAATTCACGGCACCAAGAGTGTGTAGGTTCTCTGTTCATTAGGCTTTTGTGCTGTTTTATGGAATGCCTCATGTGCTTGATTCTTCGTAAATTGAAGCACATGAGCTTTTGCGAGCTAGCAATCTCAGAACACTTGCTATGTCAGGGAAGGAAATGAGCTTCAATTCTGTTGGCACATTTATCAAAGTATCGTCTACAAAGATATTCTTACATTCTAAATGTCTAATGTACTACCTAAATATTTGGAAAAGAAACAACATCTACTATACGTTGACATCTTTTCCTATATATATATATATGTGTGTGTGTGTTTTTTTTCTCTCTCTCTTGATGTGTATATTAGAGAAAAATTATTGTTACTTTTGGACAATCACGGGCACCGTACTAGTAATTCTAGAAAAGTGAGCCAGATCATCCTGTGGGCGTGGATCTAGGCTTAGATAGGTATATGGCTGAGTAAGCACATATATCAGGTTAGGAACATCCTATGCTCATCATGTAAACTTATTCAGCCAATTGATCAGATTCAAATGGTCACATAACTGGACATCATTAAGCACGGGTGCGCATGTGAAGCTAAAAACTTCCAAGGCACATGGCCGAGACAGAAGGAATAATTCCTACAGCACAATTCAAGTTCAACTCGACGCCATCGCCACCCACCCTGTTTATCAATCTTCATGTACATTTCTTTTTGCACTCTTCGTTGTCCAGGCTCAAGTAGCTGTACTCGGATCCAGATCTTTTACTGTAACGAAGAGAATTACTGTATGAATAGTTTTTTTTAAAAGTATATGAGAAGTAATCGGCAGTGATACCGTAGCAAAGAGAAATATATAATATAGCAGAAAACACTGTAGCACTTGATCTGAACCATTTATTTTCGATCGGACGGTGAAGATCGCTTTCTAATTCAAATGATCTATTTCGCTGTGCTCCTATTTTCCTACCCGTGTCCTCTATAGATATAGGGGACACGGGTAGAAAACTATTGCTAATTATTCGATTATCTTCCGTGGTATCCACACAATTCAACTTCAACTATTCAACTTGACGAGATTGCCACCCACCCTGTTAGGAGCATCTCCCATGTCATCCACACAATTCAACTTCAACTCGACGCGATCGCCACCCACCCTATTAATCACCAGATAATGCAGTAGCCTAGATGACAACCCTTGATTGTCCAGGCTCAAGTAGCTACACTCCTAGTTTCCTACCTGTGTCCCCAGTGGTGAAGTCAGGATAAAAATAGAGGGTGGCCTCAAAGCCTTGAATGACTAAATTAATTTGAAATAAATATATTCTAGTATTCTTTTGCAATCAAATTCATATGTGAATAAAAGCAAAGCAAAAAGAAAAGAAAAGAGAAATACAATGATGGTACCTCGCTAATGGAAAGTGCATCCCTAAAACATGTAAATATGGTTCCAGTGGGTAACAACCTGTAGATTAAAATTAGAAAAAATTAGTGATATAATAGCACATTGTACTTAAATAATCATGAACATTTAAAAATAAAAGAATCATACTACTAAGGCACTAATTTGAATCACGACTTTCATGAGGTAAATCTATTCTGCGAGATTTCATATCCTGGAAGGATATTATGATTATATCATCATGAATGGATCTAAATATGTCTCGCTCGGTGTAGCACACCATCAAATTATTCGGTCACTCATCCGCTAACTTGTTGCGCAAATCTGTTTTGAAAATATTCATTGCCGAAAATATTCTCTCAACAAATGCCATTGCCACTGGAAGGATCAATGTCAGCTCGATGAGGCAATATACCAATGGGAAAGTTCTATCTTTTTTTTTGTTTCAACCATAAATTGAGTAAGTTTTGAAACATCACAACATCTATGAAATTTCTCACTTCTCCTAATGTTGAGAATGAAGGTTTGAAGCTTATTTCTTAACAAGAATCGATCAGCCACCATGAAATTATCAACATAAATCTCAGTAAGTTGAACAAGTTATCATGATATTTTTCAATCAACACATCTTTTCTCTTGCAAGATGCACTAACAATAGTCACTGTCATGGGAACATAGTTGAAGAAATCAGCAATAACTCTAATACAACTTGCAATGGTGACAGCCACTAACTGTAATTGGTGGGCGAAACAATTAACATAGAAAGCATTTGGATTCTCATCCGAATATGTTTTTGCAAGCCATTAAATTCTCCTCTCATAGTTGAAGCTCTATCATAGCCCTGTCAATGAAGCCTAGAAATAGGTAAACTACGATGATCAAACAAACTAACCAAAGCATCCTTCAATGCCACAGATGTACAATTTGTGATATACTTGATAGCAAGAAATATTTCCATGACCTTCCCTTGATTGTTTACAAATATGCATGCCATAAATTTTGCAAAGTTAGAACAACAGTAGAACACAACAATGTAAAAATGGTATGACTAAGAAAAGATGTACAATAGACCTCACAATCACTACCATTTTCTCCTTTATTGATACATCTCGAGACTCATCAATAAGCACTGCGAAATTCTTATCTCCAATCTCACCCTTAATCACTTTCATGACCTCTTGTGTGCAAGCTTTGAAAAGCTCCTTTTGAATATCTACACAAGTCATAACTGCATGCCTGGAAGCTGTATAGCCGGACCAGGATTTCACCAATCTAAATCCTCTATGAAAATAATGTGTTATTCCATAGATCAGTAGATAGCACTCATAGATACGCCACTGAATCATTTCATACACGATGAAAACCATACCATTATTTATATTACAAAATATCAGAGTCACATAGACCGCGTCGGGTCGAGTTTTACAGTAAGAGCCGAACAGGCCAAATGATTACATTACATAAAACTGGAAGCAACAACAGAAACAAAAAAAGAGGGTAGAGCACATCTCTCCACAGGCAAGCGACTGTGGAAACTCGTGTGCGTCCGATATTAACCAAAGACTTGGATAATATTGAATACACGCAAACACCAACGGAGTCAGCTAGACTGGGGCGAGACCTAGTCTAAAAGAACTACACTACTCTTCATCATCATTTGGGCCTCCAACTTCTGGATCCTCGTAGTAGGCATAATCTCCATGATTCCCTACTTCTGAGGGTGAGTGGGGAGAGCGAGGATGAACACAACTTCCGTGCTCGCGAGCCAACATACACAATGCAGTAATAATATATGCAAGGCTTAACAAGGATGGCTCGAGTTCTTTTATTTACTCAAAGCAACATTTTCAACTATAGTATTTAGAAATTCCTATGACTTAGCAGTTTGATCAAATCTTATTTTTTAAAAGAGATAGTGTGCAATATTTATATCAGCGGAGGTTACCTCCACCTTATGCTTATTTTGATTGTGGTTACCTCCACCTATTAACATCACTGGGTACGACGACCCAGGAAAATTCAAACCACAGGCTAATTAAGTGAGCCCGACACATTATTCATCCCACCCACAAAGTTTTATAAATAGAGCTAACTTTTGTAAATTCCCATGCTTGTCGATGACCGTGGGCACGGCTGTTCGAACAGTTTATACTCTACAGAGGTTGTACATCTTTACCCACAAGAGATAATCGTCTTGATATATACACATATTTCCGTAGACATGTGAATCAAGAGGAGATTACCACAAGGCCTTTATAGTGCCTCCCTCAGTATTTGTTACATCTGCTAAGGTTTCATCTGAGAAGGGTCATGCTCCTACACCTGCGTCAACCCTTACCTAGACTCCTCTTGCGCCTAACTTAATGACTTTCGTCGAGAGCCATGAGCGGGCCATCTACCTAGTGCAGCTCGTACGGATGGATACAAATTATTTAGCTAGGTCGAGACCATTATAGACTTGTGGTTATACTGTTTTACATTGGGAGATCATCACATGATTAAGTCATTTATCCATCCGGGTGGTTCATACCACATACCAACCATTCTCGTGCTCCGACGACACCCACCACCATACCATCCACCCAGATGAGATAATAGAAATTTAATAGGGTTTTTGGGGAACAAAATACATTACCACAACATTCCAGTCATTTACCCATAATGACTGCCTAAAACCACCTTCATGATTAAAAGATGATGATTGGGGTATTTAATGCCCCGATACTTAAGTAAGACTAGCATACCGCTTAAGTACAACCTATAACTAGTAATTACTGCATAGTTACTAGGGTGGCATGGAATAATAGATTCAATTGCAAAGGGATAGTATAATAGTGAATTAATCATCAAATGGGCATTTAACTACCTTAAGGTTTAACATACATTTGCTTAGAGAATTAAAGTATGCAATTTTGCTAATTTAAAGGAATATAACTTGTGTAAAATATAGGCTCAAAATGATCAAAGTATTGACTCGACTAGTGTGAAGAGGAGAGAGTCCTGAAAGTATTATGCTTGATCAAACTGGAGATCTCCCGCGTCTTCAAACTCTACTCGGATGAACGCACCGGAAAAGAATAAAAAGACAAAGAACAAATAAATATTGAAAGAATAACAAATGAACTCCAAATTAAGCAAGACCAGTGCCATTAGCAAGGTCTTAAATTTAGACAAATTTAGAAATAAAAATCACTAGAATCAGAGTTATAACGGAGGAGAACGAAGCTTTTGAAGATCTGGCATCGAGTACTGCTAGTTCCGAGCACTATTCGTTTCGAGTACTGTTGGCTTCGTGCACTGTTTGTTTCTAGTATTGTGGCTTCGAGTACTGTTTGTTTTGAGTACTACTGGCATCAAGTACTGACGCGGTCGGAGGGAGGTTCGACTACAGGACGTTGGCGGAAGGAGCTTCCACTACACGGCGTAGTCAGAAGGGGTTTCGACTACAGGACGTAGTCGAAAGGTAATCGACTACAGGTGGTCGTAAAGGTATCAACTATATGTGATCGTAAAGGGTAGCGACTACATGTGGTCATAAAGGATATTGACTACATGTGGTCGTAAAGGGTAGCGACTACATGTGGTCGTAAAGGATATCGACTACATGTGGTCGTAAAGGATAGCGACTACACGTGCACGTGGTCGTAAAGAATATCGACTACATGTGGTCGTAAAGGATAGTGACTACACGTGGTCGTAAAGGATATTGACTACGTGCGGTCGTAAAGGGTAACGACTACATGTGGTCGTAAAGGATATCGACTATCTGTGGTTATAAAGGGTAGCAACTACACGTGGTCGTAACTAGTATCGACTCCATGTGGTCGAAAGGAGTTCGACAACGTAGTGTGCTCGGAGGGAGGCTTTGACAACGCGACTACTTGGTCGTGGTTGTAGCCGTAGTGGTAGACATGGTCGAAAAGGAGTTTCAACTGCTTGGCGAGGTCGGAAATACAAGAGGGAGAACTGGGCACAGAGAAAGGGGCTTACCAAGACCACGAGGGAGGTCGGAGGAGGTCGGACGGTGGTGGGGGAGCTCGCGGTTAGTGACGAAGGAGATGGCAGTGATGTGGCCGGCCGGAGCTAAAGGAGAAAAGGAGAGGCAGTGGTTTATGTGCCACAAAACTGAAACCGAGTGAGGGGATCATTCCAAGAAGCTCTGGGCACGAATATACGTAGGTAGAAGAGGGCTGCACTGGTGCGGTGAGAACCGGAAGGAGGCACGGTGGCTGGTCGAACTAGGCAATCACAGCAACACAAGTGGGAGTGGGGGAGCTTAGAGAAACCAGAGGACTGCACGGGCTCTTCACTGGGTGCACTCACCAGAAACGAAGGGGAGATGAGGGGAGGCAAGGTAAGGCGTTGAGCTCCTTTTATAGCCAGCGGGAGGAAAGGCAGAGTCATCTTCAACTCGGAGGTGCGCGGATTCCCGTGGTGGTTGTGGCATGGGCGCCCTGGTGGGAGAGAGGATGGGGCAAGCGCACACAACGGGGGAAGCCATGGGGTGACAACTTGGGCAGATGACACAGGTGGTGGGGCCGACACGAGTAGATGCTAGCGACGAGATGGGGTGATGGAGGCGCCTGAGTCAAAGGCAAGTGTGGGGGTGGCAGAGGGCCAGACGGCGCAGGCGCGCGACCATGGCGCTGACACTACGGTGGGACAAGCGAAGGGACAGCCAATGAGACTGGTCGATGGAACCGGTCGATGGGCTAGTCCACGGAAAATAGGGGAGAGGCGCTGGCTTGATTGGACCAGAAGGGGAAATGAAAGGATGGGCCAGTTGGTCGAAGGAAAAAGGGAGGCTGGGCCATGGGAGAAAGGCCAAGAGGGGTCTACGAGCAGGGGGTAGAAACGGCTGGCCCAAGGGGAAGGAAAATGGGCTGGGCCCGAAGAAAGAGGTTTTGAAATTGGGGTCGAAACTATAGATTTTAAAAATACAACTTAAGTTGAAATAAATTTTTGAAACCAACTGATAAAAGAAAACATTATTCACAAACCTAAACACGGGATGTTACATGTATCAAATGCATACTTCACTTCCTCCTCTTATCCTTGTACCAATCCAACAACTCTTTGAAATTGCCTTTGTTGATGGAAGTGGAGGATTCATCATGTCCACGAAAAGCTTCACCTCGTGATATGAGATATATTGCATAATCTAAAGATGTAGTCAAATGAATTTTGTATACAATTTCGGCCTCCTTAGAGTAAGTGCTCATTTTACTATATACACTTGATTATTGATTCTTGAAGTCATCACACTCACCCCTTGCGATGTAGTGGAAACTATTTGGACCACCAACATGTTTATTAAAAGCATATATAGCCATCTTCCAACGAGAGAACCCAACTTTTGTAAATACATCATTACCAAATGTGTTGGGTTGTGACGGTTTCTTGAAAAGAAAATAGTAGAAACAAAAAGCGACATCCTTTTCTACACTACATTCTAACCAATCAAACTTATTAAGCCATCATTCTTGAAAGAATCTCCACACTTTGCCATCCAATGTCTTTAGAAAGGCATGCCCAATTGCTCGAGTTGGACCATTCAACAAATATACCCTCCTCATTTCATCTCTAATTTCATTAGCGCGATCTTCTATTAATATGTGATGCGCCAGATCGGTAATAATTTCATCTGGATTAAATTCTAGTCGAGGCTTCTTTGGTTGAGTTGTGCTCTCATCATTTGGGAGAGTACTACTTGAATTACTTGTGAAATAATTACGGAAAGTTCATTTCTCAATTTTTGCAAACCAACAAATTAATTGCTAACTGAGTATATACCACAATACCACACTATATTCTAACAAATTGCTAATCGACTAATTGAGGAATGAGTTATGAGTATATGGTATACCACTGTAGTCAAAGGATAGAGGCTTCACTCTTCAATCTTCATGCTCCAACACTCAGCAGATGACCATATGCCCAGCGGCCAGCACCCCGGCTCGATCCCAATTCCCAGATCGATAGTCCACAAATGCTCAGCACCTCAGCCAGTGCCCAGTCGGTCAGTCCCTCACGCCCACGCTCAACTCGCCTCCTGCCCTCCTCTTCCTCTGGGCTCCAGCTGGACCAGCTCCCATGCCTGGCCGCCCCACTGGGCACTACCCCAGTCCAGAGCCCCTCCGGCCGCCCAGATCTACTCCTTAGCTCCTGTCGTCGCCGCCTCCAGCTCCCCCCACCTAGTTCCATGCCTCGGCCTCCTCCGGCTACTGGCGGTGTTGCGGACCGCAGTGGCTGCCCGCCCCAGCTCCCTCCTGGCTCCTGAGCCTCGTCAGACCTTAGTGGTGCACTGCTGCAATGGCGCCTCGCCAACTGCTTGGCTCCTCGTCGTCGTGAGCCGTCGCCCCTGGCTGCCCTTAGGCGCGCTTCTCCTCACTCAATTGATTGGGGAATTTTTTAATGGGGAACACCAGAACAAGGAACGTGAGGTGGGAGTGTGGCCATGTGGGACCGGTGGGGACGCGAGTGGATGTGAGTTGGGGCTGGGCTTCGCTGCTTCGGCAAAGGCGCAAGGCCAACATGCTTTTGTTCCCTCTCGATTGCTCTTGCTTCTTCTTCTTATTTTACGCAGCCATAGCAGCCGGACGTCCGAAGCTGGAGGTTGGGGGGGGGTTCCGAGTTAGGGGTGGAAACGAGTTGAGCCGAGCCAGCTCGAGCCAGGCTCATTTGGGCTCGGATGAACAGTTAGCTCGGCGGGCAGGGTGAGGGGGAGGCGGCGGGAGTTTGGAGGCGTGGAGCTGGCGCGAGGAGGGCGAGGGGGAGGCGGCGAGCGGGGCGAGGGCGAGGCCGCGAGGGGGAGGCGGCGAGCGGGCCTGCAGGTGGACTTGGGCGTAGGGGCGAGGGGGAGACAGTGAGCCGGGGGGGAGACAGCTAGAGGGGCTGGAGCCTGGAGGCGTAGGAGGCGAGGCGGGCAGGGCGAGGGCGAGGGAGGGGGAGGCGGAAAAGATAAGGGAAGCCAAAGACCGAAGGGGGTGGAAACGAGCGGCTCGAGCTTAGCTCGAAATTTAATCGAGCTAAAAGTTGGGCTTGGTTCGGCTCGAAAATTGACCGAGCCCGAGCCAAGCTGGCTCGAGCCTAATACAAGCCGAGCCGGCTCGTGAGCCTCGAATTATTTTTCCAACCCTATTCTGGGTAGGCTTCAGCCTGATGAGAACCCCGCTAGATTCGCCCCTGCGTGTCCCCTATATATCTCTATATATAGCTGGCTCGATCTCATCATCAACCAGCTGCCATTTGATACGTAAGTAGCCATGAGAGGAGGACGACGAACTGGTGGTGGCGACGTACTCATGAGCTTGCTAGGAGCCGACAGCATCCTCCTTTGCTGCCTCTTCCTCTGCCTGGTATCTGCCTCCGGTGCTGCCAGCACGCACCACCACAAGTGGGACATCAGCTACCAGTTCAAGTCCCTCGACTGCGTCCGCAAGCTCGCCGTTACCATCAACGGGCAGACCCCCGGCCCGACCATCCACGCGACGCAGGGCGACACCGTCGTTGTCACCGTCACCAACTCCCTCCTCACCGAGAACGTCGCCATCCACTGGCACGGCAACCGGCAGGCACGTCGTCATTGCCTCTTCTCTCATTGGCACCATTAATCCTCCATCTTACAGTGTACTAGATGAATGGTTCTTCTCCATTAATTCCTGCGAATTAAGTCGTAGTGCATATATCTGCTGCAGATTGGGACGCCATGGGCGGACGGTACAGAGGGCATCACCCAGTGCCCCATATTGCCAGGGGACACGTTCACGTACAGATTTGTTGTCGACCGGCCGGGCACGTACATGTACCACGCGCACTACGGCATGCAGCGCTCGGCGGGGCTCAACGGCATGATCGTCGTCGCCGTGCCGCCCGGCCAGGCCGAGCCGTTCGCCTACGATGGCGAGCATACCGTGCTGCTCAACGACTGGTGGCACAAGAGCACCTACGAGCAGGCCGCCGGGCTCGCCTCCGTGCCCATGGTCTGGGTCGGCGAACCTCAGGTACGTACGTGAGTGGCAATTGATTAAGCAGCGCATTTAATTTGTTGGCTCTTGGAGCTGAAATTAATTAAGATGGGTGTTTCCTGTGTGCATCGATCGGCAGTCTCTCCTGATCAACGGGCGCGCGAGGTTCGTGAACTGCTCGACGATGGCGACCTGCAACGCGACAGACCCGGAGTGCTCCACGCCGGTGTTCACCGTGGTGCCCGGCAAGACCTACCGCTTCCGGATCGCCAGCGTCACCTCCCTCTCCGCTCTCAACTTTGAGATCGAGGTACGTAATCCATCAGTGTTTTCCGCCAAACTTCTCACGGGAAAACAAAATCAAGTTCCGCTTTCAGAGCGTCAATGCTACCTATATTATATGTACGAGCAGCTAGCATTAGGTGGATTAGATTGGCAGCGACGTTGCGTAGCTAGTTAGCTGCCGGCCTGCTAGGTGCCAATGTATTCCGGTAGGGAATTACGTACCCCGGCGCGGTGACCGACGATCGTTGGGGTTTGCTACAGCTTCCGTGTCAACGGCGAAGTCTCCTGGAAGCTTGGTTTGGACCGCCGCGGTTTCCTGCCATGTGCGTGGCTGCGGGCATCTCGATCCGAGAGATCGGCCAGGATGACGGTCAGATACACAGATGTTCACATTACCCCAAAAGAGGAGCATCGTGCTCCCATGTTCTCGTGTTGCTAGCATATCATACGTGCCCGGCAATCTCGGCCACAGCGTCTCCGTGCTTCGAGCTCGCAGGCCCCCGTTTGACGCGATGACACTACAACAATTTTGGGAGTATCTCAAGTGAACATCGAGCAAATCAAGGGCTTGTTCTGGTCAGGCTTGACCTCGAAGAAAGTGTCATTGGCCATGTTGGCTTCATCAGCTAATTATATAAGCTCCCGACCGGAAATTAAGCTAATTAAACAGGTAGTAGCTAGGATTAAGGCTTGTCACCAACAGCACCATGACAAGGATGTCAGCACAAGAGACCCGTCAAAATTAACAAAGTGTGCCACCGTTCTAGTAGCTGAAGATTAATGAAACATTGACTTGTAGACGAGACTACCATGCATCTGGCTAGTTAGCGAGAGAGTGAAATATTTGAAGTAATTATACATACTGTATGTATTGATAAGCAAAAGATTATATATATAGATTAAAGGTTACAGTGTGGCCCAGGAACCAAAGAGTACTCTAACACTAAGTGTGAATCAGGAACCGAAGAGTCTAACACTAAGTGTGGACCAGGAACCGAAGAGTCAGGAACCAAAGAATCTAACAGGAACCGAAAAGTTTAATACCCCCCTCCCGTCGGCGGAACAGACGTTCAAACTGGACCGGAACTCGATGAAGACAGAAACAGGTAGCCCTTTGGTGAAAATGTTAGCGTACTGAGATGTCATCGGAACGTAAAGAACGTGGATATCACCAAGACCAACTCGTTCCCGGACGAAGTGAATGTCAATCTCAACATGTTTAGTGCGCTGATGTTGCATCGGATTTGTTGAGAGATAGACCGCGCTGATATTATCGCAATAGACGAGGATAGCTCGGCGTGGAGTGCTGTGAAGTTTCTGAAGAAGTTGGCGCAGCCAACACACCTCAGCAACAGCATTGGCCACAGCCCGGTACCTAGCCTATGCACTTGAACGAGAGACAGTGTGTTGCCGCTTCGAGGACCAGGAGACGAGATTGTCACCGAGGAACACAACGTAGCCTGAAATGGACTTGCGCGTGTCGGGACAACAAGCCCAGTCGGCGTTGGAGTAAACAAGCAGATCTGTAGAGGTGGCTCGGAGAAAAAGAAGACCATGGTCGATGGTGTAGCGAAGATACCGAAGAATACACTTCACAGCGGTGAGGTGCAGTTTGCAAGGATGATGCATATGGAGGGAAACTAGCTTGTTGTACGCTGTAGGCAATATTCGGGCGAGTGAAAGTGAGTTACTGCAGAGTACCCGCAAGACTTCGGTAGAACGTCGGATCTGCCACATAAGTGCCAGCAGCAGAGGAGACATTGGAGTGAGTGTCGATAGGGGTGTTGCAAGGCTTGCAAGCGGTCATGCTGGCACGATCCAAGATGTTTAGAGTATAATGCCGCTGAGAAAGGGACACACTGCCATCACGACGACTGACAGAAACACCCCACAAAATGATGAAGTGGACCGAGATCCTTCATAGGAAAAGCCTGCTGGAGGAAGACAACCACCTGGCAAAGCACACAATCCGAAGAAGTAGTCAGCACAATATCATCCACATAGAGCAGCAGGTAGATAGTGTCACCGCCTCGATGAGACACAGAGAGGGAGGTGTCGGACTTTGCCTCCAATAATTCGAGGGACGGCAAGAAAACCGCAAAACAACTGTACCAGGCCCGAGGCGCCTGTTCGAGACCGTAGAGAGACTTGTTGAAGTGGCAAACGTAATCTGGGCGAGATGAATCCTCAAATCTAGCCGGTTGCGAACAGAAGACAGTCTCGAGAGTGTGCCATGAAGAAGCACATTCTTAACATCCAACTGGTGGATAAGCCAATCCCGGGAAAGGGATAGAGAGAGAACTGTGCGAATTGTGCCTGACTTGATGACTCAACTAAAAGTCTCATTAAAATCAATACTAGGATGCTGTGTGAAACAACGAAGAATCCATCGAGCCTTATAGTGGGCAAGAGTGCCATCCGAATTGAGTTTATGCCAAAAAATCCACTTTCTAGTGACCACATTGGCATTGGATGGCCGTGGAACAAGATCCCATATGTTGTTGTCCTGAATAGCAGCGTATTCTTCCTCCATGGCGTCACGCCAATTAGGTTCTGCGAGAGCAGCCCGGTATGTGGTCAGAACAGGAGACAGAGTGGCGGCATGAAGGTTCATGCGGGTGAGCAGCTGCCGAAAATTGTGCTTACCACGAGTCACCATGGCATGGGAGTTGTCGACCGGCTAGAGCGGCACAACACCTGGGGGAAGCTGCGGGAGAACATCCCCGCTGGGAGTTGTGGGCCAACTGGTAGACCGGTAGGAGTACCGTGTGCTTCAACTGCCATGGGAGGAGCCACGGCTGGAGCACTGGGTGCTACCACAGCCGCGGGACCAGGTGGAGCACTGCCGGCCGGCGTTACGTGCGCGCTGGGAATGTGCATGACATCGGGTGCTGTGGGCGCACTTGGCCATGCACAACCGACGCAGGAGATGTAGCACCATCGGCCGCCACGACCGGTAGAAGCACGGGCGGGCACTCCACACTAGGAGGGGCACCAGGACCTGCAAGATGCTGAGGCCCAATAGGCATCGGCGTGTGATCAAGCTTCAATAAAAAAATCGAGGTCAGTGGGAGAGGGCAGAGCGGTGAGCTCGACAAAGGGAAAAGAGGACTCGTCAAACGTAATATGACGGGAGATGATGACCCGATTTGAGGAGAGATCGAGGCATCGGTATCTCTTGTGTTTGGATGGGTAGCTGAGAAACACGCACATGGTGGAGCAAGGAGAAAGCTTGTGAGGAGCGATGGCAGAAATGTTCGGGTAATACTTGCAGCCAAAAACGCAAAGGAGAGAGTAGGAGGGAGAAACACCAAAGAGCGTAAAAAAATATGTGAAAAAATTGAGAGTTTTGGTGGGTTGGTGATTGAGAAGGTAGGTAGCGGCGTGAAGAGCCTCAACCAAGAAAGAGGAAGGGAGGCTTGCTTGAAACATAAGAGACTGAACAATGTTATTAGTGGAACGAATAATACGTTCGGCCTTGCCATTCTGCTGAGAGTTGTATGGACATGACATGCGGAGTGTAACACCGTGTGTAAGGAAAAAAGTATGAGTAGTGGAGCTGTCAAACTCACAACCATTATCACACTGAATACTCTTGATCTTAGCGCTGAACTGAGTAGCAACGTGAGAAAAAAAGTGAGAGATAATAGTAAAAGTATCAGATTTCAGGTGTAAAAAAAAACGTCCAAAGATAATGCGAACAATCATCAAGAATAACCATGTAGTATTTGTAACCGGACACACTGACGAGGTCCAAAGATCACAATGAGCTAAATCAAAATTCTTGAGAGCACGAGACTGTGAAGTAGCAAAAGGTACACGCACATGGCGACCAAGTTGAGACGCATGACAGATAGTGTCGGTGGGTTCATTATCACAAGCAATGGTAGACGTACTAGCAAGGCGACACAGGGACTCAGGGTCAAGGTGCCCGAGACGACGATGCCAAAGGGAGGCGGAGGTGCCGACGACGAGTACGCACGACGGGGAGGTAGATACCAGCAGACGCAAGGGGTAGAGAGGTCCGGTGCTATTGCACCTAGTGATCACATTCTTGGAACGAAGATCCTTGACAGAAAAACCAACAGGGTTAAACTCAACAGAACAGTTGTTATCAATAGTGAATTGACGAATAGAAACAAGATTTTTGATTAGGTGCGGAGTGACAAGAACATTACTATGATGAAGAAAGCCAAGACTAGTGGAACCAGTGGATGTGATGGGTAGCAATGACCTGTCACCAACAAAGATGGTAGAAGGAGAGAAGGAGTGAGGGTGATGGGAACGGGAGAGGTTACGGCATCCAACGTCATGTGCGAGGTCGCACCAGAGTCCATGTACCAGTCGGTGGTCAGCGGGGAACTAAGAGTCATGGTGTTGAAAGAGTTTGTCAATGACTGCTGATCTCATGGACCAAGACCGGGAGGCGCAGGACCTGGATCAACCCGACGAGGTCACGCCGGGGGGTACGAGGGTAGCGTGTAGCCGGCCTCCAGTGATGCGGCAAGGGCGCACCACCGGGGCACGGTTGGGTCGGCGCGCTAGGGGGGCACGGACCAAGGAGGCTAGGGGCCTGGTGTGGATGGAGTTGCCCGGGTCACACTTGGATGGTGTTGATCCAGGGGTTGTAGAAGGAGGGCAACCAACCAGAGGTGCTCCCTCCGGGGTGACCACCCGTACCTCCGCCGTCGGTCTTGTGGTTGCTGCCACCATTTCCATGGCGACGAGCAGCTGCCGCCACTGCTGGTGCCACCGGAGGGAGTGCCCTGGGGTGCGCCAGTGGAGCGGCTGCCGGACGTGTCACCACCGCCCCCGGAGACATCACCGCCGGGACCCCCATTGCTGGTAGGGGTCGTGGCGATGAGGGCTGTGGAGGGTAAGGAGGGGCATGACAACATCGTGATTTCTTCGAGCAGCAAATCGGAGCGGGCCTCGATGAACGAGGGGAACGGCTTTTGCTGCTTCAGCAGGGCCGCAATGTATGCGAACTTCGTGTTCAGGCCGCGCAGAAGGGATGGAACAAGGATACGATCGCACACCGGTTCGCCCAAGTCGCCGAGGGTGTCGGCCATGCTCTTCAGCTTGCGGTAGTACTCGAAGATGGAGAGGTCACCCTGGACGAAGTTGCGAAACTCCGCATCCAGGTATAGGCCATGCGTCTCCTGGTTGCCGATGAACTGTTGCTCGAGGCCCACCCATACGAGCTGCGCCGTGGAGGTAGGAGTCACCACGATCTCAAGAAGTTCGGCGGAGATGGTGCCGTAGAGCCACGAGAGAATGAGATAATCCATCCGGACCCAGTCTGCGACGTTGGGGTGGGCGTCGTCGGAGAGCACGTTGTTGGAGAGGGCATATTTGCCGAGGGTGACGAGGAAGAGGCCGCACCATTTGTTGTAACTCGGAGAGGCGAGGTCGAGGACAACAGAGACGAGGGCTTGATGTTGAGGACGTCGTATTCCTGAGCATGGAGGGAAGCAATGGTGGCGAACTCGGAGAGGGCTAGTGCCTACGCGTCCTCCTACTCGTGGTGCGCAGTGGCGGCAGCCTCCTGCCCGCGTCGTGTGGTGGCGACGGCCTCCTGCTCGTGACGTGCGGCGGTGTCGTCTTCACAGACCATGGCGGCGGGATTAGCTGAAGGGTGTGGTCACAGGTGCGATCCGCTCTGATACCATTAGAGTTGAATATTTAGGGTAATTACACATACTGTATGTATTGATAGGCCAAAGGTTAAATATATAGATCAAATGTTATAGTGTGGACCAAGAACCAAAGAGTCTAACACTAAGTGTGAACCAGAAAATGGATTTCATTTGGCTGGGCCCATTTGGCCCATTTTGGCCCATTCAGCCCAAGAACTGGCCTGTTAAATGAGCAGGGGAGGGGAGGGGTTTCCCTATCATGTGCACCAAGGCGACGGCTGGTTCGTGTGGGAGCCTACGGTCGGAGCGGGCGAGCCGGAGGCCCGTGCAAAACAGGCGGCATGAGAGCTTCATGCGGAGGCGGTGGCGCTTTCGTGGTGCAAGGCGGCTGCATGCCGGGGAAAGGTGGTGCGGCTATTCGGGGAGACCAGTGGCGTGGAGACGGCCGGCGGCATGTCTGCGGACGGCGGCGCTTGTAGGTGAGCTGCGGCTTAGCGTCTTCAGTGGGGCGGGGCCACATGCAAGCGACGAGTCTTTGGCGGGGGTTCTGTGCGGGGCGGCGGCGTGGCGGCGCGGCAACGCGCAAGGGCCGACGGCGGCGCATTTTCGAGAGCGTGGAGTGGCGCGGCAACATGGCTTCGGGCGGACCACGACACGTGGCCGTGCAGGGCCTGGGAGGCGCGGTGGTGCGGTGGCCGTGCGATGCGACGGCTATGCAGGGCCGAGTGACTTCTCCTTCGATCTTCAAATACATACGGGATCAATTTCTTGGTGATATGTTCAGACACATCTCGATCGGTCAATCCAAATGTAGGAATTAATGACTACTTGATGCACGCTTCATGCCACACATGCAGGAAGTGTGGCGCACACGCCTCGTGTGGGAGGCTGGCGGCGGCCCCTGCTGGTGGCCAGTATGGCTGCCGCGGTGCAGCTCCATGGCCGGCACGTGCTGCTTCGGTCGTACTGTTCGTTCAATGATCTAAAGTGCAATCAACATCATCTCTTTCGTGCAAACCCACCAATCGGTTTAGCCGACGACTTTAAGTAGGCTCGCGGTAGATTAGAAAGGATTTGCACTGTAGAAACTAATCTAGAAAGTCAAATTTGTGGAATTGAAAGCAATCTAGAAAAATGATTCGATTTACGAGCGTCGTGCTACAACAGTTACCTTTCGATCTGAGCAGAGTAGGCCTAGAGGTAGGTAGGCCGAAGTCGATCATGCTGATAACGTGTTGAGGAACCGTCGCTAGCGAGTCCAGTCCGAGCGATTACCTCGTAGACAAGTATAGAATCGTAAGAACAATGCAAGAACACAAGTACAGAATAGTAGATTGAACACAGAGATATGAGGGGAATTCTTGCTTCTCTTTATTACTCTTTAAGCGATCATCGTTTTACAATAAATAGCACCCCCTATTTATAGACTAGAGACCCTTCTAGAGCTTTGAATGGGGCGTCCATATATGGGTCGGCTGCTGGACCAAGTCCATGGTTTCCCAACACGTAGTATTACATGTCGGCGACTTCAAGTTGGCTCGCGATAGATTACAGCGGATTTGCACTGTAGGAAAAAATTCTAGAAAGACAAATTTGCAGAATTGAAAACGATCTAGAAAAATGATTCGATTTACGAGCGTCGTTTTTCGACAATTACCTTTTGATCCGAGAAGAGTAGGTCATAGTCGATCGTGCTGATAACGTGTTGAGAAACCGTCGCTGGCGAGTCTAGTCCGAGCGATTACCTCGTAGACAAACTTAGAATCGTAAGAACAATACAAAAATATAAGAATAAAATAGTAGATTAAACAGCTGTAAACTATAGTACAATAGTCAGAATTTCTCTTTATATAGTCTACTAGAAAAACTCACCGTGAGCCAAACCTGACTGCCCTGAACGCGATTTCTTAACACGTAATGCTACGTGCCCACGCTTCTCGCCACATGGTGTTTATTCAAAGGCGATAGGCCGCGACCCAAGGGTCGGGAAGAAGAGCGGAGGGAGATTCTCGAATAAGGAAAAGGACCCCGTATAAGGTGAAAATTTCGAGGGAATGACATTCTGTTCGATCATCAAACTTAGATGGTTATGGTCGGATACTGCTTCGATCTAGACATGACAAACTCAGCTATATACACACACGGGGTACTAGTTAATCTATGGAGTATAGCTAATGGCGACTTCTGTTTGGATCTAATTAATTAATGTTAAGACTTGCAATATAACCTGCTGCTGGTGCCATTTTGACTAGTAGTGGCAGTGGCGTGTACATTAAAAAAAAACGCGTTAACGTGCTATTGGAAAGAGCAAGGAAATGGCATTCCGGCTGGCAGGGACCTCTTTGTGTTGGAGGCTGCATGGTTAAAAGAAGTCCCGTGCATACAAGTACGCAACAACTTGCCTATTATATAATCAGATCTTGTTCCGTAGCGGCGCGAACGAATACATGCAACTCAACGGACCAAATGTGGTACTACTTCAGATTTTTGGATATGATCAGTACTTCCTCCGTTCTTTTTAAATGATGTTTCAACTGAAACCGTTAGCGAACTAATGCACAAAACGGTAGCATCTCTGCATTCTTGCCGTTTCATTTCCAACTACGTTTGTGTGCTTCTCTGAAGTCTAAAGCACAACTAGTAACAAAGTAAAAAACAAAAAAACTTACTGCAGTACTAAAACAAGTGATGACCAACTAGCTTGTTAATTAAGGCTGGTAATTGATTGACTAACCGCGCGCGTGCATGCATGCGTGCAGGGCCACGCTATGACGGTGGTGGAGGCGGACGGGCACTACGTGAAGCCGTTCGTCGTCAAGAACCTCAACATCTTCTCCGGCGAGACCTACTCCGTGCTCATCAAGGCCGACCAGGACCCCAATCGCAACTACTGGCTCGCCTCCAACGTCGTCAGCCGCAAGCCCTGCACGCCCCCCGGCACCGCCGTCCTCAGCTACTACGGCGGCAGCTCCAGCCCGCGCGCGCCTCCCCCAACGCCCCTCCCACCGGCCCGGCGTGGAACGACACCGCGTACCGCTTCCGCCAGAGCGTGGCCACAGTGGCCCACCCGGCGCACGTGTACCCGCCGCCGCCGCGCGCCGACCGCACCATCCTGCTCCTCAACACGCAGAACAAGATCGGCGGCCGCATCAGGTGGGCGCTCAACAACGTCTCCTTCGCGTTGCCCCACACGCCGTACCTTGTCTCCATGAAGCGCGGTCTCCTAGGCGCCTACGACGAGCGCCCGCTTCCGGAGACGTACGCGTACGGCAGCTACGACATCTACGCCGTGCAGCCAAACCCGAACGCGACGAGCAGCGACGGGCTGTACCGGCTGGCGTTCGGCTCCGTCGTCGACGTGGTGCTGCAGAACGCCAACATGCTGAACCCCAACAGCAGCGAGACGCACCCGTGGCACCTCCACGGGCACGACTTCTGGGTGCTCGGCTACGGCGTCGGCCGCTTCGACCCGGCGGTGCACCCGGCGGGGTACAACCTGAGGGACCCCATCATGAAGAACACGGTGGCGGTGCACCCCTACGGCTGGACGGCGCTGCGGTTCCGGGCGGACAACCCCGGCGTGTGGGCTTTCCACTGCCACATCGAGGCGCACTTCTTCATGGGCATGGGCATCGCCTTCGAGGAGGGCGTCGAACGCGTCGGAGAGCTCCCGCCGGAGATCATGGGATGCGGCAGAACCAAGGGTAGGCACTGACTGATTCACGCATGCATGCATGCATGGACGAACAAGACAAGTTGTTGCAGTACTAATTCCTTGATTTCACCAAGGGAAAAATTATTAATTCGAATGAAAAGTAGCTAGGTAGGTTTACAATGCGACATTATTCGCAAACAATGTATTTGTAATATACTGGGAATTTATTGTCATGTTGTACTGTAAAATACGTACCTACCTGAATAAAGTGAACACATCGTCTCTGGTTACAACCAGAAACTGTTGGAGTGTGTCTTTATTTTCTGCCTTTACTCGAAAGGCTAAGCTTTTCGGTGAATAAGTTTGGTGGGTGTATGTTCGTGCAAAACAAATGCGCTGTCATGAACAATTTTTCTTTTAGAAAAGTATGCTATTATCTAATAATAAGTTGGCAAGAATATTATTTGATTTGGAAACAAATTCATGTGCTTCTTAACAGATACTGTGTGTTCAGAGATCTTTATCGAAAAATCCTTTCGCACCATCGAGAGTTTGATCAGGCAGCTTTGAAGTTGTGAAGCATCTAGTACGGCACACGGTTGCGATCTAAATGTAATACACCGGCTAATTTTTGGGTTGCGTAACACACTAAAAATATCTAAAAAAAATATAATTTTAAAACTTTTTATGTGTTAGCCATTGCCATTCCTTCTGCTAGCATTCTTGAGATTTATTTGAGTTGCATTTCTTTTTCTTGTCGACACAAGTGAACCCTAAACCACAAACCCTATAATCAGAATAGTGCTCAAGAGTCAGTCAGAATTGTTTATCAAAATACCATACTAGGATATATTAGATTCTCCTTTCAATATCTCGAGCCCCCTTTCCAGATCCTTTATGTTCCCTTTTGATGCCCCCCCCCGTCAACCAGTGTGGAGCACTGCAAGCCACCATGGTTGCCACCTAATCTCTTCAGTTGGACCGTGGTAGCCTCCTTTTCCCTATGCACTGACATCCACCCTGGTACTCTCCCCTGGCCACTGTTCCTCCGACCAGTGTCCATCCCAATCCGGTACCGTCAAAACCGCACCATGGTTGTGGACTCCCGAGCGGACACGAGTCAGTGCACCAGTCATACCCGGTGCAGAGAGAACGCGCCCTGGTCGTGGTCTTCCGAGTAGGCCCGAGTCGGTGTACCCTCTCCACTACTCGGCGTTGACACCTGCCACGTCCGGACACTTCGATGCGACAAGGCGTGTGTGCCGGCAGCCTCCGTCACTCGACCATTAAGTGCCATCGCTCAACCAGTCATCTTGTAGTATTGTGCTACCGACTCTGTCGATATCGCCAACCATCCTGTGGTACTGCGCAATACCAGATGCAACGTATGCCCCGGACGACCTCCACCCTCTGTAGCTATAAATTGCAGCCCCAAGCCCTCTCGTTGCCGTTCCGCGCCACGAGAACAACTTCCTCCCACTCCTCCATTCCTCAAGAGAGCTCAAGCTCCAGGTAAGGCTTGAGAGCTCGCTTTGGCCTGGCGCCTCCACGACGTCACCAGCAGCATTGACGCCATTAGTGAAGCCCTTTTCTTCCGTGAATGCATTAGCTCTTGTTCCCCGACCCCAGAGGTGGTTCCCCTCATTTGGTTCCACTCTGTATTTACAGGAGCTGCCGCCGACCTTGTTCTTCTTCCCCTCCAATCAGAGTAGCCAGGTAGTTGGATCAACCCGTCTGCCATCATCGCCACTTGCAGCCTCTTCAACCATTGCATACTTTTGTCGTCAGACTGTCTCCGACTAGCTCGCTTCCTCCGTGTCCAACTGGTACGTTCCTAATGGCCACTAGAGGCTGATTTTAACTCTAGGTGTGCGAAAGCATTGCCAGAATGACGAATGTCTTGTAGACCCAAGTTGTAGTCGAACCCCCCAGGTGGCTGAACCTCCTCCAACCAGGGATACAGTCGAACATCTAGATAGTTGAACTCCTCCCCACCTAATAATGTGGATGAACCTATATTTCCTACCATATGGTCAAAGCTCCCTCCGACTAGACGGATGAAACTCCCTCTGAGCGGATGGACGAAACTCCTCCCGTCCATATGGATGAAACCCCTTTGGATCAGATGGTTGAAACTCCCTTCGACTGGATGGTCGAAACTCTTCCCGACCGGGTGGTCAAAACTCCTTTTGACCGGATCCTCGAAACTCTTTTCGACCGGATGGTCGAAACTCTTTCCGACCGAGTGGTCGAAACTCTTTTGACCGAGTGGTCGAGACTCCTTTTTACAGGATGGTCGAAACTCTTCCTAACCAGATGGTCGAAACTCCTTTCCATCGGATGGTCGAAAATCTTTCCGATCAGATGGTCGAAACTCCTTTCAACCGGATGCTCGAAACTCCATCTGACCATATAGTTGAAACTCGTCTCGACCAATTAGTCGAAACTCCATTCGACTAGATAGTCAAAACTCTGTTCGACCAGTTAGTTGAAAACCCCTTCACCGGATAGTCAAAACTCCCTCCGACCATATAGTTGAAACTCATCTCGACCAGTTAGCCGAAACTCCCCTCGACCAGATAGTCGAAACTCTGTTCCACTAGTTAGTAGAAAACCCATTCGACCAGATAGTCGAAACTCATCTCGATCAGTTAGTCAAAACTCCCTTCTACCAGATAGTCGAAACTCTCTTCGATCAGTTAGTCGAATGCCCCTTCGACTAAATAGTCAAAAATTCCTTCGACTAATAGTAGATACTTCTTCGACCAGTTAGTCGAAACCCCTTTGATCAGTTAGTCGCAACCCTTTTCGACTAGATTGTTGAAACATATTCGATCAATAGTCGAAACACCTTCGACCATGCAGCCGAAACTTCTTTCGACCAGTTGGTAGATGTTGGAACGAAACAACGACTAGAGGTGGGGGGTGAATAGGAGCACGATCTCTTTTTCAACAAGATCGGATTCAACACGATTTTTACTCCAATAGCTATGAGAGCTATGAAGTTCAATGTATAAGCATAGCGGAAGACTTGTATTGAATCCAATAAAAACCCCGAAGTAAAACAACAAAAAATACAAAAAATCAACTTACAATGAGTTGGGCGGTCTGACCTCTCAAGTTGGCGGGTAAAATTTTACATGGGGCGTCTGATCTCTGATATGGGTGGTCTGACCTCCAGCTCGATGAACATTAAAATCAGCCCGAAAACGAAATTACAAATAGGTCTAACTTTTGATCCACAACTCCAAACTTAACGAAACTTGGAACATACCTTCTTTAGGAGGTCAGGAACCTATTCCAATCAAAGATCACGAAGAACTTTACCAAAGTTATGACCTTTTTCTGTTTGAGTGAAGGTTGCTTCAAAACCGAGTAAAACAAAAATATGATCCAAAAGCTTGCTCGTGGGTTATAGATGATCAAAATGATCCTAGATGAGTTGACATATGTCACAGCAAGTAAGATCCGGACCGAAACCAAAAGAAAACCAAAGGATCAAAGAAAGCCCCATAATCACAAAATCGAGAGCAAGAACAAGGAGAAGACCATATTGAGGAATCTTGCTTGAATTGATTTGAGATAGATGTTGGTTTACAACCACTCCATCATAGAGGACGAATACTCAACACTTGAGCACACAATCAATCCAATCTCTAGAAACCTAACCTCTCTACTGTTCTCCCTAAACACCAAAACTAGAGTTTCAGCAAAAAACACAAGAGGTTGGGAAGTGCACAACCAGAACCCTCCCCTATTTATAGTGGAGGCTAGCTTCTATAAGGTATTCCCTAATGGGCACCCATTAAGCCCACACACAAACGGGTTTCACTCATGCACGTATTTCAAAGCGTTGTCCTCATCTTCTCTTGACCTAAACCACTTCTCCTTGCGCCATCTTGCGTCGCGGTTTAGCCAAAATCAATCAAGGTGGTATCTTGGTGAAGTTACCAAAATTCCCCTTCTCGATCCTTCTTCAAAGACCGAGTCCAATCTTCATGAAGCAATCCCATACTTCGCCACGTGTAGGTTGATCAAAGGCTCTCTTCATGTCGGCAAGTCTCTCCCATCCAGCTCCCACCGAAACTACCAAGGCACTTTCACCGACCCCCATGCTACTTGGTACAACCCGTCGCACCAAACTTCTTGTTCGGTCATCCTTGTTCATTTTGTTCCATGCTTGAGTCCACTAACTTCACCTGGCATCCTCAATCGTTCTGATCCTCAGCTCTCCAAGCCTAGTCCCGATCATCCTCGCCGTTGACCGTCGTTGACCTCCAAGCGTCCTGCACAACAACAGACAAAGAAATCGATTCCGGGAACAAGTTCTTCGCAACTTGACCCACGTTAGTCAAAACATGCATCATGCAACACATATGCACTAACAACCATGAACTTGACCTAACAAATAAAAATCACAGCCAAGATGGCCGACGAACAAGTGAAAACTGGTTAGACCGCCACTTAAGGGACAGTTTGACCGCCCTATGGCCGGTCTGACCGCCCCATGGCCGGTCTGACCGCCCCTGGCCGGTTAGACCACCTAGCAAGGGACTTAGCCAAAATTCCTCCCTAGAAATCTGAAACCTCTTTGAAAATTTCAAACGAATAGAACTTTTGACTCGAAGCTCCAAAAATTATGAGACCAAGTGTAGGAGAATCCACTCTCTTGCCCACACCCTCTATTTTTGGCCCAGCTCCAAAATCATAGTTTCATAATGTTCGGTCAGACCGCCTTAGGTGGTCGGTCTGACCGCTGCATGGCCGGTCGAACCGTTGCCCTGGCCGGTCGGACCGCCAGCCTCTTGACCCCAAGGTCTGGCGGTCTGACCACCGATTCTTGGCCGGTCGGACCGCTGCTTCTTTGCCGGTCTGACCGCCAGTAACCTGACATCACAAGAACTTTGTCGAAAATGCGTGATTCGATAAACCTTTATTGCCATTGCCAATTGTAACATTATCCTAATATCATGAGTATATCCTCATGATATCCACAGTAGAAACTTCTTCGACCAACTAGTCAAAACTCCTTTGACTAGTAGTCAAAATAATGAATAATAGTCGAAACAATGAACAATAGTCGAAATATTAAACGGTAGTCGCAATAATGAGCAGTACTGAAAGTATCTAGACTCTCATAGTTGGTATTGGTAATTAATGACAATGTTATGTTAAAGGACTAACATGTGTACTAAGATGTGTTAAAGGTAAATTCCTGATGGTTGATTGATGATAAGGGTATTGGCAAGGCTCATGTGGTGAAAGATCATCATGGATTAAGACAAAAGGTATTTTGTAGCCTAAGGACCATTTTGTGGTTTTTATCCATCTCGGTGTTTGGGGAAAAGATCAGATTTATAGGATAAATATCATACTATAAAGAGGGATCATGGCTAGTATCTTGGGAGACTATTTTTTGTGCCATTATGATCAACTAGGATTCATGCATTGTCTGGATTTGGATTTGAGCTTCTAGAAAACTATTTTGAAAATCGGTATGACCGTTGTTGATAAGCGGTACTACTGCAAGTCGGTAGTACCGATATTATATCGTGGTACGTATTTTTCAGAGAGCGTGTTTTCGAGTGGTTTGCTACTCTTTGAAAATTGGAATGACCACACTTCAACTGCGGGTCGGTAGTACCGAAAAATATATAGCGATACGTATATTACAGAGCGTGTTTAGGGAGTTTTTATCTCCCTTGAATGGGTATGACCGTATTCTCTTGAGTGGTACTACTGGTACAAGTTTTCGAGAGAATGTGTTTTTGAGAAATCTTGAGCTCTAGAAAACGGTAGCTTCATTGTAGCCAAGCGGTATGACCTAAATGCGGTAGTACCGATTTCTAGTTGACGGTAGTACCGTAACTTTATGTGTAACGACTAGTTCAGAGTATTAAATGCTACTATTTCGATCGTTGAGCCGAAAATTGGTAGTACCGGGTTTCAACGATGGTACTACCGTCAATCCTGATTGTTCTAGGAGTGTGATCGTAACGGCTAGTTTTGTGGTTGGAGGCTATAAATACATCCCCACCTGCACCAAGCCGAGGACTTTTGGCCATATTGAATACTATTGAGGCTTTGGTGTTCTCTCTTCTACACGTTTGCATTCAATTCACTCTTTGAGGTTGTTAAGAGCTAGTCAAGTGCATTGCATTATCAGCTGATCTTTTGGCACTTGATAGTCTTTAAGTAAGCGTTGTGATTTATTACTTTTGGTGCTTGCCGGCATCTAGACGACTTGGAGAAGTTGCGTGGTGATCACTTCAAAAATCTTGTGAAGTGACCCATAAGGGTTTGTGATTATTGTTGTGCTCACCAACTCGGAGCGGAGGAAGAGCAACTCTAGTGATCGAGGTTGAAGCTTAATTCGTGGAGTCAGCTTGATTCATTCAAACTTCCTCAACATGGACTAGTGAAGACCAGCAAGTCTTTGATAATACGGGAAAACATCATGGTCTCCATTGTGGTTTAATTTCTTGTCTTTACTCTTCCGCATTTACAATTCTAGCATTTTACTTGTGTAGAATTGCTTAGCTAGAATTGTATCTAGTTTTGTCAAGTTTATAATTGTGTTAAAATTATTAATTAGTAGAAGAATTTTAAAACCTTCTATTAAGCCCCTATAGTCGGTTATCCTAGATCTTACAAGTGGTATTAGAGCTTGGTCTCTCATTGATTTGGACTTAACTGTCTAAGAGAGAAAATGATGTCTAGTGAGGGAATTGTTATAGGAAAAACACATTTATTTGATGTATCAAATTATGCTTATTGGAAAATTAGGATGTCTATTAATTTAAAGGACATGAGTTCGAGCATATAGAAAATCGTAAATGAGGGTTACGTTATGCCTCTTGATCCACTATATCCCACAGAACTTGATTGGCGTAATGCTGATTTAGATGCTCAAGCAATGAATGCTCTCTTTGGTACTTTGAACGCGGATGAGTTCAACAGAGTGAGCAATTTAGAAACCGCTCATGATATTTGGACTAGCCTTTCGGAAATCCACGAGGGAACATCCACGATCAAAGATGATAAATTGCACAGGCTTGGATTAAGTATGAGACATTTATGATGTTGCCACATGAGGATATAAATGAAATGTACTCTCGCCTCAACAACATTGTAAAAGAACTCAAAGGTCTAGGCAAATTACTAACCGATGTTGATATTGTTAGAAAAATTCTCAGGGTCTTGCTAGAGAAGTATGAGACCTTGGTGACACTCTTTGTCAACTCTCCCGAGTTAACAAGGATGACGTCAACACAACTCTTGGGCAACCTCATAACCAATGAGTTGTATAAGAAGGGCAAGGAGGAGCATTTGGAGCAATCCTCCTCAATGAGCAAGAAAGTCACTTCCTTCAAAGCCAAAGCGGTATCCAGTGATGAGTCCGAAGATGATGAGGATGACTCCGAGGAGGAATTGGCTCTCCTTGTGAGAAGAATGAAGAAATTCATAAAAAGGCGCCCATACCGAAGCGCTAGTCAGGAAAAAGGCAAGAATGAGCGCTCCTACAATGACAACAAGCGCTATTGCAACATCCGTTGCTTTGAGTGCGATGAGAAGGGGCACATTACCTCTCATTGCCCCACAAAGAAGGATGACAAAGGCAAGGCATCCAAGAAGAACGAATTCAATGGTAAGAAGAAGATTTTCAAGAAACTTCACAAGGACGACAAAAATGAAGCTCACATTGGAGAGTGGAACTCCGATGAGTAGTACACCGACTCCGACTCCGATGAGGATGAGTCCCCCAAGAAGAAGGGACTTGTCAGCATCACCATCAAAGAGGATCAATCACTCTTCTCGTCTCCTACATGCCTCATGGCAAGAGGAGATAAGGTAAAATCCTTTGATAACAACGATCCTTCATATGATGAGCTCATGGATATGTTGGAAGAATTAAATGAATATCTTGAAAAAGAAAAGGTAAAATTCAAGGTCTTAAAAAATAGCATCTCTCTCTTAAAGACTCTTATGAGGAGGTAAAGAAAGCTCATGACTTGCTTATCCAACAAAATTGAAGCAAGACTTGTACTAGTGTTGGAATTACATGCGATATTTTTAATAAAATGCCTAGTGTAGAAATTGCTAAAGCTAGTACATATACTTCATGTGATGATTTACTTGCCATGCCATGTTGCTCTAACATTGACTCTAATAATGAAAATATTAAGTCTCGTGATGCAAAGCTTGTTGTTGAAAACAATAAGCTAAAGGAGCAAGTAACCAAGCTAAGCAAAAGCTTGGAACGGTGCTTCAAGGGTAAGGCCACCCTTCACAAGCTTTTGGTGAGCAACGGTGCTCATTCAAAAAAGGACTTGGGTATGTGTCCAAGAAGGGTAAGAAACTGTAAACAAACCCACAAGGTTTGTTAGACAAAACGGTAAATATTGCTATAAGTGTCGGGAAATAAGATATTTGCAACAAACTTGTCCTATTGGTAAGACTCCATCCGTAGGTTTATATGATTTATGTTATATGCTTAAGAAAACTATGGATGGTAAAGTTATTGTAAGATTTGTTGACACTTCAATTTTAGACACTAAAAAGAATGCTATTTGGGTGCCTAATACCTTGGTTACTAACTTCCAAGGACCCAAACAAATTTAGATACCTAAAAGAACTTAATTTTCTTTTGTAGGTGAACTACAAGACCGTGGAAGGCATTGGGTGCTTGATAGTGGTTGCACTCAACACATGACCGGAGACTGAAAGATGTTCACCACCTTTGAAAATAGGAGCAATGAAAAGATCACCTTTGGAGACAATAGCAAAGGTCAGTTTTTTGGTTTGGGTAAAATCGCGATCTCAAATGACCTTTTTATTTCAAATATATCTCTTATAGAAATATTACATTTCAATTTGCTATCCGTTGCACAATTGTGTGATCTTGGATTAACTTGCTCATTCTCTAGAGATAGAGTAACCATTTCAAAAGAAAAAGAAAAAGAATTGGTTTTCAAAGGATTTAGATTTGGGAATCTTCATTTAATTGATTTCTCTTCTAGTGATTCTTGTTTAAAAATTTGTTGAATTACAAAAACTTCCTTGGGTTGGTTATGGCATAGAAGGCTAGGTCATTTGTGCATGATTCAACTCAAGAAGTTTTTCAAATATGACTCAGTAGTTGGCTTGAATGACGTGAAGTTTGAGAAAAATAGATTATGTAGCGCTTGCCAAGCCGGGAAGTAAGTTGCAAATTCTCAGCTTTCCAAAAGTATCATATCAACTTCTTGGCCATTAGAGCTCTTACATATGGATTTGTTTGGGTCAACAACCTATAAGAGCATTGAGGGCAAAAGCTATTGTTTTGTCATTGTAGAATATTACTCTATATATACATGGGTATTCTTCTTATATGATAAGGCCGAAGCTTCCGACATTTTCAAAAGTTTCGCTAAAAAGGCTCAAAATGAAATTGATTTCAATATAAAGAAAATTCATAGTGACAATGGTTCCGAGTTCAAAAACACTAAAATTGAAAAATTTTGTGATGAACTTGGAATAAAGTATAAGCTTTTCACTACCTACACTCCAGAGAAAAATGGAGTTGTAGAGAGGAAAAATTGAACATTAATTGAGATGACTAGAGCAATGCTTGATGAATATTATACTTCCGACAACTTTTGGGCGGAAGCTATTAACACCGCTTGTCATGTCATAAACCGCCTTTATTTGCATTGTCTTTAGAAAAAGACGATATATGAGTTTCTAATCGGAAGAAAACCAAATATTTCCTACTTTAGAGTATTTGGTTGCAAATGCTATATCTTAAGGAAGGGTGTTCGGCTCTCTAAATTTCAAAGTCGATGTGATGAAGGTTTCTTGCTTGGTTATTCGTCTAATATAAAAATTTATTGTGTCTTCAACAAAAACTCTGGTTTAGTTGAAGAGACTTGTGATGTCCAATTTGATGAGACTAATGGCTCTCAAGAAGAGCAAGAGAATTTTAATGATGTAGGTGATAAAGGACTAAGGCAAGCTATGGAGAAGATGCAAATTAGCGACATCAAGCCATAGGAAGACACAAGTGAATCACCTTCATCAAAACAAGTTGAAGCTTCTACCTCTTCCACAACAAACAACATTCAAGCAATTGATTTGAAAGACAAAGAAGAACAACCTTCAACACTACCAACAAAGATCCATAATGCGATTGCAAATGATCGTCCAATAGATCAAATATTGGGTGACGTGAGTAAGGGTGTTCAAACTCGGTCCCATGTAGTTTTATTTTATAAATATTACTCTTTTGTTTCTTCTCTAGAACCAAAATATGTAGATGATGCTCTAGATGATTCGGATTGGGTGAATGCATTGCATGAAGAGCTAAACAACTTCACCCGACACGATGTTTGGACAATGGTGGAGTGATCCAAGGAGCACAATGTGATTGTCACAAAATAGGTCTTCGCAATAAACAAGATGAAAACGGAGTTGTGGAAAAAAATAAGGTAAGGTTAGTCGTTCAAACGTACACTCAAGTTGAGGGTCTAGATTACGATGAAACATTTGCACCCGTAGCTAGACTTGAGTCTATTCGCATATTACTTGTGTTTGCAACATGTTTTGATATTAAACTATTTCAAATGAATGTTAAAAGTGCTTTCTTAAATGGAAAAATAACTGAACTTGTATATGTATATGTTGAACAACCTCTGGGTTTTGAAGATCCTAAAAATCCAAATCATGTGTATAAACTCTCCAAGGTGCTACATGGCTTAAAACAAGCTCCTAGAGTATGGTATGAGCGCATTTGAGATTTTCTACTCTTAAAAGGATTCAAAATTGGGAAGGTTGATACAACATTATTTACCAAAATCATTGATGATGATTTCTTTGTATGTCAAATTTATGTTGACGATATCATATTTGGGTCTACTAACCAAGACTTTTGCAAGAAGTTTGGTGATATGATGTCTAGGGAGTTTGAAATGTCCATGATCGGAGAGCTAAGCTATTTTTTTGGACTTCAAATCAAGCAACTCAAAGATGGAACATTCATAAGCCAAATGAAATATGTGAGGATTTATTCAAGAAGTTTGGTATGGAGGACGCAAAACCGATCAAGACTCCCATGACGACAAATAAACATCTTGATCTCAATCAGGGAGGTAAACCGGTAGATTTAAAGCTTTATAGATCCACAATTGGTAGTTTGCTTTATCTTACCGCATCTGGGCCCGATACCATGTTTAGTGTTTGCTTGTGTGCACGTTTTCAAGCATCACCAAGAGTGTCATTTGATGGCCATAAAAAGAATTCTAAGATATTTAAATAATTCCTCTAGCATTAGCTTATGGTATCCGAAAGGTGCTAAATTTGATTTAATTGGATATTCGGATTCGATTATGCGGGTTGTAAAGTGGATAGGAAAAGCACCTTTGGAAGTTTTCAATTGTTAGGAATGTCTTTAGTTTCATGGTCTTCCAAGAAACAAAATTCCATAGACTTTTCCATCGCCGAAGCCGAATATGTTTCTGCGGGTAGATGTTGTGCTCAATTATTATGGATGAGACAAACTTTAATAGATTATGGAATCAAACTTGATAAAATACCTCTATTGTATGATAATGATAGTGCCGTGAAAATAGCCAATAACCTGGTCCAACACTCAAGAACCAAGCATATAGATATACGCCACTACTTCTTGAGATATCATGTGAGCAAGCGAGATATTGTAATTATCCACATTTGGACCGAAGACCAACTAGCCAATATCTTCATCAAGCCATTAGATGAAAGCCGCTTTTGCTCCTTGAGGAATGAGTTAAATTTCATAGATCATTCTAATGTTGCTTGAAACTCATGCCTCATAAAAATTGCTTTCATTTGGTTCTCTTGATGTGTTTATGAAAATAATTTCAAAATCTTTCTTAAAATTATTATTTGAGTAAAAACTATATTCAGTTGAGTTTATATTATCTATCTCATGCATAATGATTGTCCAAATTATTTGTTGAGTGTTTATTATAAAGGATCATTTGCATTCTGGCTAAGTTTCTGAAATTTTTAGGCAAAATAGTAATACCGCGTTTTAACGCTGGTAGTCACTACTACAAAACAGGCCATAGAAGACGCCTCATCAAAGACGGTTCTTTGAAACCTCCTATGATAAAATAATCACAGACGATTCCAAGATGAACTGTCTGTGATATGAAGCTATCACATACGGTTTGTAAAAACAACCGTCTGTGAAGTATCATAGACGGTTCTGACCACGAACCGTCTGTGATGACTTAGAGTATCACAGACGGTTCTTGCTTAGAACCGTCTATGATACTTCACAGATGGTTCTGACCACGAACTGTCTGGGATGACTTAGAGTATAACAGACGGTTCTTATTACAAACCGTCTGTGATAGCTACATATCATAGACGGTTTGTAATAAGAACCGTCTGTGATATGCTGATATTATATATATACCTAGTTCCGACAGAACCCTATCTGAATCATTTGAGCCGCCACCCTGCTGCCTCCTCTCCCATTGCTCCACTGCTGCCTCCTCCACTTTGCCAACACGGAGAGAAGGAAGGGAAGAAAGGAGGTAGGGAGGAAAAAGGAAGGGAGGAGATCTCGCAGGATATTCGCCGTGAGCTCTGAGGGTAACGATCTGTACATAACCCTTTATATTTTCTCTATGTTAATCACTAATAAATTTGAGTATATTTGGTTAATAGTTAAAGTACTTGCAGTTTATTAATATAATTTAATACTAATTTGTTACGTGTGTTGTAGATGGATCGAAATTGGATGTATGTTGAGAATCGTGTGAGTGAAGAGTACATTAATGGCGTGTTTGCTTTTAGAAGATCCGCCGAGTAGGATATGTTGAAGAAGGGGACAAAATTTATGTATTGTCCATGCGCAGATAGAAACTCACTTGATTCGAAGGGGTTTCAAAAAAGGGTATACATGTTGGACCAGTCACAGTGAAGAGTAGATCATACATGAAGTTAATAATGACGACATCGCCGAGGAAGTCTTCGATATGCCGGATGTGGACTTTGCTTTTGATGAGGATAGGTCGCATGATGACAATCTGGATCAGATGCTATGCGATGCAGAAGGGAACTACAGTGAGAGAGAGTTTTGTAAATTCGAGGGCTTAATGGAGGACTCGGGAAACCTTTGTTCCCTGGGTGCAAGCTGGAGTACACAAGGTTGTCAACCGTGCTTGAACTGCTGAAATTGAAGCTAAGCAATGGTTGGTCTGACAAGAGTTTCACGGCGTTGTTAGGTCTCCTAGTGGACATCCTTTCGGAGGGAAACGTGTCGCCCAACACTACCACTGTAACACCCTGACTATAAGGAAGTCAAGATGTCACCTACAACCACTACTCTTTAGAAGAATAACATCAAAACACATGACCCGGTTAATCAAGTAGAAAGATTATACGGAAACAAGAATTCATCATCAGGTTTAATCAATGGAATAGAAATAAACAATTCTGAGAGATAAGGTAGTTATGACCAAACCGGCTTATTACAATTCATCACAAGTCATAATTAACGAAGAAAAGTCCTCAAAAGTTTGGTTTATGGTAGTGAGTGCATCGTGATGAACTACCCTCCACAAGATCATTCTTCCTTGTCATTTACCTAAATAAAACAACAAAGCAAGAATGAGCCAAAGACTCGACAGTAATCAGATGTAACAATCAAACATTCCATGAACAATATATCACAATCATCATTTGAACATTTACTGGAAACGAATTTATGAATGGATGAAGTGGAATGATGCATTCAAGGAAATGGACATATTGTGCATATATGCGGTATAGCGAGTGAAACACCGTCGGTGTTCACTTAAAGTAATCGTATGAAGAACGTTTCATACGATCAGTCAACGTGGCCCACATTGGAATGGTGGACTCACGTAACATGGCCCACATTGGAATGGTGGACTCACGTAACATGGCCCACATTGGAATGGTGGACTCATGTACCCATTCTGGATTTGATGGGATTTTCAAGTGCCCATACTGGAATTGATGGGTCTTACAAATGTAATTTATGCATGTCATGATGTGATCCCATGGCAATATTGAATAGTACTCATAATTGAAAAGAAACACATGGCATTCATCTACAAGTACGAACAAGTATAATCATTCACTCACACATCATATTTTTGCATCAAACATAGTATACAAGGTACTTGCAGTATATCAACATCATGATCAAGGCACAAAACATTCATGTAAACAACATATCATTATGCATACAGTACTTGCCTTTTGCGTAGTGACTCGTTAGCAGGCAACGGAGGTGTTCCCACACGGGATGTCTCACCGCCTACACAAGCATGTTCCCAAAATAAGAACAACGATATAACACTGCTACCGATGTTCTACAATAACCCCTGACTATTCAATATACCGCATAGACCCAAATTGAAAATAAACTATTCTGCCAGATTTCAGCCCTTATGAGCAGCGGTACGAGAAAAAGCATATTTAATTATCTGGAACTCGAAACGACACGAAACCAGTGCCCAGATTTTCTTAACGTAACAGGCTACGAAACTCTAGTTGATGGTAAACTCTAGTTCGGCCAAAACAGAGGTCTAACCATCTAATGAAAAACTATAACTGCAGTCTGTCCAGAATTCAGAACAGCCCTAAAGAAAAGGCTCTAACTTTTAAACCACTGATCCAAATAAAGTGATTTTTATCAGCTTGGAAAGCTGGTGAAATTATCTTCAAAAACCTAGTTGGGTGGCCGACCTGATTCTGAATCTAACTAGATCAAAAACTAGGTGCAACCGACTATACCCAGCAGTTCTGACAGACAGAGCAGTACGTACTAAAACAGTCATAACTTTTAATCTACTGGGTGAAAAATCGTGATCCAGGTGCCAAAAGAAAGCTAACGAAACCAGGAACAATTCTCCAGAAGGCGAAGACCTCCAATTCTGCTTCTAAGACACCCAAAACCGAGTCACAACATTCTGGACCGAATCAATCTACTAACAGAAATTAAACGATGCTACTAAAATCATTGAATCGACAACTCAAACGCAATCAAACAGCGATGGGGGCTCTTGTTACCCTTGTAGACCCGAAGAACGACGAGGATCAACTTCCCGAAGGTTGCTCCTCTTCTTCAATGGCCGGCCCCAAAACAGCGAACCCGCGCGGATTGCAAACGCCCGGCGGGGAAGAACCGAAGATGTACACGTGGAAGACCGGGGGGTGCAACTCCGAGGATCACCAATGGCAGCCACCAATGGGGAGGAGGCGCCTAGGAGGAGGGGAGGTGCCGAGTGGGGGAGGAGATGGGGGCGGCTCCAAGGGGGAGGAGGTGGGGGCGGCTCCAAGGGGGAGGAGGGGAGGCTTTAGGGTTTGGGGGGGGGGGGAAGTGGTGCCCCCCTTGGCCGGCCCTACATGGGCGGCCGCCTCTTGGGCCACTGGTCGCGAATCGGCCAAAGTTGCTCGTAATAACGTATACCCCCGACTATTGGAATTTTCCGACGAAAACGAATTCTTTTACTCTCTCCGACCTCTTTCTTTCTACCGAACATTTCCGAAGAGTTGTAAATCTCGTTTTTGAATACAATTCCCAGACATTCGAAACGATACAACCTAGCTGGATTTATGAGGTATTACACTCTATCCCCCTTAGAAAAGATTCGACCTCGAATCTACGCACCAATCTACTCGTAAGGAAACTGCGTCTGGAATGAAACAACGATATTTCAAGCTTGGAATTGCTCAGATACTCGCTTAACACTCGAGCATACCGCGATACGCGTGCCGCAGATAAGGACCCGGACGATCAACGCGATAAGCCAACGTCCTAATTTCTACAACTTTCAAAAACGAAGAGAATCCAACTAGAAATAGAGAGTCATCATCGCATCCACGTAATGCTAACTCTCACCAAAAGGTTACATTCCAAATTTGACAATTCATCTCGAAAACCAATCCATTTTACAACCAAAGGAGAAGTACTCAAACGTCTTAAACCAAAAACTTGCGGTTTGTCTGAATTTGGAAAAAAAATCAACACGCCAACACAGCACCATCTCAAATTGCAGAAAACACAAGTCAACGACACAGAACTCAAACGAGAATCAAGAAAACACATCATTAACCCACGAATCAACCTTTGCCACAGTGCCTCGCTTCTAGGAATAAAATTTCTCTCGAACCTTGAAATTCGAATTCACTGACTACCACATGAGCTAAAACCTCTTAGTTAAACATCCTCAAATTATACTCAAATTGAAATACATCATCCACACCTCTGTGGGGTGGCTCCATTGAATCCTCCGAATACTCTATGCATCTCATTCTACTTAATCAACCATAATTTGATTGAAGGCACCCAAAGCGCCACAAAAATAGATCCCACTGTAACATCCTGGCTATTCGAAATCCAAGATGTCACGCAATTACATTACCTCAAATTTTTCAAGAACAACTCGTAATCCTCAAGACACACGCTCATGTACTACATCAAAAGGTTCTATCAATGATCATTCCATCGCTCAAGAAACTCCATTATTCCACTTTCTCTACACATAATCATTGTGTGACCAAAGGTCTAGCATAACAATGCAAACCCAGATTTAACCTCCAAGATCTCTACCACAAATTTCAATCATAACATATAGGGAAATCAACGGATTGACTCTCCAACATTTTCCCCAATTCTAACATACTCACTCAATTGCATACTTAGAAATTTCTCACCAAATCGCGCAACATTATCCAATTGCGTTGCTCTATAGAAGTAATCAAGGTTTCCATACCTTCGATAATCACCGACCATTCAATCATGAATGAAGTTCAAGTTTCACTATACCATAGGTTCTACTCAATCGTAACACTTTTCGGACTTACTTGAAACCAAACATTCCATGTGAATTAATTTTTCCCAAGAGATACAGATCAAAACCATTCTACATTCTACTACTCCTCCAAGAACTTGGTAGCAAAATATCACCGCTACGATTACTCATCTACCACCAAACAGTTGCCAAACTTAGCCTTTGCAAACACTTTGCAACCCAAAAGCGTGATCCTTTCTCAAAAGGAAGAGGCGAACAAAGATAAGTTTATTCACAGAAAGACGTTGCTCATCACGAAAGCAGAAACCAAAAGAAATATTCTAATAAAGGTGATCTTGGAAAACAAAAGCGAGTTCATAAATGGAGGCACACATCCTCAAAGAGAATAGCAAATAACAATGACTCGAAAGAAAGATATTACGTTTGAAATTCGCCATCTCTTGAGCGGAAAGAGCAACAAATTTAGGGACGCTTCAAATAACCACAAGATTTAATTAAGAATCGATAAGATCCTTCAACAAAGCCAACTGCTCAAAGCAGTTCATCTACTTGGGAAACACGAGATCCAAATGTTCTCACCACAAAACTCAAACATTTCCTTTACAGATTTCACGGAAAGCAAGCGGATTAACCGTCTCAAGAGATCAACGAAAATATTCTTTTATTGCAACCTCACTTTGCGAACTCAAACCAAGGAGCCTTTGGACTAAATCACACGAAATCTTTAAGAAACAATAGGTTAATCCAATTCCTCAAGTTACCCAAAATAATTTGATTACGGTTGATTCACAAGCTCCAAGGTACCGTGAAAGCTAAACTTGAAATATTCTTATTTGAACGATGTCACCAAAGGCGATCAATTTACTACAAGTAATAACATCAAGCTCACAACCACATTTAGAAAACATTTCGAAAGACCAACGCGAAAAGAATGGGTTGAATACATCTCAAAAGAAGAGGCATGTGAAAACGCTTTTCACCAACTGGGAAATCACTTACCACTCGTAATGAACACGTAACCAAGGGAAAACCAATTAGGCAATGAACTCATTGAACATAGGTGGAGTCCACAATTGAAAACATAAGCCTCGCAAGAAGAGAATGTCGGATCTTTACAGATAAGAACAACGAGCATTCAAGATCAAAACGCTCGCATCACTGAAGAACCATTATAACTTTGCAACAAATCGTTTTACGCGGCAAACTTCGTTTATCATAATAAACTTGGACCTCCAAAGAGGTCATGAACACAAAACTCAAATTGAATCATTTTGGAAACATCAAGAAAGGTGGTTAAACTTCTTTCTCTATAAAAGAATCAACCTTATTCTCACATTACTGATCATATCAATAAACCTTCTAAAGGAAACATGACAAATCGGGTTATAGAAATTTTCAGCATCAAATGGAATCGTAATAACAACTTGTTCTCGAAAAGGAACCTAGTACGAATGCCACAAAGTGAGACAAACCTCTCACACAACACCACAAAACATTAGAAAGAGGTCGCGACACTTTTCCTTTTCAAAGGGAGGTTATAAACTCCAACACTCCAACTACTCCAAAAGAATTGAACTGAGTCGAAATTTCTTCAATAAACTTAGTAGAAGATAATTCCCGTTATCAAAATACCAAACGGTTAATCAGGTCCCCTTAAACAACAAGAGAGATAGGACTCTTACAAACAGAATGATCTTGTCAATAATATCGTACAAGTAGCAAAGAAAGCTCAAGAATCGTAAAGACAAGAATTGTTTTGAAAAACATCTAGGGACCAATAGGAACCCGTAGCCAACCAGTTTGTTTGATTACCATCTCCAACTTAATCACCACAAGGCACCCCAAAAGGGTTTTAACACTAATCCTCAGAAAAGAGATGCGTTAAACTTCAAGACGGAATGATCCAAAAGAAATACATGGAGCCAATGCTTCCTCGTGTTAATGAACTTGCAATGTAAAACTCTCATTATACAAACTATCAAACGAGTAAACGAGTCGCTATTTTCCAATGAGAAGGAAGGAACAAACATAGAAATATCAATATTGCCAAGCTCGTCAAGATCATTTAAAATAAAAGAAATTCAACACCAAAAATAATAATATTTTCAGAGAACCATTAAAGACCTATTGGATATCATCACTACCATGAATCATGAACCTAAGAGAAATTCATCAACTACCACCGGACAAGAATTTGTCAAAATCGTAAATCAAAGAAGAGAACCTCTGTCTAAAGCATCCCAAAAGAAATATGCAAGATCATTGTGCACTTGATAAAGAACTTGCAAAAGAAATCGCCAATGCCCAAACCTCAAGCTAACACACGGGTTGAATTTTCCAACAGGTAAAACATAACTTCCGTGAAAAGGTAAATCTTGCAAATTAACTACGCCACGTGGAGCGAAATGTCACAATAGTTGAAAGAACAATAATTGTTTCAAAGAACGATCGAAATCTACTAGAGATTGCCCAACGCATTATAACCCTCCATTCAAAAGAAATTCACAAACTATCGAAACTACAACCGTAAAAACGGATACAAACTTGAGAAGGACAAAACTTCATCAATGAGCTCGGGCTCAACACGTAACTATGGAACAGGGTAAGAACTTCTACTATTGCAATACGAGCGGTGGTGTAGCTCGCAAAACCTGTGACGACAACCACGAACTCGGCTTGATCGACGTCCGCTACAAGATTACGCATAACTAAGGCAATCAATTATGATTATATAGGATCATCTCATGACAATCATAGAATAATTCATAGATATATAGTATATCACAACACGTCATAGATTAATAACAAGAAAGATAGTACAGAAGCAATTCTATAACATACAACATAATGAACAACATCACTAGAAATGCGAAACAATGGATTTCCCAAACCCCACCCATCGTACAAGTGTGTCATTTTACTAACTTAATTACCACGGACCTAAAGCCCGCTCTGATACTAACTGTAACACCCTGACTATAAGGAAGTCAAGATGTCACCTACAACCACTACTCTTTAGAAGAATAACATCAAAACACATGACCCGGTTAATCAAGTAGAAAGATTATACGGAAACAAGAATTCATCATCAGGTTTAATCAATGGAATAGAAATAAACAATTCTGAGAGATAAGGTAGTTATGACCAAACTGGCTTATTACAATTCATCACAAGTCATAATTAACGACAGTAAAAGTCCTCAAAAAGTTTGGTTTATGGTAGTGAGTGCATCGTGATGAACTACCCTCCACAAGATCATTCTTCCTTGTCATTTACCTAAATAAAACAACAAAGCAAGAATGAGCCAAAGACTCAGCAAGTAACTGTATGTAACAGTCAAACATTCCATGAACAATATTCACAATCATCATTTGAACATTTACTGGAAACGAATTTATGAATGGATGAAGTGGAATGATGCATTCAAGGAAATGGACATATTGCTGCATATACCGGTATAGCGAGTGAAACACCCGTCGGTGTTCACTTAAAGTAATCGTATGAAGAACGTTTCATACGATCAGTCAACGTGGCCCACATTGGAATGGTGGACTCACGTAACATGGCCCACATTGGAATGGTGGACTCATGTACCTATTCTGGAATTGATGGGATTTTCAAGTGCCCATACTGGAATTGATGGGTCTTACAAATGTAATTTATGCATGTCATGATGTGATCCCATGGCAATATTGAATAGTACTCATAATTGAAAAGAAACACATGGCATTCATCTACAAGTACGAACAAGTATAATCATTCACTCACACATCACATTTTTGCATCAAACATAGTATACAAGGTACTTACAGTATATCAACATCATGATCAAGGCACAAAACATTCATGTAAACAACATATCATTATGCATACAGTACTTGCCTTTTGCGTAGTGACTCGTTAGCAGGCAACGGAGGTGTTCCCACATGGGATGTCTCACCGCCTACACAAGCATGTTCCCAAAATAAGAACAACGATATAACACTGCTACCGATGTTCTACAATAACCCCTGACTATTCAATATACCGCATAGACCCAAATTGAAAATAAACTATTCTCGCGATTTCACCCTTATGAGCAGATGCGAGAAAAAGCATATTTAATTATCTGGAACTCGAAACGACACGAAACCAGTGCCCAGATTTTCTTAACGTAACAGGCTACGAAACTCTAGTTGATGGTAAACTCTAGTTCGGCCAAAACAGAGGTCTAACCATCTGTAATACTCCGAAAAATAAATAAATATTAATAATCGCGTCTTAAGGGTCGGAGAGTAATTAGTTAAATAGTATCATTAAATATTTAATTAAAAAGTCTTAAGGGCTTGTGCGTAATTAATAAAAAAGAATTTGTGAAAAATAGAATATTTTCAGGATTTTTATGAGCTATATAAATAGATTTATAGATTTTCTAGAAACCCTAACAATTCTTTTTCCACCCCGCCGAAGCCAGCCACCGCCGTCAATTTTCTTTCTCTCAAGGCGTTCTTTTTTCTTCTTGATTCTTTTTTTCCAACCACCGAGTGCCGCTCCTGTGCGTTGCATGCGCGTGCGTTCCGCTCGCGTGGAGCACTGGGACGCAGCGCTTGTCGCGATCGCTTGTCGTGACTCGCCGAGCCTGCCGCTTCGCTACCGCCGAAGGCCGCCGCCGGGCGGTTTTTTTGTCGTGGCGCTAATCTTTGCCGACTCCAAGCGGTCGAATTACGCCGCGTTTGCATTGCGTTATTTTTCTGCCGCCGCCGATCGTGGCTGATTCCTGCGCGTGGTTGCTGTCGGCCGAGTGTCGCTGCTGCGTTTACGCGTGTGTAACGGAGCCGGCCGATTGAGGAGGTAATTAGAAGTTCTGCCTTGGTTGTTTTTTTAATGGATTGAGCCGAACTAGACCCTGTTAATTAGGGATTATAATTGAGGTTAATTAGAGAAGGTTCTTTAGTTTTAGTCTTTGTATCGATTAATAGATGTGTTTAACCGGCTGTTCCGTTGTTCGATTTAATCGGGCATCTTAACGGCAAATTTTGGAAATACTATCTACTAGTTAATTGTAGATAATTTCGATATCTTTCTATAGCATGTTTTATTACGTCAATCGGATAAGTAGATTTCGAGATATGATTTTGAGAAGGCCGCTGTTTTTAGGGTTGTCGTCTTTCGGCGCTGTTTTGGTAGACTGTAGATTAAAAATAGTAAATAGCCTAATTAGAGTTTTTGATCTACATGAAAGTTGTAGATAATTGTCCAATGGTTCTGCAGGATCTGAGAACGCGAATTTTGGTTGAGTAAAACAAAAGTTATGAAATTTGGAAGACTGCTGTCCCGAAGCGGACAGATCGGCTTTCGGAGCTAAATACGGAGGGGTAGATGATTTAATTAGAAGTCTTCGTAATCTAAGAAAATGTGGATAATTTTATAAAGAATCCAGAATGGGGTGGTTTGTGGTGATCGGACTTTCGAGTCAAAAGTTACGCTCTTTTTAGTAACCGGACAGCAATGGGTAGCTTTTCGCACCGCGTAACGTGGAATATTTGGGGACGTGTAGGAGCGACGTATATTGATTGTTATTCGTATGATGCTGTAGCTTGTATTGAGATGAGTGTATTTAATGTAGGAGAAGCGTCGTACTTGTTGCCATCTTCGAGTCAAATCGTGCGTCGCAACTAGTAAAGGCAAGTGCATGGTAGACAGCGATCAATGATCAATCACTGTTTTCTTTATCTTCTATTACCATTATTGTTGTGCTTTTATTTGGTTTAATTGCAAACAATGAATTGGTATGTTTATATCTTTGTTGATGAGCATGATGAAAAGTTGGATATGATGGTTATGATGGAGTTTGCATGTTTGCATTCATAAGCATCTTTGCATAAGAGAAGGTGATCATGATTGATCACAACTCCACGGGAGTGGAGGAGGTCCCCGATCCTTATGGAGGAACGGGCTTGAGAGTGAATGTTGTCGCGAGCATTCACTCACGCTATACCGGTATACGCGAAAAGAAGTGCATGTGGACATATAGAATAGAGTTGCATTGATATTTGAGATTGATGAATGAGAATATGAATGGAAGTGCATGTGATGATAATGAAGTTATTGAATGCGGTTGATGTATTATTGTTCGTTGTTTATGGATGTGTTTGCTGAGTCGTGGACTCACCCTTGCTCTATTGTTGTTTTTAGGTGATCTTCGAGGATGCCGTAATTGAGAGCGAGTAGAGCACATGGACATCACATGATCATTCGCCATGATAATCTTTTCATTCAATATTAGTTTACACTTGGACATGTTAGAGGTTGAATAAAAATTCAGGACATTGTTTGGACTAGACTATTTGCTTCATTAGTTTGGATTCATTGGTTGATGCTGCTTTGGATTTATTTATCTGGTTATCATTCCCATTGATTATCTATTATCACTTGAACCATATTTATGCATGTTCTTTTGTGATCCATTGATATAATTTGATGATTTCTTGATGTAATTTTATAGTGTGTCGATAATTATTAGTGTAAAGAGTAGTGTGGTGGCATTCTAGGCTCGGTGTTGAAATTTAAGGGGTGTTACAGGTTGGTATCGAGCGGGTTTTAGGTCCGTGGTGAATAGATTAACAACTTAGGCAAACTAAAATTGTTAAAATTTGTTTTAGTTTAGTAAATCAACTAAAATTTGCTAATGGTTAACTAACCTAAAATTTGACACACTAGTGCACGATGAGGTTAGAGAGAGGTACGAATATAGTTTTACGCCTGTTATGTTGATTATTGATGGATGAGTTTATTTTGAGCATTGAACTCATTGTGTATTGTTGATTGTGGTTGATAGCTATGCCGAGGGGTAGAGGACGTGGTCGTGGTGGCATGATCGTGGAGGTCGTGGCGCGGGCGAGGTTCCGTGGAGCCACCTCCTGAGATTGAGTCGAGAGTCGAGGGGTTCTTTGTTGACCCGCCTCGGTTGTGGTCCAGATGAGACCCCGCTTTCTTGAGAGAGTTGGTGGGAGAGATCCGTGCTCTTCGTCAGCAGCGCCGGCAGCCTCCATTCTTCGCGCATCTCGTTGTTGCTCCTGTCGCACATCCACCGGTTCCTGAGGCGCGGATGTCACTTCGAGAGTGGATGGGGTTGAGGTTTGATTCTTTTGACGGATCGGGCACACCGGTCCAGGCAGCGGACTGGTTGCGCTACATGGAGAGGCAGTTTGGAGCTTTGGAGATGTCTTCACCTCGAGGGTCCGTTTGTAGCCTTCGGTGAAAGGGCAAGCGGATATTTGGTGGGAGGGCGTGTTGTCTTCGAGGACCGCCACTCAAGGGCCAGTCACTTGGGAGGACTTTGTTGATCAGTTCAAGGGGAAGTTCTATCCCTACTCATTTGTTGAGAAGATGGAGGTTGCCTTGACGACCTTTGCTCAGGGGAAGAGGTCTATTGCTGAGTATGAGGCTGAGTTCAACAACTTGGTTCGCTTTGTTCCTTCAAGATGTAACGATGATCTTCGTAAAGCCAAGAGGTTCCGTCGGGGTCTCAGTCGAGTACCGACATGTGTTGGGAGCTACTCCACTCTGTGACTACACTGTTGTGGAGCAAGCTAGGGGCATGGAGTTGGAGATGCACTCACAAAGGCGACAAGCCTCTGGTGGATCGGTAGTTTCGTGGTGACCGTAAGAGGAGCTCGTGAGGGAAGTGGGTCATTCAATGACCGCTTTCAAGAAATTCAAGGAGGACCGCATCTTTCGAGTCTAAGCGATCGAGGCCGTTCTCTTCTTGGCGCCTCGTCCTTTTGCGTGTACTCAGCTCTTCGTCTGTCCCGAGGTAAGGGGTATGCTTTGCTTTAAGTGCGGTGATGGACACACGCTGCCGAGTGCACTTGGACGGGAGATTGCCGCGTGTGGCCGACCGGGTCACAAGGAGCGGTGTGTCGCCGAACCCGCTTAGCGTGATCAAGTGGGAGCTGTGCCATCTTCTTCTTGATGGGTCCCGCCGAGGATCTTTCCGGATGATGATCGCTCCTCCAATGATGCCATTTCCTTCACTTGGGCGCCCTCGGTAGGTACTCTGGCACCGCCACCTTCGCACCGCATCGGGTTGCACGACCGCTTTACCGCACCGCCACAAAGAGATTGTTGGGGCTCGCCGCCCCGCGTCGTCTTCTTCGCCATGGCGCCACCGAGTATACGCCATGCCCACAATGGAGTCCGCGGGTCGCCCCGACGTGGTGACAGTACTTTGCTTGTGGATTTGTTTGATGCTTTAGTCCTTTTGATTCGGGGCTACCTTTTCGCTTGTTTCGTCGGCGTTTGCTAGAAGAGCGAACTTGAGTATGCAGATGGATTTCTCGATCGGTGTTGGTTAGTTCTCCGGGGTATTATTGCTAGCTCTCTGCTTGTCCCGGTGTTCTATTGTCATTGATGGAGAGAAGTTCACGGCGAATTTGATAGTTATTCAAATGGAGCCGCTCGACGTTATCTTGGGTATGGATTGGTTGCACTCTTATCGAGCCGTGATATCCGTTTTCAGAGAATGCGGTCTGCGTGCGAACCCGTCTGGGAGACTTTGACTTTTCAGTGCGCCCCGCGCTCTCTTCGATGTTGGTTGGACTGTTCCGGTCACAGGCGATGAAAAGCGGACTCCTTTTAGCTCTTGCCGAAACCGAGCGTGGCTTCGCAGATTGAGGAGATTCCGGTGGTTAGTGATTATCCGGATGTGTTCGGTGACCGAGGGTTTGCCACCGCGAGACGTGGAGTTTCGCATTGATCTTGTTCCGTACTCGCCCCATCTCGATGTCTCCATATCGATTAGCACGTCCGCTTCGTGACGAGTTGAAGAAGCAATTGGATGATTTGTTGGCTAAAGGTTTGATCAGCGTAGTGTATCGCCGTGGGGAGCTCGGCTCATTCACAGAGAAGAAGGATGGGAGTTGGCGATGTGTATTGATTATCGTGCGCTTAATGCGATCACAATCAAGAATAAATATCCATTGCCCGCATTGAGGACTTGTTTGATCGGTTGAATGGAGCTCAAGTGTTCTCCAAGATTGATCTCCAGTCAGGGTATAATCAAATCCGTGTGCGTGAGCAGGATGTAGAGAAGACTGCTTTCTCCACCAGGTATGGGCATTATGAGTATAAAGTTATGTCCTTTGGATTAACTAATGCACCTGCCATTTTTATGGAAACCATGAACAACATGTTGCATGAGTATCTAGATGACTTCGTGGTGGTGTTCATTGATGACATTCTTATCTATTCCAAGACCAATGAGGATCATGAGCGTCATTTGAGGCTGGTTTTAGATACTTTGAGAGAGCACAAGTTCTATGCTAAGTTGAAGAAGTGTGAGTTCTGGATTTCAGAAGTGGGTTTTCTGGGGCATGTGATTAACCCTCAGGGTATTGCTGTTGATCCTAGCAAGGTATCCACAGTGGTGGATTGGAAGAGGCCGACTAGTGTGAAGGAGGTGAGGAGCTTCTTGGGTTTGGCTGGTTATTATCGGCGTTTTGTGCAAGATTTCTCTATCATTGCCAAGCCGATGTCTCAGCTTACTCAGAAAGGTGTGAGATTCCAGTGGACTGATGAGTGTGCGCAGTTTCTGCATTTTGAAGGACAGGTTGGTGACCTCTCCTATTCTTACTCTTCCTGAGCCAGGAAAGCGGTTCACAGTCTTTTCAGATGCGTCTCAAGTGGGTCTTGGCTGTGTTCTCATGCAAGACGGTAAGGTGATTGCTTATGCGTCGAGACAGTTAAAGAAGCACGAGCAGAATTATCCCACTCATGACTTGGAGTTGGCTGCAGTTGTTTTTGCTCTCAAGATTTGGAGGCATTATCTATACGGCGAGCCTTGTGATATTTTCACAGATCACAAGAGTCTCAAATATATCTTCACTCAGAAGGATCTGAATTTGAGGCAAAGGAGGTGGTTGGAGTTGATCAAGGATTATGATCTTACTATCCAGTATCATCCAGGCAAGGCCAATGTAGTCGCTGATGCTCTTAGTCGCAAGGCGACTCCTGCTACTCTAGATTGCCTCATTGCTGATTTTGATCGCATGGGTATATCCTATTGTTATGCCGGCACATCACATGTTGAGACACAGTTGATTCTTGAGTCACTATTCGGGCCGTGCAAAAGGGAAGCACAACAGAGTGACCGGTTACTACAGGAGGTTAGGAAGCGTCTGGATGAGGGCAAAGAGAGTGATTTTAGCATGGATGATTTTGGTACTTTGAGGTTTAAAGGCCGTCTTTGTGTACCACAAAAGGCGGAGGTCAAGGATGATATTTTGAGGGAGGCACATCGCACTCCATACACGGTTCATCCCGTGACACTAAGATGTATCGAGATTTGAAAATGTAATTTTTGGTGGAAAAGAATGAAGGTGGACATTGCTAATTATGTGGCTTCTTGTGGTGTTTGTCAGCAAGTGAAAGCTGAGCACAAGCGTCCTGCAGGGTTGTTGCAACCTTTGGAGGTACCCCAGTGGCCTTGGGACGATATCTCTATGGACTTTGTGGTGGCGTTGCCTCGTTCGCCGCGAGGGAAGGATGCAGTTTGGGTAGTGGTGGATCGATTCAGAAGTCTCACAAGACTTCATTCCTATTCGCACGACAAATTCAGCGAGTGATCTAGCTCCTATTTATGTGCGTGAGATAGTAAGACTGCATGGTGTGCCAAAGACCATCGTTTCTGACAGAGACGCGAAGTTTGTCTCCAAGTTCTGGGAGAGTCTGCAGAGTGCATTGGGCACACAGCTTCGCCTTAGCACAGCGTTTCACCCACAGACAGATGGGCAGTCAGAGCGGACTATTCAGACTTTGGAGGACATGTTGCGATCCTGTGTTCTATCTTGGAAGGGTAGTTGGGAGGACCAGTTGCCACTTGCAGAGTTTGCTTATAATAATAGTTACCATTCCAGTATTAGAGCCGCGCCATTTGAGGTTCTCTATGGGCGGAAGTGCAGATCACCGCTTTGTTGGGATGCAGTTGGAGAGAAGGCAATTTTGGGTCCGGATTGGATTCAGAAGACCGTTGAGCGTGTGGCCATGGTGAGGCAGAATCTGTTAGCAGCTCAGAGTAGACAGAAAAGCTATGCTGATTTGAGGAGGCGTGACTTGGAGTTTGCGGTGGGTGACCAGGTGCTCTTGAGAGTGTCTCCCACTAAAGGTATTGTCCGATTCGGTACCAAAGGAAAGCTTAGCCCGAGTACGTTGGACCGTTCCGATTATTGCAAGAATTGGGAAGTTAGCTTACCGCTGGACTCGCCCGAGTCCATGCGTGGAGTTCATAATGTGTTTCATGTCTCGATCTTGAGAAAGTTTTTGAGAGATCGAGCATAAGATTTCATTAGAGCCGCCGACTATTGAGCAAGACCTCACAGTTGAGTCGCGTCGTGGCGCGATCTCGGAGAGGTCGGAGCGAGTCCGAGGCACAAGACGTTGGTATACGTCAACGTCCGTGGACGATCGACCGAGAGAGATGCGACTTGGGAGTTGGAGTCTCGCATGCGCGAGCATTACCCGGAGTTGTTCACGTCGGGTACGTGTTGTTTTGTTGTTTAATTTCAGCTGTGCAGTTTTTTCTTTGAGTAGAATGGCGATGTAGAATTCGGGGTCGAATTCCGTTAAGGGGGGTAGAATGTAATACTCCGAAAAATAAATAAATATTAATAATCGCGTCTTAAGGGTCGGAGAGTAATTAGTTAAATAGTATCATTAAATATTTAATTAAAAAGTCTTAAGGGCTTGTGCGTAATTAATAAAAAAAGAATTTGTGAAAAATAGAATATTTTCAGGATTTTTATGAGCTATATAAATAGATTTATAGATTTTCTAGAAACCCTAACAATTCTTTTTCCACCCCGCCGAAGCCAGCCACCGCCGTCAATTTTCTTTCTCTCTGCGTTCTTTTTTTTCTTGATTCGCTTTTTTCCAACCACCGAGTGCCGCTCACATGCGTTGCATGCGCTGCGTGCCGCCGCTTCTCGCTGCGTGGAGCATTGACGCTTGGCGCTTCTTTGCTTTGCTTGCTGCACTCGCCAGACCAGTAGCCGCTGCGCTGGCGCCGCCGCCGGGCGGTTTTTTTTGTCAGGCGCTAGCTGCCGCCGACTCAAGCCGGTCGAATTCTTTGCGCCGTGCGGCTGCGTTGGCTTTTCCTGCCGCCTTGATCTGTCTTTGATTCTGCGGCGTGGTTCTTTGTCGGCCGAGTGTCGCCGCTTGCGTTCTGGCGTGTAACGGAGCCGGCCGATTGAGGAGGTAATTAGAAGTTACGCCTTGGTTGTTTTTAATGGATTGAGCGAACTAGACCCTGTTAATTAGGGATTATAATTGAGGTTAATTAGAGAAGGTTCTTTAGTTTTAGTCTTTGTATCGATTAATAGATGTGTTTAACCGGCTGTTCCGTTGTTCGATTTAATCGGGCATCTTAACGGCAAATTTTGGAAATACTATCTACTAGTTAATTGTAGATAATTTCGATATCTTTCTATAGCATGTTTTATTACGTCAATCGGATAAGTAGATTTCGAGATATGATTTTGAGAAGGCCGCTGTTTTTAGGGTTGTCGTCTTTCGGCGCTGTTTTGGTAGACTGTAGATTAAAAATAGTAAATAGCCTAATTAGAGTTTTTGATCTACATGAAAGTTGTAGATAATTGTCCAATGGTTCTGCAGGATCTGAGAACGCGAATTTTGGTTGAGTAAAACAAAAGTTATGAAATTTGGAAGACTGCTGTCCCGAAGCGGACAGATCGGCTTTCGGAGCTAAATACGGAGGGGTAGATGATTTAATTAGAAGTCTCCGTAATCTAAGAAAATGTGGATAATTTTATAAAGAATCCAGAATGGGGTGGTTTGTGGTGATCGGACTTTCGAGTCAAAAGTTACGCTCTTTTTAGTAACCGGACAGCAATGGGTAGCTTTTCGGTACCGGCGTAACGTGGAATATTTGGGGACGTGTAGGAGCGACGTATATTGATTGTTATTCGTATGATGCTGTAGCTTGTATTGAGATGAGTGTATTTAATGTAGGAGAAGCGTCGTACTTGTTGCCATCTTCGAGTCAAATCGCAAGGTCGCAACTAGTAAAGGCAAGTGCATGGTAGACAGCGATCAATGATCAATCACTGTTTTCTTTATCTTCTATTACCATTATTGTTGTGCTTTTATTTGGTTTAATTGCAAACAATGAATTGGTATGTTTATATCTTTGTTGATGAGCATGATGAAAAGTTGGATATGATGGTTATGATGGAGTTTGCATGTTTGCATTCATAAGCATCTTTGCATAAGAGAAGGTGATCATGATTGATCACAACTCCACGGGAGTGGAGGAGGTCCCCGATCCTTATGGAGGAACGGGCTTGAGAGTGAATGTTGTCGCGAGCATTCACTCACGCTATACTGATATCTGAAAAGAAGTGCATGTGGACATATAGAATAGAGTTGCATTGATATTTGAGATTGATGAATGAGAATATGAATGGAAGTGCATGTGATGATAATGAAGTTATTGAATGCGGTTGATGTATTATTGTTCGTTGTTTATGGATGTGTTTGCTGAGTCGTGGACTCACCCTTGCTCTATTGTTGTTTTTAGGTGATCTTCGAGGATGCCGTAATTGAGAGCGAGTAGAGCACATGGACATCACATGATCATTCGCCATGATAATCTTTTCATTCAATATTAGTTTACACTTGGACATGTTAGAGGTTGAATAAAAATTCAGGACATTGTTTGGACTAGACTATTTGCTTCATTAGTTTGGATTCATTGGTTGATGCTGCTTTGGATTTATTTATCTGGTTATCATTCCCATTGATTATCTATTATCACTTGAACCATATTTATGCATGTTCTTTTGTGATCCATTGATATAATTTGATGATTTCTTGATGTAATTTTATAGTGTGTCGATAATTATTAGTGTAAAGAGTAGTGTGGTGGCATTCTAGGCTCAGTGTTGGGCTGGGGTGTTACACCATCTAATGAAAAACTATAACTGCAGTCTGTCCAGAATTCAGAACAGCCCTAAAGAAAATGCTCTAACTTTTAAACCACTGATCCAAATAAAGTGATTTTTATCAGCTTGGAAAGATGGTGAAATTATCTTCAAAAACCTAGTTGGGTGGCCGACCTGATTCTGACTCTAACTAGATCAAAAACTAGGTGCAACCGACTATACCCAGCAGTTCTGACAGACAGAGCAGTACGTACTAAAACAGTCATAACTTTTAATCTACTGGGTGAAAAATCGTGATCCAGGTGCCAAAAGAAAGCTAACGAAACCAGGAACAATTCTCCAGAAGGAGAAGACCTCCAATTCTGCCTCTAAGACACCCAAAACCGAGTCACAACATTCTGGACCGAATCAATCTACTAACAGAAATTAAACGATGCTACTAAAATCATTGAATCGACAACTCAAACGCAATCAAACAGCGATGGGGGCTCTTGTTACCCTTGTAGACCCGAAGAACGACGAGGATCAACTTCCCGAAGGTTGCTCCTCTTCTTCAATGGCCGGCCCCAAAACAGCGAACCAGCGGATTACAAGCGCCGCGGGAAGAACCAAGATGTACACGGAAGACCGGGGTGCAACTCGAGGATCACCAATGGCAGCCACCAATGGGGTGGAGGCGCCTAGGAGGAGGAGGTGCCGAGTGGGGAGGAGATGGGGCGGCTCAAGGGGAGGAGGTGGGGCGGCTCCAAGGGGAGGAGGGAGGCTTTAGGGTTTGGGGGGAAGTGGTGCCCCCTTTGGCCGGCCTACATGGGCCGGCCGGCCCTCTTGGGCCACCAGGTCATGAACTGCGCCCGGGTTGCTGTAATAACGTATACCCCGACTATTGGAATTTTCCGACGAAAACGAATTCTTTTACTCTCTCCGACCTCTTTCTTTCTACCTAGAACATTTAGAAGAGTTGTAAATCTCGTTTTGAATACAATTCCCGGACATTCAAACGATACAACCCGGGTGGATTTATGAGGTATTACACTCTATCCCCTTAGAAAAGATTCGACCTCGAATCTACGCGCAATCTACTCGTAAGGAAAGCTGCGTCGGAATGAAACAACGATATTTCAAGCTTGGAATTGCTCAGATACTCGCTTAACACTCGAGCATACCAGACGATGCGTACTTCGCATAAGGACCCGGGACGATCAACGCGATAAGCCAACGTCCTAATTTCTACAACTTTCAAAAACGAAGAGAATCCAACTAGAAATAGAGAGTCATCATCGCATCCACGTAATGCTAACTCTCACCAAAAGGTTACATTCCAAATTTGACAATTCATCTCGAAAACCAATCCATTTTACAACCAAAGGAGAAGTACTCAAACGTCTTAAACCAAAAACTTGCGGTTTGTCTGAATTTGGAAAAAAATCAACACGCCAACACAGCACCATCTCAAATTGCAGAAAACACAAGTCAACGACACAGAACTCAAACGAGAATCAAGAAAACACATCATTAACCCACGAATCAACCTTTGCCACAGTGCCTCGCTTCTAGGAATAAAATTTCTCTCGAACCTTGAAATTCGAATTCACTGACTACCACATGAGCTAAAACCTCTTAGTTAAACATCCTCAAATTATACTCAAATTGAAATACATCATCCACACCTCTGTGGGGTGGCTCCATTGAATCCTCCGAATACTCTATGCATCTCATTCTACTTAATCAACCATAATTTGATTGAAGGCACCCAAAGCGCCACAAAAATAGATCCCTTTGTAACATCACGGCTATTCAAATCCAAGATGTCACGCAATTACATTACCTCAAATTTTTCAAGAACAACTCAGAATCCTCAGTACACACGCTCATGTACTACATCAAAAAGGTTCTATCAATGATCATTCCACTGCTCAAGAAACTCCATTATTCCACTTTCTCTACACATAATCATTGTGTGACCAAAGGTCTAGCATAACAATGCAAACCCAGATTTAACCTCCAAGATCTCTACCACAAATTTCAATCATAACATATAGGGAAATCAACGGATTGACTCTCCAACATTTTCCCCAATTCTAACATACTCACTCAATTGCATACTTAGAAATTTCTCACCAAATCGCGCAACATTATCCAATTGCGTTGCTCTATAGAAGTAATCAAGGTTTCCATACCTTCGATAATCACCGACCATTCAATCATGAACTGAAGTTCTGAAGTTTCACTGTACCATAGGTTCTACTCAGTCGTAACACTTTTCAGACTTACTTCGAAACCAAACATTCCATGTGAATTAATTTTTCCCCAAGAGATACAGATCAAAACCATTCTACATTCTACTACTCCTCCAGTAACTTGGTAGCAAAATATCACCGCTACGATTACTCATCTACCACCAAACAGTTGCCAAACTTAGCCTTTGCAAACACTTTGCAACCCAAAGCGTGATCCTTTCTCAAAAGGAAGAGGCGAACAAAGATAAGTTTATTCACACAGAAAGACGTTGCTCATCCCGGCGAGCGAAACCAAAAGAAATATTCTAATAAAGGTGATCTTGGAAAACAAAAACTGAGTTCATAAATGGAGGCACACATCCCTCAAAAGAGAATAGCAAATAACAGTCGACTCGAAAGAAAGATATTACGTTTGAAATTCGCCATCTCTTGAGCGGAAAGAGCAACAAATTTAGGGACGCTTCAAATAACCACAAGATTTAATTAAGAATCGATAAGATCCTTCAACAGCCAAGCTTGCTCGAAACAGTTCATCTACTTGGGAAACACGAGATCCAAATGTTCTCAGCCACAAAACTCGAAACATTTCCCTTTACAGGATTTCACGGAAAGCAAACGGATTAACTTCGTCTCGAAGAGATCAACGAAAATATTCTTTTATTGCAACCTCACTTTGCGAACTCAAACCAAGGAGCCTTTCGGACTAAATCACACGAAATCTTTAAGAAACAATAGGTTAATCCAATTCCTCAAGTTACCCAAAATAATTTCAGTTACCAGTTGATTCACAAGCTCCAAGGTACCGTGAAAGCTAAACTTGAAATATTCTTATTTGAACGATGTCACCAAAGGCGATCAATTTACTACAAGTAATAACATCAAGCTCACAACCACATTTAGAAAACATTTCGAAAGACCAACGCGAAAAGAATGGGTTGAATACATCTCAAAAGAAGAGGCATGTGAAAACGCTTTTCACCAACTGGGAAATCACTTACCACTCGTAATGAACACGTAACCAAGGGAAAACCAATTAGGCAATGAACTCATTGAACATAGGTGGAGTCCACAATTGAAAACATAAGCCTCGCAAGAAGAGAATGTCGGATCTTCTGAGATAAGAACAACGAGCATTCAAGATCAAAACGCTCGCATCACTGAAGAACCATTATAACTTTGCAACAAATCGTTTTACGCGGCAAACTTCGTTTATCATAATAAACTTGGACCTCCAGTAGGTCATGAACACAAAACTCGAAATTGAATCATTTTGGAAACATCAAGAAAGGTGGTTAAGCTTCTTTCTCTATAAAAGAATCAACCTTATTCTCACATTACTTATCATATCAATAAACCTTCTAAAGGAAACATGACAAATCGGGTTATAGAAATTTTCAGCATCAAATGGAATCGTAATAACAACTTGTTCTCGAAAAGGAACCTAGTACGAATGCCACAAAGCTGAGACAAACCTCTCACACAACACCACAAAACATTAGAAAGAGGTCGCGACACTTTTCCTTTTCAAAGGGAGGTTATAAACTCCAACACTCCAACTACTCCAAAAGAATTGAAGCGAGTGAAATTTCTTCAATAAACTTAGTAGAAGATAATTCCCGTTATCAAAATACCAAACGGTTAATCAGGTCCCCTTAAACAACAAGAGAGATAGGACTCTTACAAACAGAATGATCCTGTCAATAATATCGTGTACAAGTAGCAAAGAAAGCTCAGCAATCAGAAAGACAAGAATTGTTTTGAAAAACATCTAGGGACCAATAGGAACCGTAGCCAACCATTTGTTTGATTACCATCTCCAACTTAATCACCACAAGGCACCCCAAAAGGGTTTTAACACTAATCCTCGTAAAAGAGATCGTTAAACTTCAAGACGCGGAATGATCCAAAAGAAATACATGGAGCCAATGCTTCCTCGTGTTAATGAACTTGCAAAGAAAACTCTCATTATACAAACTATCAAGCGAGTAAGCAGTCGCTATTTTCCAATGAGAAGGAAGGAACAAACATAGAAATATCAATATTGCCAACTGTCGAAGATCATTTAAAATAAAAGAAATTCAACACCTGAAAAATAATAATATTTTCAGAGAACCATTAAAGACCTATTGGATATCATCACTACCATGAATCATGAACCTAAGAGAAATTCATCAACTACCACCGGACAAGAATTTGTCAAAATCAGAAATCAAAGAAGAGAACCTCTGTCTAAAGCATCCCAAAAAGAAATATGCAAGATCATTGTGCACTTGATAAAGAACTTGCAAAAGAAATCTGCCAATGCCCGAAACCTCAAGCGAACACACGGGTTGAATTTTCCAACAGGGGTAAAACATAACTTCCGTGAAAAGGTAAATCTTGCAAATTAACTACGCTCACGTGGAGCAGAAATGTCACAATAGTTGAAAGAACAATAATTGTTTCAAAGAACGATCAGAAATCTACTAGAGATTGCCCACTGCATTATAACCCTCCATTCAAAAGAAATTCACAAACTATCAGAAACTACAACCAGAAAACCAGATACAAACTTGAGAAGGACAAAAACTTCATCAATGAGCTCAGGCTCAACACAGAACTATGGAACAGGGGTAAGAACTTCTCTACTATTGCAATACGAACAGTGGTGTAGCCTGGCAAAACCCAGGACGACAACCACGAACTCAGTTGATCGACGTCCGCTACCGTTACGCATAACTAAGGCAATCAATTATGATTATATAGGATCATCTCATGACAATCATAGAATAATTCATAGATATATAGTATATCACAACACGTCATAGATTAATAACAAGAAAGATAGTACAGAAGCAATTCTATAACATACAACATAATGAACAACATCACTAGAAATGCGGAAACAATGGATTTCCCAAACCCCACCTACTGTGCACAGTGTGTCATTTTACTAACTTAATTACCACGGACCTAAAGCCCGCTCTGATACCAACTGTAACACCCTGACTATAAGGAAGTCAAGATGTCACCTACAACCACTACTCTTTAGAAGAATAACATCAAAACACATGACCCGGTTAATCAAGTAGAAAGATTATACGGAAACAAGAATTCATCATCAGGTTTAATCAATGGAATAGAAATAAACAATTCGAGAGATAAGGTAGTTATGACCAAAGCGGCTTATTACAATTCATCACAAGTCATAATTAACGACAAGAAAAGTCCTCAAAAGTTTGGTTTATGGTAGTGAGTGCATCGTGATGAACTACCCTCCACAAGATCATTCTTCCTTGTCATTTACCTAAATAAAACAACAAAGCAAGAATGAGCCAAAGACTCGACAAGTAGCAGTATGTAACGATCAAACATTCCATGAACAATATATCACAATCATCATTTGAACATTTATTGAAGCGAATTTATGAATGGATGAAGTGGAATGATGCATTCAAGAAATGGACATATTGTCGCATATCTTTGGTATAGCGAGTGAAACACCGTCGGTGTTCACTTAAAGTAATCGTATGAAGAACGTTTCATCGACCAGTCAACGTGGCCCACATTGGAATGGTGGACTCACGTAACATGGCCCACATTGGAATGGTGGACTCACGTAACATGGCCCACATTGGAATGGTGGACTCATGTACCCATTCTGGAATTGATGGGATTTTCAAGTGCCCATCTTTGGAATTGATGGGTCTTACAAATGTAATTTATGCATGTCATGATGTGATCCCATGGCAATATTGAATAGTACTCATAATTGAAAAGAAACACATGGCATTCATCTACAAGTACGAACAAGTATAATCATTCACTCACACATCATATTTTTGCATCAAACATAGTATACAAGGTACTTGCAGTATATCAACATCATGATCAAGGCACAAAACATTCATGTAAACAACATATCATTATGCATACAAGATGCTTGCCTTTGCGTAGTGACTCGTTAGCGAGCAACGGAGGTGTTCCCACACGGATGTCTCACCGCCTACACAAGCATGTTCCCAAAATAAGAACAACGATATAACACTGCTACCGATGTTCTACAATAACCCCGACTATTCAATATACCGCATAGACCCAAATTGAAAATAAACTATTTCGCCAGATTTCAGCCCTTATGAGCAGCGATGCGAGAAAAAGCATATTTAATTATCTGGAACTCGAAACGACACGAAACCAGTGCCCAGATTTTCTTAACGTAACAGGCTACGAAACTCTAGTTGATGGTAAACTCTAGTTCGGCCAAAACAGAGGTCTAACCATCTAATGAAAAACTATAACTGCAGTCTGTCCAGAATTCAGAACAGCCCTAAAGAAAAGGCTCTAACTTTTAAAACACTGATCCAAATAAAGTGATTTTTATCAGCTTGGAAAGATGGTGAAATTATCTTCAAAAACCTAGTTGGGTGGCCGACCTGATTCGGACTCTAACTAGATCAAAACCTAGGTGCAACCGACTATACCCAGCAGTTCTGACAGACAGAGCAGTACGTACTAAAACAGTCATAACTTTTAATCTACTGGGTGAAAAATCGTGATCCAGGTGCCAAAAGAAAGCTAACGAAACCAGGAACAATTCTCCAGAAGGCGAAGACCTCCAATTCTGCCTCTAAGACACCCAAAACCGAGTCAAAACATTCTGGACCGAATCAATCTACTAACAGAAATTAAACGATGCTACTAAAATCATTGAATCGACAACTCAAACGCAATCAAACAGCGATGGGGGCTCTTGTTACCCTTGTAGACCCGAAGAACGACGAGGATCAACTTCCCGAAGGTTGCTCCTCTTCTTCAATGGCCGCCCCAAAACAGCGAACCCGCGGATTACAAGCGCCAAGCGGGAAGAACCAAGATGTACACGTGGAAGACCGGGGTGCAACTCGAGGATCACCAATGGCCGCCACCAATGGGGAGGAGGCGCCTAGGAGGAGGAGGTGCCGAGTGGGCGAGGAGATGGGGGCGGCTCCAAGGGGGAGGAGGTGGGGGCGGCTCCAAGGGGGAGGAGGGGAGGCTTTAGGGTTTGGGGGGGGGGAAGTGGTGCCCCCCCCCTTTGGCCGGCCCCTACATGGGCCGGCCGGTCCACTCTTGGGCCACTGGTCGCGACTCGCGCCAAAGTTGCTAATAATAACGTATACCCCGACTATTGGAATTTTCCGGAAAACGAATTCTTTACTCTCTCCGACCTCTTTCTTTCTACCGAACATTTCCGAAGAGTTGTAAATCTCGTTTTTGAATACAATTCCCAGACATTCGAAACGATACAACCTAGCTGGATTTATGAGGTATTACAACCACCAAGCCAAGAAGGTTAATTGTCCATTGGGAATGGAAGTAGAAAGAATACATGCATATCCGAACGATTGTATCCTCTACCGTAAAGAGTATGCAGACATGCATTATTGTCTCGTGTGCAAAGCATCCCGATACAAGCGTAAGAATACTGCTAAGGTGAAGTAAGGGCCTCCTGCTAAGATGTTGTGGTATCTGCTTGTGATCCCACGATTGAAGTGTTTATTTGCGAATCGAAAGGAGGTAAATTGATGCGTTGGCACCAAGAGGAGCGTAAGAAGGATGGAAAGCTAAGACACCATACTGATTCTGTCAAATGGAGAAACTTCGATCGGAGCTTCGAAGAGTTCGGTGCAGAACTCATGAACATAAGGTTAGGGTTGAGTACAGATGGAATGAATCCTTTCGGTAACATGAGCAGCCGACATAGCACCTAGCCCGTGAATCTATGTATTTACAACCTTCCTCCTTGGCTGTGTATGAAGCTGAAATACATTTTGATGTCACTACTTATCCAAGGGCCGAAGCAACCTGCGAACGATATTGATGTGTGCGTAGCACTATTGCTGGAAGATCTTGTGACACTGTGGAACGAAGGGGTACAAGTATGGTATGCGTACAAACGAGAGAACTTCACATTACGCGCAATGTTGTTCTGCACCATCAACGATTTTCCTACCCTTGGTAACCTGTCCGCACTGCTTAGATGATATCGAGAGTGTATGGCTGAAAAACTCACTCAAAACTATGTATATGCGTCACCGTAAGTTCCTTCCCAGGACTCACCCATACCGAAGATGAAGAAACAATTCGACAGAAATAAGGAAGACGGTTCAGCTCCAAGGGCTTTTAGAGGGAAAGAGGTCCATGATAAGGTTAAGGAAATCGATGTTGTGCTTGGGAAGGGATGTAAATTAAGGACCCGTGACAAAAATATCTGGAAGAAGCGGTCAATTTTTTGGGACTTGCCTTATTGGGAGCACTTAGAAGTTCACCACTTCATCGACGTCATGCACGTGGAGAAGAATGTATGTGATAGCTTGATTGGTCTCTTACTGAACATTAGTGGCAAGACAAAGGATGATGTTAACGCACTGCGTGACTTAGTTGATATGAACATAAGGACCAAATTAGCACCAAAAGAGACCGATAAAGGACGAACGTACCTTCCCCCAGCTTACTATACTTTGTCCAAGGCTCGAATTTGATGTTGTTTGTTGAGTAAGACTTCTTTGTCAAGTGCAATCCATGGCATTGTAAGTAGTCATTATTATTTTTTGGTATTATGTTTGTATCTTTCTCTAAATATTATGGATATCAACTTGCAATCCATGAAATTTTAGTTCATTGCATATGTAACTTATATAGATAGCAAGTAAGCGAGATGGCAGAGGTACTATCTTCACCGCCGCCATCGACGTCGCCGAATGCGTCTAGATCTCCGATCAAAGTGGTTCGTAAGCGAGATGGAAGAGGAATATCGAAATTGCCCACGGGCCGAATGACTGTCACATAGGTCAGTCACGTTGGGATCCCTCTGAGTCCGAAAAAAGCAGCGGCGAGATTCCGAACCATTTGCGGGATACTTGGAAGGGAACGGATCCCTATCACCACACCAAGCTGGAAGTCTCTGACGGATGAAGAGAGAGGCCAGCTGTGGACTGAAATTTCAGGCTCATTCGTTATCCCAGAAGCAGACCAGGCACGCGTGCAACGGCAGGCGTTGCTCGCGATGGGACACGGGTGGAGGGCCTTCAAGAGCACGCTTGTCACGAAGTACATGAACACGGGTGGGATGCCCTTCACGAAGTATCATTTCTTGTCGCGTGATATATGGAACGCCTTTGTGCTAATGAAGACGACGACCGAATTTCAGGAGCAAAGTGCGGCGTACAAAGCTCTCCAGGCATAAAACACTCACCCCCAGAAACTCGGCACCATTGGGTATGCTGGTAAAACCACGCAATGGGCGGCGGAGGACAAAAGCGCTACAGGACCATTTGCAGAGATCTCAGATGAGCGCGCTCGAGCCTGGTTAAGAGTGAGGGCATCAGCCACGTCTTCGGGCGGCATCTCTTTCACAAACCTGGCAAACGAGGCAGTGTCCCAACGTCTGGTAAATATGTTGAACTACGTAGTGTCTATAATAATATGATCACCTCTTGCATAGTGTCTATAATAACGTGATGACCTCTTGCAGAAAGCATTGACTTCCGCGTGTCTCGAAGGTTCTTTCGAAGCGAACAGGGAGAAGGATCTACTATCTACGGCCTTGGGAAACAAGGAGTGCCTGGGTCGTACATGAGGCGTTGGGCTTTACGTACATTGGAGGGATGGATTTCGACACGACTCCTACACGTACAGGAGTAGGAAGAGATCCAAGGACGAGCACGACGCCCGATTGGAACAAGTGCTTACCGAAAAATTTCAGGAACATATAACAAGACTGCAGGATCAAATAAATCAACTCATGAACCAATCGCAAGCCCCCCCCTCGGTTTTTTAGGAGCCAGTCCTCCTCAACATCGGAGTAGCGTCGCGTCCACACATAATTCTGGACATGACGACGTCCAATTACCCATCGACGACATCTAGGTAATGTACATCTCTGGAATGCTCCAAACATAGATCTATTGGACACCTTAGCTAACTGCGTATCGTTTTGTTGGAGCCGACGCTCTACAAACTCCAAGTGAGGATGGTGGGGTCCATTCCTATTGAGGTTGGGTGGGGGATGGTCTATCCATACCAGGAAGGGGCAGTGCAACACGGTGCCCAGTTGGTGCAGGGTTACACCAGGGTCCAAGTGGACATGATACATGATAATTTCATGGCCATCCCGCTGGAGATTCGCCCAAATGAGGACATTAGAACGTTAGGGGATGCCATGCACACTTTTATCCAGTGTCCAAGAAGGACATCGCCCTGGACCCTGCAATGCTGCAATCTCGACACGATCATGCCTCTCCATCAGGACCCTCGGTGACTCCACCTAATCCTTCGCTTTGAAGGCCGCCTCATCAGTTCCCGTGGAGAACACGCTGAAGGAACGAGAAAAGTGTGTCACCATATCGGTTCCTGTGTCGCCTCATGGGAAGACGTGCGTAGGCAACTTAAGGTCAAATCAAAATAAAAGAACATTAAGGCGCCTCCCAAGCCCACGAAATACTCCCTCGAAAGTCCATTGGCCCCGACACAGTGCTAGTAAGTCGCTGGAGTAGCTTGTTAGTTTTTTCATTCCTGGTACATGCAAAAGACCCAACATGAGGGGTGCGATTTTGGAATAACCATCAAATACATTTCTTTCATGAGCCAGGCCACTTCGTCGTGGGCTTCGATGACTTATTCGACCTATTCAACCTCGCTACCTCGACGCCTCACTTCTACGATGCTGGACACTGTAAGTGTGTACAATTAAGTTCTACACTCACATAATACCGATAAATATCACAACTTATTGTTTATGTATAGATACATGGTGAAACATGTCCATCGACGGAACGAACCGGTGGGTTTCCTCGACCCACACGTCATCTATGAGCAAACCATCAACGAAGACGCATCCTACGTCGTCAAAGACATAACGACGGGATTGCTTACTCAGGACAACAAATACTATATAATGGTGTCGTACAACCAGAAGTAAATGCTTCACTACTTGCTATACAAATTTCATTTGTACTTTATACGCAGGACGAACTTTGGTTTATGACTATAGCGACATACATGAGTAGATTCCACTGGATCTTATTAGTCCTTATACCAAAGAGGAACAAGATAATATACCTTGATTGCCTACTAAACAAAAACTACGACTTCACCCTTTTGAAAGAAATACTCGACAAGTATGCTCATTTCCTCCATACATAACTCTATTGTAGTCTTCCTTCTTTTAAAATGGCCGAGAATAACATGCAGGTCGTTCATCAACTATGTTGCACAAGGAGGAGTATACAAAGGATCTAGCGCCACACTACAACACAGGATGCGATTTTCGGTACACGCTACAACACAATAATGCTATATCATACTTCGTAATAATGCGTCTTGAACTGACTGTACCTACATATGTAATTCTATTTTTGTAGTACCGCCAGCAAAAACAAGATGACCTATGTGCATTCTACGTTTGGCATCATATGCGGCAATTGGCTAGTGCTAAGATGAAGGATCCCGAGGTTTATCAATCTCGCAATAATTATTTCTTAAATATAAATTAAAATATATATATACTTACTACTTTACTCATGCTAGTGACAGGAGATAAACAAAGATTTAAATGCACTCGCTATGAAAGAGGTCGTGGAGGTTCGAGGGACGCTCTGCGCCTTCATCAAGATGGAGATCGTTAACGTCAATGGAGAGTTTCACTCCATCAACACCGCTGAACGACCTTAAAATATTGATTCAATTGTAATTGATCATTTTGAGTAGCTATAATTCAAATGTAAATCTAGCAACAATATATACTTGAACATAATCTTTGTAATTGATTTTGCATTTCAAATGAGCACTTTGAGTTGTGTCAACAATTGATTCATCTGTGTGATGTATCTGATTTCTGCTAACTTGCTAGTTTTCAGAGGGCATGGCTAGCAATTCCCGAGGCTAGCCGAGAATAATAAAAAATAATTAGGTATAAATGAACTATCATAGACGATTATTGGTTGGAACTGTCTGTGAAGGGGCACTATCACAAATGCTTTCAACCATTAACCGTTTGTGATACGCTTATATCACAGACGGTTCTATTTACAAACCATTTGTGATATTCGACATATCACAGACGGTTTGTAAATAGATCCGTCTGTGATATAAGCATGTTACAGAGGGTTGTTGGTTGATATCATCTGTGATAGTGCCCCTTCATAGACGATTTCAACTAAAAATCATCTATGTTGATCCTTATCACAGACATAAAAATTTAGACAGTTCAAAAATCGTATGTGATGATGGTTCTGGACCGTCTGTGATGTACTTTTATGTAATAGTGAGTACTGATGTCGGTAATATTGCAATTCTATAGCGGTACTACCATTCATCTGTGTGGGTTGGCGGAGCAATCACTAGAGACCAAGTCGAAAATGTGGTCGAAAAATATACTCAAAAACGTGGTCGAAAACGTACTCGAAAACATACTAAAAAACCTACTCGAAGACGTAGCAAAAAACGTACTCGAAGACATGGTAAAAAATATACTAAAAACGCGATCGAAAACATACTCGAAGACGTGCTCGAATACGTATTAAAAAATGTACTAGAAAACGTGGTAAAAAATGTACTCGAAAATGTACTCAAAATCGTACTCAAAAACGTACTAAAAAACGTGGTCGAAAACGTACTTGAAAACGTGGTCGAACATCGTGGTCAAAAAACATGGTCGAACAGCGTGGTCAAAACGTGGTAGAAGATCACTGGTACTACCTGCATTAAAAATACGGTACTACCAAAATTCGGTACTACCAGCATGAAAATGTGGTACTACCGTGTTGGTTGGTGAATTGCATTAACTGCATCCGCAAGGGGTTTTAACTCTTCTCTCTTCCCAATCGGTCATTCGCCGATCTTTCTCCGATCTCTCTCTCTCTCTCTCTCGCGTGTTCTTCCTCCAAGTATACCTTACTCAAATAACTCGATTAAGTGGAGCTTCCTTACTCAAATAACTCGATTAAGTGGAGCTTTCTTGAATCCGATTGTTGGAAGTGTCTCCTGTGATCGAATCTCTTCTAATCCCTGAGGTATTTCCCTTCCCTTGATTCACTCGTTTCTCATCTACTTTTTGGATCTATCTCTTTTCTAGGGTTTGAATCAAAATGTGCATGATTAAGTCAATTTCTCTTGGAAAATTGGTAGTAATTAGTGTTTGATGACTTGTTATGTCGATTCCATGGATTCATTCCTGTCAAACAATAGTTAAAATCAAAATAGAATGAGAACCCTAATCTTTTTGGAACTGTGGTACTACCACCCTGTGGTCGCCGGTACTACCGACTTACGTAATACCATGAAATCAATGGTGGTACTACCTCTCTAGAAGAGAAAAGTTGATTTAATCATACTCTTTTGTATAAAATCTATTCTAATTGTCTCTTCTTATCTTAGCAATCATGCCAAGGATGAAGACAACTTCTCTTCACAGAGGAGGCCACTCCCGATGGAGATTCCCAAGAGCATTATGATCTCCCAGCCTCGAGCGCTGGACCTTCTCGCCAAAAGAGACCTTCAAGGATGGCTGCATCAAGAAGGCCTCCAAGGGATGCTAGTGACTCGGAGACAGAATCTTTTCGTTTAGCTATGAGGCAAAGAGAACAAGGGACATCCTCAAGAAAGCAAGCTGCAGCGTCTAGGAGTGGAACTGATGGCAACAATGAGGGATCCTCACAAGAAGAAACTACAAGTGATGAGGAGATGGGCGAGACTGAAGAGCCTCAAGTAGACCTCGTGCTGATTCCAAGTGAGAAATATGCTCTTCTTCGCCATGTCAATCAGTACGAGAAGCTTGAAAATTCAACAGATGCGAGATTCCATACAAGATTTCAATAAGAAGTATTTGCACATCTCTACATTCCGAACTGATAATTCTCTAATCACAAGTATGTGGAGTGGGCCCACTTGAACTCTTTTGATAAATATGATGCAGCCTACATGTTATTTCAGGAAGTCGGTTTGCATGATATTGTGGCCTGGAAGTGTGATTAGAATGAGGAATTTATAAGATAATTCTATGTCACCATCCATGTGTCTGCTTCTTTTGATCATTTGATATGGATAACAGGAACCCAAAGATATGAAGCCTCAAAGGTAGATTTTGAACATACTGTGAGAACTTATATGGAGACCCAAGAAAAATTATATGACAGAGACGTCCTAAGGATTCCAGCTTACAGGCAGTTTTATGATGAAGATGTCAATTTTGTGCCTGGAAGGATTGGAGGCCTTCTCCCCTTGCCCAGTTTGATCAACATAATAATCAACCACACTTTCTTTCCCAATAGTGGAAATTTCGATGCTATTAGAGGGTATGCCTGGAACATCATTAATAACATTATGAATGATAGAAAGTTTGATGTGGTTGATGATTATAAGAGAGATCAGTGCCTCTAAGAATGATAGAGTCAAAAGAATTTACTTTGCGCCATATATTATGGCACTCATATTGAGAATGACTCAATTTAGAGGAGGAAGGTCAGGAGTGCATAAGGCTTACAAGCCTAGGGAAGGAGCCTAGGGAAGGAGCCCCAGTGCCCGGAGCTATCCCACCTCCTACTCCCGAAGCACCCCCCGCAGCCTCCAGCAGCAGCTCTAGAAGATCAAGCTTTGCTACTTTCAGTTGTAATGAAAATTAGAGAGTCGCAACAAAGATTGGAGCAAAATCAACTGAGATTGGAGGAGGCTCGGATAGAAACAAATAGGAGGATTGCCACCTTGACAGATCAAGTTTCCTCTCTTCAGCAATCATTGTCTACCCCAGCTCGCTATGGTCGTCGCCGCCTCAACACTCCTCCACAAGACTAATACCTTTTTGTCCTTGATGCCAAAGGGGGAGAAGAAAGTTGAAGGCTAAGATGAAAGATTTAGGAGGAGCTTAGATGCTTTTGGGAAATATCTACTTAGCTATATTATCTATGTTTGGAATAATGTGTTTTATGTATTTGAACTCTTGTTATGATGTATTGAATGTTTATGCTTAATGGTATCTCAAGCTTCTTTTATTGATTATCTTTGATTATTGCTTGAATGACCTTATAAACATTGTTCCTCATAGTCAATAAATAAAGGATACTCTGTCAAAAAATTTAATAATCCAAATGTGCAGGAAAATCACTTCATGAACCTTGATGCACATATTTAGGGGGAGCTTTCTTTATTTGTTGATTGACTTTAAAAGCAATAATTTTTTTATCTTTGAACTCAACTCAAAAATTATTGCAAATCAATTTTCAAAATCTTTCATATCCTTATATCGATTGGGTTGTCATTAATTACCAAAAAGGGGGAGATTGAAAGTATTTAGGCCCTCATAGTTGGTTTTGGTAATTAATAACAATGTTATGTTAAAGGACTAACATGTGTGCTAAGATGCGTTAAAGGTTAAATCCCGATGGTTGATTGATGATAAGGGTACTGGCAAGGCTAATGTGGTGAAAGATCAGCATGGATCAAGACAAAAGATATTTTGTAGCCTAAGGACACTTTGGTAGTTTTTACCAATCTCAGTGTTTGGAGAAAAGATCGGATTTATAGGATAAATACCGTACTATAAAGAGGGATCATGGCTAGTAGTTTGAGAGTCTATTTTTTGTGCCATTATGATCAACTAGGATTCATGCATTGTCTGGATTTGAGCTTCTGAAAAACTATTTTGAAAATCGGAGTGACCGCTGTTGATAAGCAGTACTACCGCAAGTCGGTAGTACCGATATTTATATCGCGGTACATATTTTTCAGAGAGCATGTTTTCTAGTGGTTTGCTACTCTCTGAAAATCAGAACGACCGCACTTCAACTGCGGTATTGCTGCAGGTCGATAGTATCAAAAATATATGGCGGTATGTATATTACAGACAGCGTGTTTTTCAGAGTTTTGATCTCCTTTGAATCGGTATGACTGCATTCTCTTGAGAGGTACTACCGGAGTGCAGTAGTACCGATGTTTACATAATGGTGCGAGTTTTCCACAGAAGATGTTTTTGAGAAATCTTGAGCTCTAGAAAATAGTAGCTCCGCTCTAGCCAAGCGGTACGACCTCAATGCGGTAGTGTCGATTTCTAGATGGCGGTAGTACCACAACTTTATGTGTAATTCCTAGTTCAAAGCATTAAATGCTATTGTTCGACTATTGAGCCAAAAATCGGTAGTACCAGATTTCAATGGCGGTACTACCGCAAGTCCTGATTTTTCTAGGAATGTCGTCGCAACGGCTAGTTTTGTGGTTGGGCGCTATAAATACACCCCCACCTTCACCAAGCCGAGGACCTTTGGCTATATTGAATACACTTGAGGCTTTGATGCTCTCTCTTCTACTCATTTGTATTCAATTCGCTCTTTGAGGTAGTTGAGAGCTAGTCAAGTGCATTGCATCATTAGTTCATCTTTTGGCACTTGATAGTCTAAGAGAAAGCGTTGTGATTCATTACTCTTGGTGCTTGTCGGCATCTAGATGGCTTGGAGAAGTTGCGCGGTGATCACTTCAAGAAGCTTGTGAAGTGAGCCGGCAAGGGTTTGTGATTGGTGTTGTGCTCACCAACTCCGGAGCGGAGGAAGAGCAACTCTAGTGATAGAGGTTGAGGCTTAATTCGGTGAGCCAACTTGATTCATTCAAGCTTTCTCAACGTGGACTAGTGAAGACAGCAAGTCTTCAATACCACAGGAAAACATCATTGTCTCCATTGTGGTTTAATTTCTTATGTTTACTCTTTCGCATTTACAATTCTAACATTTTACTTGTGTAGAATTGCTTAGCTAGAATTGTATCTAGTTTTGTCAAGTTCATAACTATGTTAAAATTGTTAATTAGTAGAAGAATTTTAAAACCGCCTATTCACCCCCTCTAATTAGTTATCCTTGATCCTACAAGTACCTGAAACCATGAACAGTACTCCAAACTATGAACAATACTCGAAGCATTCTCTACCCAGTATTAGAAACCCATCCCGACCAAGTGGTCGAAATTATGTACAGTACTCGAAAACCTTCTCGACCAAGTATTCGAAACTCATCTCGACCAGGTGATCGAAACTATGAAAAGAACTCGAAAATCTTCTCGACCAAGTATTTGAAACCCATCCCGACTAAGTGGTTGAAACTATGAACAGAACTCGAAAGCCCTCTTGACTAGGTATTAGAAACTCATTTCTGACCAGGTGGTTGAAATCTTGAACAATACTTGAAATAGTGAATAGTACTCAAAACCCTTCTTCCAGGTAGTCGAAACCCCTCCGACCCAGTGGTCGAAACACTGAACAGTACTCGAAGCCGATAACTCGTACACGGACTAGCCACTATCTTGGTAACAGCTTACGATACCTACTCGAATCCTATGTTCAATGCCGAACGCGGTAATAAGAACCAGAGACTAACTAAAACTGCCCAACTAAACCGAGGACACACCCATTTGGAGTTCATTTGGATTTTTGAATGCAAGTCGAATTCATTTGGGCTTACTCGAATTTTTAGTTGGATTTTGCGTATAGAAACTGAAGACCCTCTACTAGACCACGAGCAGGAACAGTAGTACCACGACCAAGACGAGTCAATACTTTGATCATATTGCACCCGTCTTCGCAAATTATATTGCTTTAAACTATAAAATTGCATTGCTATGATTTATACAACTATATTAGTCTAGTTCATAGTTAATGCCTTAATGATAACTGAGTATAACCTTCCAATCCTTGAATTTGGGCATTATCAGTTGTTACCCTAGACATAATGGTTTACATACTAGTTAATAAGTATGTATCTAAGTGTCATACTTAGCCTTGCTTAGGTACATTGTCATGCGAGCATTAAATTGCCCGACACCAATCTTTCCAAACATGAAAACTTGATTTGGGCAGTCGAGGCTGGGAGCTTGACTGTTATGTTAGACTAAAAGTTATTTTCAAAACAAACCAAAACATGAAAAACTGGTTTTGATTTGAGCGGATGGAAAGAGTGGCTGGTGCCGGGGGCACAAGAGGATGTGGGTATGTGGATGTACCGTCCAAGTCAATTAAGGACCGAATTTGGTGACGACCTCTTATATAAAACAATACAACCACGAGTCTATAATACATACGACCTGACTAACTAATTTGTTCGCCTCGGCGTGGCTTCGACGTTGGTGGGTGCGGGTGGATAGTCGAGGGAGAACGAAGCCACGCGAACCGCACGACACATAAGGGATACCTTCCGTGGGCGAGTGGAGGCCCTAAGAAGGAGATACCTAGCAGTGCGAAGTCGTAAAGAGGTTGGGCATTGTAAAGGCCTTGTGATAGTCAACTTAGTCGCACACCTACGAAAGTGTGTTGGGGCAACATAAGTTGACATATCTCTTGTGGGTAAAGTGTACAACTCTACAGAGTAAGAAAACTATCGAGATAGGCGTGCTCAGAGCCAAGAGCGGTGTTGAGAACTTGCTTGATATAGTTTTTATTTTATAAAACTATTTGTGTGTGGGTGTGGAATGAAAAGTTGGGGTGGGACCCAAGGGATTTGAGAAGACCTGGTCGGGGACCACTGGTAATTACGGGTTAGCCCGCGCATTGAGTGGATGGAGCCACTCGATGGTATAGGAGACGAGATCTCCACTAGTACCTTACAAATAAAACTCAGTTTATAAAATATGTTGTTAAAAATACTAAGTCGCAGGATGTTCTACTACTTAATCTAATTCAAACTTGGCTTTATGCAAATAAAAGAACTCTGAACCTTCCCTTGACTAGCCTTGGATCTATGATAAATTGCATTTTGTGTTGGCTCGTGAGTACGGTTGTGTACTCCGGCTCATCCATTATAATCTTTCAGAACCGCTCGACCAGGACCCCTATGACTACTACGTGGCAGCCGGACCAGACGGTGGCGAGGACCATGAAGCTTAGGCCGGGACCCCCAGTCGCTCTCGTGGGCAAAGTGAATGGATCCACCACTACTTCTTTTGCTTCCCTATTTACCTTTATTCTATACTCTGAATAGTGTAACATGCTGGCCTTCAGGTCCCTTTGTAAAAACAGTGGGCAGTGTAGCCGGTCATGTAATGTATTATGTTGATGTATGCGATGTATGTGAATGATCCAAGAATGTATTTGTGTGTGGTATCTACTGATCCAGTGAATAGCATTGTTGACACAATAGATTCCAAATTACAAATTTGGGGCCTGACAGGTTGCCAACATCCAGTCAGATTGCGTACGTGTTTGGAATCATCTGCATGTCCACATCATGGAACAGAACGCCATCTCTTCAAACCCAGAATGTGTCGAATATCCGATGAAGTTCTGATAGTGTGATCAAACATCTTGATCTCGATAGAATAAATGCTTGTAATATTGTATAGTGAATTATCACCCATCAACACAAAACCACTTGGCGTAGCTTCATAGTTCACGGACCAATCTCGGTTCAGTCTCATGTAAAAAGTGCAAGCCATATTAAGAATCCACTCATCGCCGATTTTAGAATTACCGACAAAGGCGAAGAGAACATCTTCATCAGAATCGTGCTTACTAACAATGCTAGTTTTAGCACTACTACACAAAGGGTCATCGCAAATGGTTCTAAACCATCATCACAGACGGTTTCTGAACAGTCTGAATTTATGTGTCTGTGATAACAGGAGATTATCGCGGACGGTTTTTGAATCGGCTGTGGCAAATCACAACACATACGGTTTGTATAAATAATCGTCTGTGATTAGTCACAACATATACGATTCTTAATAATAATTGTCTATGATAGTTAGCTTTCACAGATGGTTATTTATACAAACCGTCTGTGATAGTTGGCATTCACAGACGGTTTATACCACAAAACCGTCTGTGATAGATATTTTTCTATTTTTCGGTGGCATTAGGAAATGCTAGCCATACCATCTGAAAATAGCTGATTACACAATCTGGAATGAAAGAAAATTCAAGTTGGATGGCGAACGAATGGCGAAAATGGGTGTTAAAACTTCGGAGGCCGTTTTGATGCCCTAAATGACCTTTTTTGGAGTTTTCACTTTTTTTGGCCTTGCGAAGAGAATCTAATTTTAATGCGCTAAATGACCTTTTTTTGGAGTTTTCGTATTGAACTTTCCGTTAGCTTTCCAACAAGCCAAAGAACGTCGCAATCTGAGTTTTATGCAAAAGTTATGGTTGTTTTACAGACAAGGCAAAACCGAAATATGTTCGGGTTTGGATTTGTAGCCGGGGAGGAAAACGAGTCTGGGACGAAGAGGTATTCTTGGACTCAAGGATGCCGAGGTGCTCGCTATCGATGTCCATAAGCTTCATCTCAAAATCTACAATCTTATCTTGATCTATTCATTCACAAGAAAACCACAGTCACCACTGAGAGCCACCAAAAGCAATAAGGCAGGAGGAGGTGACAAGCGATTGATCACATACTGGGGGACTCGAACATGAAGGTGATAGAGCAGTCAAAGTTGGCACCGGTCACCAGGTCGCGGATCGCTCCCATGACCTTCTTGAGGAGTCCCCTAGGATTTGTGGTTTAGGAGTGGAGAGTGGTCGAGGAGGGAGGGGAAAGGGAGATTAATAGGGAAGCATTTGGGGATGTGAAATATTTCCCACTCTGTGATACAAAATTATCACAAACAGTTCTTGTTAAAAAACCTTATGTGATAATTGCAATTATCACAGACGGTTCTTGTTAAGAACAGTTTGTAAAGTATCACAGACAGTTTTTGTTAAGAACCATATGTGATTATTGTAATTATCACAGACAGTTCTTGTTAAGAAATGTTTGTGAAGTATCACAAATGTTTCTTGTTAAAAACCGTCTTTGATTATTGCAATTATCACATGCGATTCTTGTTAAGAACCATCTGTGAAGTTTCACAGATGGTTCTTATTAAAAAATCGTCTGTGATAATGATGTATCACAGACGGTTCTAGCCATCGCTAGTAACAAAGACGGTCATGCTTGTAAAACCGTCTGTGATAATTACAACACTAACGGTTTTCAGAAACCGTCTGTGATGAGACGTCCAATATAGCTTGTTTTGCAGTAGTAGAGTGTCATCCTCTTATTCACCCTTCTTGTAATTGTTATTATTTTTATCATTTTTCTTTACCCACCACAGCTCAGATATATATGTCCACCTGTCTTCCAATACTTATATGACTTGTACTTGCCTTTGAATTTCGAAATGCATTTGTAATTTTTGCTTGAGCTTTTGCCTCTTGAATCGCTGTTTGAACTCCTCTGATGTTGTCTGCCATAGACTATCAGGCATTCTACATGCAAATTTGAGATTTTGTTCGGAACCATGAGTTTCATCTTTTCCTTCGCATGCAGTGCTTCATAGGCTTTATTAAGTGTAAGAGTATATCAGTTATATAGAATAGTATATCTGAATGTAGAGTATGAACTAGTCAACGAGCATACAAGATCAAGACCTAAATCTTCATCATCATATTTTACCTTCATAGACTCGAGATCCGAGACTACTTCTTTGAACGTTATCAGGTGATTCAGTAATAACCCGCCTTCCACCATCTTAGGTGAATAAATCTTCTACTTCAAATGCATCTCACTGACTAGATCTTTGGTCATGCAAATATGCTCTAGTTTCAACCATAATGCATCTCACTGACTAGATCTTTGGTCATGCAAATATGCTCTAGTTTCAACCATAATGCATCTCACTGACTAGATCTTTGGTCATGCAAATATGCTCTAGTTTCAACCATAATACGGTAGTGGTCTTCTCCTTTAAAACCTCTCGTAGAATATTATTCGATAGATGAAGATAGATCTGAGAAAGTGTCATACGATCTTATCTTTGCTTCTCCTGAAGTGACTATGCAATTGAAATCTTGTTGATCCCCCGATAAAGCATCATCCAAATAGAGTTGTGCAAGAATAGCTCGCATCTTAACTTACCATAGAGAAAAATTGTGTCTCGATCCAGCAACGAAAGATCATACTTCGAAGTAGTAATGCAGAAGAAATCCTAAATTTGTTTGTGCAAATCTATGTATACCTAACAAAGAGTTCACTAAATCTTGGCTGCACTTCTGTGTACGCGAAGTAATGAAGACTGGAGTTGCTGGTACACTTGCAACTCGCGAGACGTGAAAAGAATCGTTCCTCAAATCTTCTGTGCTATGATACCACCTGTTGTAAATAATGTACATAAAAAATAGAAATATGAGACACAAATTTTATATGAAAACCCCTTTCGGGAAAATCACAAACACATAAAGGCAATATTACTATATAAGAAGATATTTACAATAAATTTATTTTGCTCTTCACTATGGATTACATGAATATATTTATAGTGTTATATAAAAAAAAACTCTATATAAAAGTAAAATAGCTAGAGTAGATGCGAAATCCGTATCATTGTAAAACTCAACGGTTATAAAGTCCTAAATTAGCAGTACATGAGTTGCACGTACTTCTTGTGCCAGACACATCTGATCGACCTGAGATTCAGTAGGTACCTATTGAGTCAATTCAGTTGATTTGGCCTGGTCTCGTTTGCAACTACTTCGAAGGAACTGATCCGCGTTGAGAGACTAGTAAGCAATTCCAGAATCTGTCGCATTACAGATTTTGGATTAATCTTCCTGGCGTTAGTGTGATCAGCACCGGAAATTTCACTCTAGATATGCAGCCACTCGAGAATATACAATTACCTTGACCAAAAGTCTTTCCAGAAACTTAAAAAGGTATAAGCTAGCTATCAACAAAAGTCCAGTACGAAATATGAAGTAAATTTACCTCTCCGTGGAAAGTAGCGAAATGAATGTGAAGAGTATAAATAAACCTGTCAAATCACAAGGTTGTCTTGTTAGTTGCGATCATTTCGGATAGTTGTTGTCTGGCATTTGTGGTATTTCTTAACGACAGAGCTTGAACAGTCAGAATTAAACTACTTAATAGATGAACCTCACCATCATAATAATAATAATAACAACAACAACAATAATAATAAAATCGTGAGTCAAAAGAAGAAAGGGAACACTGACTAGGACAAGTTCCAAAGGGAACACTGACTAGGACAAGTTCCATTCTAACTAGCAGAACCTATGGAAAGCATAATATTCAAGTAGGCTGGGACAGTACCATCCCTCTGGACCCACTCTGATCATATGGGTGTCCATTTAATCTGGCCCATTTGAAAATTTGCCTTGATGGGCTCGTTCTGTGCTTCTCTTTGTAAGTTTGTAGACACCATTTGGGCTTGCTTCGTTTCTTTTTATATATATATATATATATATATATATATATATATATATATATATATATATATATATATATATATATATATATATCGCTCTGTGCTTCTCTTTGTAAGTTTGTAGACACCATTTGGGCTTGCTTTTTTCTTTATATATATATATATATATATATATATATATATATATATATATATATATATATAATACTTTCTACTCCCGGGTGTAGTTACTCTCACCTTTGATATACCATATAAAAAAATTTGACATACTCCTTTATCACTTTGAGTATACTTATATACTAATTATAAGATAATCCAATGCGAACTACACGAAAAATTTATAAGAGAGTCCATAGTTTTTAGCATATTTTGTAAATACATTTATATTCGCACTAAAAAGGAGTATGTCTAAAAAATTATACATACCACCCCTGAAAAGGTCCTAGGTGGTCTTATATACTCGTATACTACACATACATACTCTCGGTTGCGCAAAATACTACATACGTTGTGAGATACGGAATATAGAGTAACTACTCCCGGGAGTAGGAAAAAAACTTCATATATATATAGGTGAATATAATAATACCTATACAAGTGAATGACCATTCACTTGTATAGGTATTATTATATTCTTCTTCTATAAATTTTAGTTTTCTTTCACAATGGATTATTTCACTGTCTAAGTCTAGTTTTTCCATTAATTCAGAGACGCTATGTCTTCTATTATCTTCGATATATTGTTCAGAGACAACCGAGTCTAAGTCATCTAAAGTTCTTGCTTTACATTGTACAAATCTAATACTAGTCTCTCCTTTATTATTTTTATAACTTATATAATCTTCAAGTTGTTTTAAAATCTTATTCTCTATTAACTCACTTATATTCCAATCTTCTCCTACCCTTTCTTCAGAACTAACCTTTAAAGGACTCATGAATTTTATTCCCTTGGATTGCATACTTTCAATTACATCGTTCACATTCACCTTATATTTGGATCCACTTTTATTGTTTAATCTTCCTATGAATTCTATGCTAACCAGTAAATTTGTTCCCTTAAAATCTTCATAACCTTTAGTCTGAAATCCGAAACTCATCTTTTCTATAAATTCTTTTATAGGCATCATTAGATCTGGAGCTATATAAGTTATTAAAATATTTTCATTCATATCTCCTTCTATGAAACCTAATGTCGCTTTATTTATTGTATTCTATCTTTTATCTAATAGGGTTACTAAAACTTTCGTTCCTAATTTCTTTCTTGTCATACCTTTAATTCCGATTATATACATGCCCTGATGTATATACTTATAACCTGAATATTTTAGCCCTCGTTCAATTTGTTTACTGACAATTCTTAATTCAACTGGATGAGCTAAAACACTTAATTCTACTTCTCTAGATATTCTGTATAGACCAGTTTTACTTTCAAACATACTCATATGATAAAGCTGCCGAGGTTTTATTTTTCTTAAAGTATCTTTTTGGTATCTTTCTAGATCCTTATCTAGATCTACAACTTCTTGCAGATTCTCTATATATTCGCTTTTACCCTTTATTTTATCTAATATGGTTAAAGGCTTAACATCTCTGTCAACTAAGCAGAGTGTTTTATCTTGTCTTCTGAGGCTGTTAAATATATCCATTTTTCTGAGTTTATTGATTTAGTGGATGTATTAACTATTCCTGATGAGGATAGCACTATCTCCTTACTTCTTTCTTCAGTACTAATCTTATTCAAGATCTGGAGTAGCAATTGAAGGATAGTATTATTTTGCCTTATTATTACTTTAGAATCTTCTTTGGGTGATTCGTAGTTTGAAAAGCCTATGGAACGCTCAAGATACTTTTTTGTTTCTTGTAATGCTAAGTTATATTCTGACATACAATTTTAAGAGAGAACTAGAGTTTTGACTTCCTCTAGTAATTTCCTGATTCTAAAGACTTCTTGATATAGGTCTTTCAAGCTTTTAGGAAGAGGTTTTATAGCTTCTGTTTTAGCAGAACTTAAATTTAAATCTAGCTTCTTATATATTAAAAAGACTTCTTCTTTGATATAATCACTGTTTTGAACACCTTTGTTTTGTTATTCCTTGCTTTCTCCTAGTATTTGTAAGACCGAGTTTATATTGCTATTTGTAAGAATATATTGCTCAGCTAACTGATTGTGTTCTTTATGCAAGTTGTCTAACTTAAACTCTAATTCGTCCTGTCTTTTACCCCAAGTTATATAAAAGTTGTATATTAAGTCTACAAGCAAATTTAGTTGGCTATGATTTAATGCCGATATGTTCTTCCGATGTGTTTATTCTGCACTTGATATTTAATTTGTCTTTTGTATAAATTATTTTCCCAGAAGAAACTTCTAGGTTTAAATATTTTAGCTTTTCTATGGTTATCCTAACCTTAGATACGTTGGAACTTAGGTGGGTGCGTATGGTGAGGGGGTCTCACCACGCTTCCGTAGCTCTGATACTTTCTACTCCCGGGTGTAGTTACTCCCACTTTGATATATCATCTAAAAGAACTTGATATACTCTTTTATCACTTTGGGTATACTTATATATATATAATGTATATATATAATGGGGATGTATCTAGTGCTAATGGGTAATTCAGTGCTAAGGTGTTAATATTAATCTTAACCGTTGGATCTGGATCTTAACCGTTGGAGGTGGGAGCATACATGGTGTTTAATGAAGACGCATTAATGAAGGTGGGAGCATGCAAAGTGATTAAATGATTTAGAGGTGGGAGCCCGCATTAATCTTGGTTGTTCAATTCAGATCCAACGGTCAAGATTGGTATTAGCACCTTAGCACTGAATTACCCATTAGCACTAGATACGTCCCCATATATAATATATCTAGTGCTAATGGGTAATTCAATGTTAAAGTGTTAATACCAATCTTAACCGTTGGATCTGAATTGAAACACACTTGGGAGAAATGTTTCGACCTGGATTCTGAACCCTGGCGCATACCATGGACCTTATGGTTATCTGAAACAGCCATATATATATACTACCTCTGTTTCAAAATAGATGCCCTTCTCGGATCCAATGTATACTTAATATTTGATTCAGCACATAGTTTTTGGCTGAGCAGCAGTTTGGTAGACTAACACCAACGTGACAACCTTTTTCCAATCCAGTTTTCAAGTCACCAATCTCGATAACTTTGCATAAGATATCTTCTATATATATATATATATATATATATATATATATATCTGCCTATCTAAATCTTTGCTAGTTGGAGGCTCCTCCCGAAGCTTTTACGTAAATCCCAGAAGGGAAAAGGTAGAAATTTCCACGTTACTTAAAAAAAGAAAAAAAATCCCACATTAATTAAAATAAGAAAACATATAGGCTATCTAATTTTAGTATCACTATAATGTACGGTTTAGATTAAGGGCCTGTTTGGTAGACCTCGAACTCCTAGATTCTCGACCGGAGCAGCCAGAGTTCAACCACACACCCCTGCTCTCAGTTTTCAAGAATTCGGGTCTAGCGTGGAGCGGAGCGGCCAGTTAGTGCATTTTCGTCGAGCAACATTGGGGTCGCTCCCCATGAGGAGTAGCATCTTGGTTACCAAAATGCCTCTAAAGTTGAGGGGTATTTATCCACCATCTGCAACTGAACAAAATCCCCTAACCCTCCTCCTGTTCGCCCTTCTCCCCCTCATTTTGTGCACTGGACCCCTCGCCCATTTCTCTCGCCCGCATGGAGCTCTCCAAGCATGTAACATCCAAAAAAAATCCCAATTTTGGGAAAATATAATGAAACTAGTAGGAGGGGAAAAATTATTTAGCATATGTATGGAAAATTATTTTGCATGACTTTTGAACTTTTGTATAAATTAAATAGTGATTTTACACGCAAACAACAACTTGGAAGATTTTTTGAGAAAAAACACAAAACATATAAAATCCTGAAACATTTACACAAGAAAATATACTATGATAGGAGCTCCGAGAGAATGGTTCATAAATTTTGGACTTCGTTTGATAAGTACACAAATTCGGGAAACTTTCAACCAGTTTTGGAAATTGAAAAGTTAAATCAAATTTCCCGCTGGACCTTAGGCTGAAACCCAGCTCAACCCATCTCGCTCGCGCCTGCTCCAGCCCATGCCAACCCCTCATACTGACATGCCAGGCGCGCATGTCAGCACCTTTCTTCCACCTCTCGCTCTCGCCCGCGCACCAGCTCGCTCTCGCCAGCTCCACCATTCGCCCATGGTTCAAGACCGTCGGCCACAATTTGGTGCTTCAACCACCCCCGTCACCTCCGCCTGCTATTGCCCATGCTATCCACCCCGCTGATGGCCTTTTCCTGCGTGGACGAAGAGATCCGAGATCTTCCGCGAGAATCTCATGTAATCACCGGTGTCTCGCTGATTTTCTCATGCGAATGCTCTAGCTACTTAAGCAATGGAGCGCCTAAATTTCTACTCAGCTCACCACTATTCCATTTCACGCAAACCAAGCTCGATCGCTCCTTTCTTTTGCAGGAACATTAGCGACATCTCCGACGTCAGTGAGCGTGCCTCCGCAACTCCTTCGCTTTGGTGAGCTTCCTCACCCATGACACCCGCATCATTTTGATCTTTACCCATCACTCACTCTTCTCCTTTACTCAATGTAGCTATGTGAGTCTTGTAGTACGATCACGCTCACCTTCATCCTCGACTCTGGCGTGCACGAAATCTTCGCCCATGCATTCCCGTCGCACTGGTAAGTTCGAGCTCAACCCAAGCGCATCACAACGTGTTCCATACCCCATTGATGTTATTCCCTCACTCAATACAGGAAAACTCACTGTGAATCCGAGCTCCACAAGCAGCCTCAACCCTTCCCCAGCCTCATCACCTTCATCCTTGTCGGGACCCAAATATGCAAATCTGGACCCTCTGTGTATTCTGCACTAGTCCAGGATCACGCTAGTGCACACAGTGTCAACATCGATGAAATATCACATCCATACAACGAATATAAGAATAAACGAGTACCTTTAAATAACAAATAACTATCGGGACCTTACGGTCGAGTTTTACATTTATTAAGCCATGCAAGGCTGACAATAAAGAATAAACTGCAGCGGAAACGAAATAAACTCCAGTGGCTCCCATCAATTTACCACGAGCAACCGATCGATCAAGACCCTAACGATCAACCTTCGTTGAACTCTTCTTCAAAAGCAGGCGACGACTCCTCCACTTCTGTTGATTTGTTTAGCAAGAGTGAGTACACACCGTACTCGCAAGTCATACCACAGAATGCAATTTATAGATGATGGCTTATTCCAAAGGAATGGCATCCGTGGTTATTTTGCAGAAATGCAACATTTGCAGTTGAATACAAATAATAGATTGAAAGCATAATTCAAAACAAATAGACAATAATAGGTTAACAATTGATTTCATAAAGGACACACAGTCTAATCAAATTATTCACACAGCTGCACAAGTTATCTCACACAGCTGACCCTTCCCAATTGTTGTATGAAAATCTACCCCTCGTGTGAAATTCCCGAGCATGTCCATAACCGAGGACGCGGCTATTCGAATAGATTGGTTTAAACACTCTGCAGAGGTTGTACACTTTACCCACACGATACAATCAGTGTAGCTAGCACTGACCATAACAAAACCTTTCAGAGACTTCATCTCGAACAATGACACTCCCGATGTGCTTTCCTGCCGTCCAATTTGTACACACAGCCCTTGGAACGACACACACCGTTGGACAGGGATGCAGCGAACCGTCCCGCGATGTAGCATATCACACCTCCAACCAATCACACAGCTTAAATACAACCTGAGTTGTCAATGTCAAGACTCCATAACTTACTAAGTCAGGCCCAGCCCATACTAGGTATGTGGTCGTACAGTAAGGCCCAGTTCAATGGCGCACAAAGTTAAGTCCTTAATTGACCAAGGCAAGACTTTCAGTTTTTCCCAAATCACAAAGTTTATAGCACACAGTTCCACCATTCACACAGATCCACCACTTGCCTCAGTCTAAATCTTTTCCCACCCTGTTGATTAAGTGCAACTCATGCCATCAACGAGTAACAGCACACAGCACACACAGTTTCTTCACACAGTTCCATAATCACTTAGTCAGGTTTATAATTGCATCTCACATGAAATGATGACTCGTGGCATGGCTAAGCAGTCTAATCGTATCTAACCAACCCACGTTGGTGCTACGATAATACCAACTAATAATTAACCAACATAAGGTGACAAAAGATCATGACATACAATAGACATTTAAATAAATACATGAAATAGATCTAGATATTGGCCTTGGTCTTGGTCATGAAATAGACATTTTTCTAAATACATGAAATAGATCTAGATCTAGGTGGTATAACAAATTGGATTAATAACTATCCCAAAGGCATTTAAATAAATACATGAAATAGAATGCAATACATTAAAATAAAGTATTTTAAAAACTGGGTTCAATATGATCAAAAGTATAACTTGCCTTGGAATAGATCTAGATATTGGTCTTGGTCTTGAGGTGCTCCATCTTCTGCAAAATTCCCCGAAGTATCGACGTCTACTCGCAAACGAGACAAAAGAAACAAAAACAATAAATAACAGAGGTAAAATAGCTCCAAAAATTCAAATAAAATTCACCATTAAATAGATCTTAATTTTATATGAATTTACAAATTTGAATGGGCTCAATCGGAGTTCGGATGCAAAAGATATGGGCTTTGGAAGTTTGAAAATCAAATAAAACCCTAATTTGGATTTTATTGAATTTCCCGAATTATTTTTATAAAGGAAAATCGAGTTATTGTGCAATGCTTGCATCAGCCGAGAATTTCTGGAAAAAGAAATAGATTTAAAATAAAATCTGACATGTGGGCCCCACATGTCAGTGACACAGCTCACGGTGGACCAAGTCCACCGAACCGAGGGAGATCTGGCGCCACGCGGCTGCCACACCAGCACCGAAGCTGACGCTGGCGCTGAGCTGGACGACAATGGCGGTGGTGGCGCTCGGGACCCGATGGTCACCGGCGAACGGCAGGGACTCGCCGGCAGTGGAGGGTACCAGATTGTTCCCCGTGCTATTGCGCACTCAAGGGTGCCCTTACCGTTAGCTGGCAACGACGGTGGCGACCGGCGGCGAGGAAGAAGCGGCGGTGAAGGCTCGGGTTTTGTCGGGAGAGTGCTCCGGCGACGAGGAGGTGCGCCCGAGGTAGCCTGGGACTTGCTGATCACGGTGGTGGAGTCGGCGAGGCAAGGGCGGCGACGACGGCGGCGCAATTCACCGGAGAAGAAGCTCGGCCGAAAACCCTAGTTCTTGAAATACGGCGGCACTAGAGCGATCGGGGCGACGAGGGTGGCGGCTTTGGGTTGCGGAGGTCCGGGCGGTGCTAAGGGGGTATTTATAGGCCCGGAGACGCCGAGATTTGGAAACCCCCAAATCGAGTCCGAAACGGCCGGATTTTAAAATCCCTGATTTTCGGAGATTGAGAGGGATACGGGGTTTGATTCGGTTTGGAACGGATAAGAAATCAACCGAGGTGCGATTTGGTGGGGTCGGCACGAAGAATCAAGAATCGTTGCGATTTTGTTTGACGAACCTCGAAGCTCCAAAGAATGGCGGCGGCGCGCGCGAGGAAGAAGAAGGCTCGCGGAGACGACGACCACGTGGCGGTCCCACTGGCGCGGCAAGCGAGATCGTGAAGCGGCCACGCGCGAACATCCAACGGAGGAAGGCGGGGTTGAGCGCGGCGTCCGATCGAAGCGAGGGGCACGCGTCAAGCATCCAACTGACGAGGGCGCCACGGCGAGATGGGTTGGCGTCTTCTTTGGAATAGTGTTGGGCTTTACCAAAGATCATTCGAGGAATTTAAATAGATTTTCTTTTTAATAAATTCAGAAAATGCAAATAGCAATTAGAAAATAGCAAATGGCTTTGGAAAAATTCCAGAAAATTCTATAAAATATATCCAAGCATGTAGAATCTAAATAAAATAAGTTTGGCCATTGTTAATGTTGGGATTAATCACATTAAATCGTTTTGTCCTTAAAGTCCATATTAAGCTTTTTAAATTAATATTCAAATAAATCCAAATGGTGAATTTTATCACTACCACTATTAAAGGATTTTTAAAGCTCTGAAAATTGGGATGTTACAACCCTCGTGGTCGTAGTGAGTCACTGGTCCTCATGCGCACATCATTTTGCCACGGGAGAGTCCCTAGCGCCCACTCCTCCTTAGCCACCAATGGCGCCGCCACAGTTGCATGCCACCGGCTTGCCTCCGGTGACCCTAGGTCCCCATGCTTGGTCCATTAGCATCGCTTGGACTCGCTGAGTCCAATGCGCCACCCTTTAGCTTGGGAGATGCCTCCTACGAGAAATACAAGGTGGACTCGAGGTGTTCTGCCACTCATCGCCGTCGTGATGTCGCCCTCGACCATCTCTATCGCCGCCTCCACCACCCATTACTCCGCCTTGCTTCCCTCTTTCCATCCCGCCACTCAACGTCGCCGCCCATCGCCCCATTCACCGTCGATGAGCTCGCCAAGCCTTCGGCCACGAGCAGCTCTGCTCTCCTTTCTCTCTCTCTCTCTCTATGATCGATGAGACCCACTCACGATTAAGAATAGTTAACACTAAATGACAGTGGTTAAGTGTAATGAGTGTATGTGTAGGATCGCGGGAAGGCTACGATAGCATAAAATAAAATTTTTACCGCGCAACCAAGGAATCTCCGCTAGTAATAGATCACGAGATTACCACTAGACGCGCCGACTCGTAGCGGAAGTAGAGTCGATGTAGCGAGTTGATGCGGTCGTATTCATACTCGTCGCGCGTATTCTCCTCCGAGTAGTCGTACTCACCGCGTGTTTCTCCTCCGAGTGGTCGTGCTCACCGCGCGTCTTCTCCTCCTACTCCTGTGATCGTCACGAGTTTCGGATCGTCCTAGTGCTGATGCTTCCAACACCACCTCCAAGGTATCCACACGTACGGGACAGGGGAACCACACGCTGGAGTGCTATTACCAGTGTCGTAGTTGAGGAAGGCGTGGCTATTAGTGTTTCAGGAGTTCTTCATAAGATCATTACACCCCTTGCCACCGCCCCTCTATTTATATGCATCTATAATGGGTCTCGTACTTGAGGCCCATTACGAACTCGTGACCTACAAGAATTTTGATCACCATCCAAATCAAATCCCAGCCCTTTAAGTGTGCGACCCTATATGTTCATGTGTAATCGGTTGTGACTTGAAAACTCTTTCGACCACTAGTCGTAAGCGGTACCTAGTAGCACATAACGATTCCCAAAACACACATAGAATATATCGGACGAACCTTAATGCAATATGATCTATGACCAGGTCCATATCACTAACGACTAGTTCGTATCTCTATACGACCAGTTCATATTTTGTCTCGACCAATTTGTAACTCCTTACGACCAGGTTTCAACCACTTAGTGACCATATTCGATCAGCCTACGACCAGCTTGTATCTCCATATCACTAGTCCGTATCTGATCGAACTAAAAGACCTTCTCGTGTATTCTCCCTTTCCTCACGATGCCTAGTTGAACTCCAGGTGAGATGTTGTATCATCCATGGACTGTTCAATACTTTCTCGATCAAGTGTCGAATAACTTCATGTGGTTGACACTTGACCACTAGTGGCATGCCCATGCACTTTCTTTATCCGGCCACAATGAGGGGCCTAGAGACATCTCTCCTGTTATGTTGGGAGGGGCAAATCTCATATCCGACCAGTCACATCCCTCCATATATTTCATAGCATACCCGAAAGCTACCTTTATAACTACCCAATTACGAGTAGCATTTGGCAACCCCTAAGAGTGCTACTACATATGTAGGAAACCATGTTGATCTCAAGTCTAAGGATTATACATCACCATTGCTTGAGACCAACTAATGATACATATAATCATAACAATCTCAACAGTGTCTCAAGGTGGGTCTTTTCCAACACCATGTTCTCTAACTTGTGTCCATATTATTGGTTTGATATCTCTATATCCATGACTTGTGAAATATAGTCATCAACCAATACATATGCTAGTCTATTCATATGTGTTATCATATGTTTTCGACCAGGGAACGTTTAAGAATAATCATCACAGAAATATTGAGTTTCACAATCAAGTCACATACTTGATAATAAAATATTATTGATATTATTCTAGGAACAAGATAACATATTATCTAATGTTATGAACATAATGAAATATAATCATCTTTATGATTGCCTCTAGGGCATATTTCCAACAGTATGACATGTGGTACTCGGCAAAAAGTTAAAAATAAATCTAATTCAAATCTCATTTAGAGTATGAGTCACTACCATGTGGGACCACACACTTTTCTCGGTTTTAAAATACGTTTTAAAATCAACATACTAGCATGTGGGCCCTAGTCGTCAAATAATTAAAATAAAAATAGGTTTAATCATTTAGTTAATAAATAATGAGTCTATGACATGTGAGACTACCTCTGTTTCATAAATAAAAATCTAAACAATAAAACTATAAGTCACTGACAAGTAGGCCCCACATGTAAGTTAATAAAAATTTAGAAAAATGAGTAAGCCACTTTCAATTCAGAGGAAAATACGCTTTCTCTATTGAAAAAACGTAAACCTCAGTAGAACTCAGAGTAAAATACGCTTTCACTGTTGGAAAGCGTAAAACCTCAGAAAATACGCCTTCGATGTCATCCTTTGATTAATTTATAGAAATTCAAAACCGAAGCGAATTGAAATATGAATAACTTTTGCATATGAACTCCAAACCAAATGAATCTTTTTTCTAAATTCATATAAAACCATGGTCTATCTGAATATGCAAAAATATTTAGATTTTGTTTTTGTTTAAATTATTGATATATATTTAATTTGCTATCGGCTCTTTTTGAATAGACGTCGATACTTCGAACGAAATTTACGACGATCTGTCATCCTCTTATTCAGAGCAACCAGAGCAAGGCAAACACCTCCTTTGATCATATTGATTCTACTATGTTAATTATTGTACTTCTTTTTACCAAATCTGTATGTATGTGTGTATGTTTGCTTGAAATTGCCATATTTGGGGATAACTGTAGTTGTATTCCTATTCAATGCACGATCCTCCTTGAAATATTTAGAAGTGTGAGAGGTGTATCTCACAAGTAGGTAGGGGAAGATCCCTTCCCGAGTCAATTAAGGACCGAACGCCGATGCTCCCAATCTAAAGCCTAAGCGTACAATCACATGTGCCGGTATGAGACAACCTTAGCTAATTAAGTCATTGAGAACTAGCCTTGAATGTTGGTAGGCCACGGTAGTGAGAGCATGACCGGTGTACGCATGTTTAAAGGAGTTCCCTTCACAGAGGCTTTCGGAATAAAGCCTTCTGATACAACGATGAATGCCTCACTAAGACGGGGTGTACCCAGGTGAAATGAGGGTGTTCATTCGCCAGCCTAGTGCAATGTTAGGATTAGGTGATGTAAAGGTTTCGATGCGTGCTCTAGACTGCTTACTAAAGGATAGTGAGCGGTGGTATCGACGGATGCCAAAAACTAGAGAATTTGTGTGCTGTGGGTAAAATTGTACACATCTGCAGAGTGTAAAATCTATTTAAATAGTCATGCTTGCGGTCAAGAGCATGCTTGGTGCGGTCCATCGGGTATAGTCTTGGTTTTTACACAAAATGGTTCTTGTCGAAAAATAAGGGAATGGTTTTGTTGTTGATATTTGAGTTAAGTATCATATCTATGACTGAAAATAAGATGTTGATCGCAGCCGAGGAAGGTTGCGATTTTTATTTATTCAAGTGCTTATTTGTTGTTCAATATTTATTTAATTGCTCTTTAAATTCCCGTTGCAAAGTACTATTTATTGATACTGTAAATAAAACTTGCTTAATGCTAAAAATAATTTGTAGCATAGAGCCTCATCCCTTGTTTGCCATGCATATATATAAACTTTGTGATACACTACAAATCTTGCTGAGTACGCAATGTACTCAATCTTACTTAAATTGTTGTTTAGAGTTAGAGGACGACTCTATGCTGGACGACGTGTTCTTTGCACCCGGTACCGGAGGGTTCAGTGACAGATCTTTCTAGGTCTTATTCCTTGTCGGTTAGCTGATGGTTTGGATGGGCATACCGCTAGACTTTTGGTTTATAAACATGTTATGCTTCCGCTGTTTAATTCATTACTTCTGATATTCATTGTTTTATTTGGCCGGTCAGCCGTGCACCATTGCACCATACTCTGTAATATAATTATTTAAGTTAAGTATCATATTTGTTTCATGTTATATGTATATTGTGTATGGATGTGTATGCTAAAGTTGTAGATATGTGTACTAGCTACTGATCATGGGACTAGTATGGTACACACACATGAGGGCTTCGAGTATTCAAATTAAGCCCGGGTTCAACATATATTGCGCTATGTTAAGCTACAAATGAGATGGTTGTAACATTGATCCCATGTTCTTGATACTGACTTGATGGTTGTAACATGGAGAATGCTCAGTTGTAAATCATTTTAGTCATCTGCTATAGCTATGGTAGCTTGATGGACAGAAATTTTAGGTATGTAGTTCAGTGGTAAAACCTGAATTCGAGCATGGACCAGTTTGATGGCGCGTGTACTTCTGAAATTTATATATATCTATGCAGAAAGAAGTTTAAACAAACATATTTTCTTAACTGTTGATGTGCTCCAAACTTCCAAACATTTAAATTTTAGATTGCCAACTATTTGTGCTCCTTCCTGTTAGAAGTAGCACTATATCTCAAAATCGGAGGCTCAGCGCCAAGATCAACCAGGCTGGGTTTCTTCAGGTTACTTGAATATTCAAACCTGCTCAAATATCCAATGCCTTGTGTTGTAGTGGCTTCAACTGTTTTTTTTTTCATTCTTTCTTCTTTCCTTTCTCTATATTCCTTGCTGTATGTGTAATAAGTAGAGCGTAACATCCTTTTGGAAAATGAATAAGGTGATGTGTTCCTTGTTGTATCATCGCCTAAATTGGCTCACATATAATACATGCAAAGAGAATATCCAGTGGAAATCGAAGCAATGGAGCATGTAGCAAACTGGATGCTTATAGTGCCGTCTTTAGCTCCTTGCTGCGTTTATCGATTTGTTATAAAAGATAGCTTATTGCGGATTTGGTTTATTTTGATGCTATTTTGGGCTTCAAAAGGGCATTTGATCTCTTACAAGATCAGTGCTGTAATCAAGACAGGCGGCGATTATACTTTGTGGTATATGGACGCTTTGGAGAGCTCGCAATAAAAGAGAAGGCATGGTGACCAAGGTATGTCACAACGTCAAGTTGTGACTTGGGCTCGAGATACAGTCTTCGATCTATGCCATCTTACTGATAAAGGGACTGTCCCGAATCAGATGTTGTCGACAAGATGTGTTGAGCACTTGAAGCCTGCCTCTTGGTCGCCTCCCCAAGACCAGTGGGTTAAATGCAATTCAGATGGGGCATCTGACGCTAGCAATCACCAAAGAGCTTCTGGCTTGGTAATTCGGGATGATCAGGGAAGCTTTCTTGTGGCTAAAGCGATTTGGTACCCTTATGTGCTTAATGCATTACATTCAGAAGCATTAGCATGTAAAGATGGATTGGAGCTAGCTATGCAGTCCGGTGTGAGGAAAGTTATTCTGGAAATAGATAGCAAACAACTTGTTGATCTTTGGAATGAGTTGGTCGCTCTGAAATTGCGCCGGTACTTGCAGAAATTAAGGAGCTTAGCAAGTGTTTCTTGGAGTTTGGTTTTTGTTTTGTCAAGCGACAGTGTAATACTGTTGCTCATTTACATGCAAAGCAAGCCTCTATTAATCAAAGTTGGTGTATGTGGCATGAGATACCCAGCTTTATGAACTAGGTTCTGCTGCTGCGGGAATGTAATCTTGTTCAATCTTAATAAAGGAGCTCCCTTAGTCTATATGAAAAAGCAAAGTCCCCCCTCCAGGTCACTTGGTGTTGCTTAGTATGGAAAGGCAACTGTTGTTTCATTATAGGAATTTTTTTTGACAGAATTTCAATATAGGAAATTAGCCACTACTTGATTATGTTTCCTTTCCATTTGTGAACTGGAAATTAATTGTATCAGTAGCTTAATCTTTGCTTGACAAGTTTCTCCATGTGCTCATGCCCGTGCGTGGCTTAACGCGCAATTCTATCTAGTTATCTTCACTGATTACAAAGCTTAATGTGACAAGAAAAAGAGAGAGAGAGAGAAATCTGGGTTTCCTTCCAGGTTATAGTACCATCTCATTCTGATAATCTACGTGTTCAATTAATCTGGCCCATTTGAAAATATGTCTTGATAGTCTTGAAGCTGAGCTTCTCTTTCTAGACACTCCACTCGGGCTTTTTATAAGATGGGTCTGCTTGGATTGTTTGTTTTGTTTTCACTTTTAGGATTGTGACCAAGTGTCGTACACGTACGTACCATCCAGAGAGCCTGAATAACTCATCGCCAGTTCACCACAAAGTCCCCGACATGGGGGCAGTGTTATTACTGGTGAGCAGTAGGCAGTAGCCTAGGGCCGCTTTGTGGAACTCTGGTTACTTAACTTGGCCTAATATGCTAGGATTAGGGATGAAAAAACGAATACGAATTATCCATATTATTCGACTATCTTATTCCATATGATACTAATATAGTATAGATTTTCTCATTTGGTTAACAAGTTCTCTCGTATTTGTATTCGTACAAAAATATGGATACGAATATGGTATAGAATTTTTCCATCCGAATTGTTATTTTATCCGAACTATTCGTATTCGTATTCGTATTCGATGAAGTAATATACGTATTTTATTGCAATATACCTAGTTAGTTGGACAAGTTTTTTTAATTCAATGTGAATTCATGTTCTTTTAGGTGGAATAAATATATTAGAATGATTAAGTACGACTATACAACGATAAAACATCACTAATAAATTCACATTACAGAAGTTACGAGGATCTTTGGATCCGACCGAATTGAGTATATATTCAATTCGAATAGTATTTGTTATGGCATTCGATTTGTATTTGTATTCGAGCATATTCAAATTTGTATTTATATTCATTAAAAAAATACAAATACGGATATGATTTCACTACTATTCGATTCGTATTCGATCAATTTTCACCACTAGTTAGGATTAGTGGTGCAAAATTTGTTTCAGCGGACAGTTTCTGGCTCAGCTATATCAGTACTGGCGACTACAAGTTACTCCCTCCTTTCAGTTCTCGCTGTGAAGATCAACACAGTGCTCCAATACATACATTTGATTACTACATTTCTCTGCTAATTACATGTTTGGAAAAGTAATTTAAATAACAAGGATATGAAAGTATTTTGACGATAAACATACCAACTAAATATAATTATATTTTAACAAATCGAAATATCGCCATACCTATTAGTTGTCAGTGTTTTAAAATATCGGTTCTAGTATGACTTCTGTTTGGGAACGGAGAGAGCAATTATTTCGTTAATTAGTCCTACAAACAAAGTTCATTCTTCACTTCTAATCAAATGGGCATGCGGGCGCTTTAATTATTCCATGGAAGTTTCTGAAACGACTTTTGCTTTTGTGGATGTCGACACCAAAATTCTTCCCCAAGAAGAATGGGAGAGAGAAAGGAAGAGAAGCTCCGACCAAAAAATTCTGCGACGTTGACGCTCTTGTGTTGGCGCACTAAAGGTATAAGTGAATAAGTGAAATAGGGAGGAAGCGAGATAGGGATATTTTATTTAGTAGTTGATGCTGACAACTTTGCTCTGTAATGCCCCTGGAAGACAACTAAGTACTATAATTTAACTACCGTTAGTTCGTATTTTAATAATACCATAATTTTGTTACAGTGTTGTAGCTATATTATAGTAGAAATTATTGCTCAAAGTTATATTTTGAGACAACGATCAATATCTAAAACTACACATATTTATGGCCGAGGAAGTAATAGTCTAGCTGACCCCCTAGGCCCCTGCTGATATGTGGCAGTGCCAACCAGTACTGGATAATCCAGCTACTGTCTGGCATCACTATCACCACGTCCGTGTAAAAGCTGTAATATTTGCCCTCTTGGGGTACTCATCACTCTAGCCTATTCAATGCGTAACAAAGCATGTATAAATATATCAAACAGAAGTAGTCCAGGTGCACGACCAAGTACAAACACATCACATATTATATAAACACACGTCTCACAGCACAGCTAGTCCACAAACTCTATACATGTAATCCATCTATACAGGTACAGCTATTACTATCTAAAGGTAGGAGTAGGATTCCACTGCACATGCACGCAAGAGATGAAAACCTTGCATCCTTTCCAGTTACAATTCGACTTTACATCACATGATGGAGCACGCGTTGGGGTTGTCGTCGCTGAACATGGTGGTGAGCCGCTCCTCCTGCGCCGCCGCGCCGCCGTAGCTGGCCACCGGCATGACGGCGTCCACCCTGCGCACGTAGCCCGGCGGCGCCTTCTTGTCATAGGCCGGCGCGGCGTAGGGGTGCGCGACGAGGTTGTAGGGGACGTAGGGCCAGATCTCCGCCTTCTTCCCCGTCGCCTGCACCCGCTTCACCACCTTGTGCGGCTCCACGAACCCCTGCACCGTCGCCTTGTACTGCTTCCTGTTGATCTCCACCGACTGAACTCCTGCAAGGATCAAGAATTAACCAAAAATGTTATGCCATCACAATGATTGATTGATTGGCCAGCATTTTTAGCCATGATTCTCTGAATTCTTGAAAGGAAACAAAAAAGAGAGTAAAATCTGATATATACCTTTCATGCTGGAGAGGGCGTTTCTGACTTTGAGCTCGCAGCCGTCGCAGTCCATCCTGACCTTGAGCTCCACCGTCTGGAACTGCTTCCTCTTCTTGTACCTCCGGCGGCTGCTGCTCCCAAGAAGCTCAGACAAGTAGTCAAGAGTACCTCCCATTGTCTCAACAAATCAATCAATCGGCTCTACCCAAACTGAAGTGCTTCGATTTCTAGTAATATCAACTCGTTCTCTCAAAGAAAGCAAGAAGGAACAGAAGAACATTGCACCTAAACTTGTCTCTTCCTGAAATGGCCAGCCACAGTACTCACAGCACTACTTACAAAACAGCCAAGCAGGGAGCAGGAAATGTCTGGAATGAGCTTGAAGACTAGACTACAAGAGGTTTGTATATATAGGCATCTTGTAACTGTAGCTGTTGCAAGGCAGTATCTAGCTAAGTTGCTTCCTTGCGGCCAGTGAGAATTTGTTTGTTGCACAGCTAACTAAGCTAGCCGTGTGTTGTTGATGCCTGCAATAAGTTTTCTCAGATACCTTGCCCCTGCACCTGCATGCACGGCTTCTTTAGTTTGTGCCTGACCTTTTTCTGAATTCTTCGTCTCAACCGACCCCATAGAAAGACTTGTAAAGGCAGGGGAGCCACCCCTGCAGAGAAAAGCTAGCTGTGGTCGGCCCTTGTTAGTAACGTTTATCCCCTGTGCTAAGCAAAAGGGAGCAGAGGAGGACATCAGGGAGGAAAGGTAGATGTACTTGTGTTCCATGTGTTGGTCACTTCTACATTAATCTCGGCATAACTTATTTTTATTTATTTTTCTGATTTTTGAAAAATAAATTTTATTTTATAATTTAAGAAATCAAGAGCTATCGCATTCAAAACGCGTAAATTGCGGAACTCGACACAGTGCTGTGAGGATTTGCTATATGATGTACTGGGATATAATGGTGGCGCATGCTGAAGTGTTTGGTCCCTGAGGTGTTAAGCTGCCAGCAAAAAGAGGTAGTGGAGGTCAGAGTGTCCGCTGAAATGCCTATTTTTAAGAATGAAATAGCAAAACTAGTTTTGTACGAATGAAATAGCAAAAAATAACACTTTTATTGTGCCAAATTACCACGGAAGGTGACATGTTGAGCGAAATCGGCGTGATAGGCCACCTGCCGTGGTTCCAGTTTTTGGCAGGTGGCTTTCCACCCCGATTTCGCGTGGCACGTGTCTTCCGCGATGATTTAACACGATAAGAATGCTATTTTTTTTTCTATTTCGTTTATCCGAAAGCTAGTTTTGCTATTTTATTTTTAAAAGGGGGTCAGATGAGAAGAAAAAAAACGGTGGAGTCACTAAGGACAAGGAGCAGGCCAACGAGGGGCTGCCAACTGGCATATGGTGTTGGCTGAGCTGTGGCTTTGTTCCCTGGTTGGGTAGCTGGGCCCCACTTTACAGGTTTTAAACAAATTTGTGTGATTAAGCCATGATTGGAGGTCAGGGCTCCTTCATCAGCCTCTCTGTTCCTTACATGTGTCCCTCAATTTTCTGAAAGGTTTCATTTGTACTAGAAATGCTTGTTGGTCTACACATGTTACATGCAGCCAGAAGAGGTGGTCGATTAATGAAAGATTTCATTATTGGCACAACATTTAAGATATATATAGTCTTCATCTTGTATGTTAGGTTGTGTTTTATTTATTTATTTATGTCAGCCTGATTGAAGAACGTTCAGTGTTTTCATGTTGTAGTTTTATATGAAATTTTTTTTGAGGTGTTTTCATGTATCATTTAAAGAAAACTATGAAAATCACATACAAAAACCTATATAAATCGAGGGACTACTTTGCACCAAACTATCAATATCTTTATATGATTATAGGAATGGTGCATTTTACTACTATCTGTATATGATTATGAGAATCGTGTTAACGTCTTTTTCTGGAGCACAGGAGCACCCAAAAAAGCTATACTGTATTGGCCCATCTAAAAATATGCCATATTGCCGTACATATGCAGAACATCCTGAGTGCTGAATGTGTATGTGTCGAACTTGGGGTTTTTTTTTTGCACACTATATATATTATACCTAAAGTTACGGACAGAATTCATCTTTCAAGGTAGTGAAAGGCTGAAAGCTACACTCTTTTACCTTAGATTGAAAAGTAAACTTTTTTGAGTGAGATTCTATTTTGAAAAGTAAACTGGAAATGTGAAAAAAGGGGCTAGATACTCGTGTGAAGCATGGTATTTCTTCTCTTTGAAGGTGCTCCCTAACCTCTTTAAACCCCAACCAGCCGGTACTCTTTTATTCAATTTTATTTCCACTTTCTTTGGGTAAGTATTATGCCTTGATCCTTTTTTTCTCCGGACCTCCATCCATCACAGTTTGATAAAGTAGCACTAAGTTATTGAATTATTGGACGTATATGCATCTACCAATTGTGTGCAATTACATAAAGCAGCCTAAGATCTATATGATGCGAATTTAAATACAATATCTATTTCATAACGGTTGTGACAAGCTAGATTATCTTGGTTATTGAAATAATGCTATCAGCACCAGATTTAGCGAGACAAATTGATATAGGGGGCTTGTTTTTAAATTAGATAATCATTAGAGGTCAAGAGCTTCTATTCAGTAACAATTGCCTTAATTTACCACCTCCAGTGGGAATTGAACCTATGGCCAGTTATCATAGAGGGAGAGGGACCCTCCGTGTTACTACTCTTAATGCAATGATACCACAGTGCACAAGCATTAGAAGCGATCTTCACCGTCTGATCGAAAAATAAAGATTGAAATCAATCGTTATAGTGTTCTTCGCACAATATTTGTTATAGTGTTTTGCCACAGTGCAATTGCTTTATCGATTATGTGGGTTGCAATTGATCTCATGCGTGGCTACCTTGTTGCATGTAAGTCCATGTCAAGGTGCAATTTTTTACCCTACCTGCAAAAAAAAAACTAAAGGAACTGTTTTGCAAAATTAATTGATTGCAGCTAGACTAGCTCCGTCTTAACTGTCAAGTAAAGGACATACATGTACGTGCTTACATACATGGTCAGGTCACGAGGACTCGACCGGCAGAAAAAGACGGAGATGCTACGCAAGCATCAACTGCCGAGACAATGTAAGCAATCATCGGAGGAACAGATTTCATTAGGCTAGCAAGCATACATGGTGCTCAATGCCCACACGGGCACTGTAGGGCTGTAAAAAAACTTGAGCCTCGCAAACTTCTCGAGCTAAGCTTGATCTAGGTTCGATTCGAACTCGGCTCGAGCTCCACGAGAGCCTAATCTCAAACTCGTGAGGTGTTTAACAAGCCGAGTTCGAATAACTCGATTGGGCCTGTTATTTTTCACAGCCTACCTGCAAGTTGTTGTCTGTTACCGAGCTTTCCTCGAATAGCCCTCTCATCTTGTTGAAAATTGCTCAAGTACGTAGTTCTCATATCTTGTTGAAAATTGATGTACGTTAACTGTTACCGAGCTTCGCTCGAACTCGAGCCTAGATTCAAGCTCGGATCCCGACTCAAATTCGCTCGAGTTTGACTCTTTTACAGCCCTAACGGCCACATATAGACCACCACATCATGCTCATGCACGGTGCTAAGTTTTGACCCACCGGTGGCTAATCCAATTGGTACCGGACGTCCGGGTAGTATCATTGTCCATGGAACGATGTGTCTTGCAACTAATGGCCACGGTCAGCGCTGGACCAAGCACATATCTTACAAGGGTTTCCAAAATCTGGATATGAATTGCGTGATTACGCGCGCACTCATAGAGTATATACACTAGAAAACCAATGGACTACAGCATACACACCGTTGTCTTCGAGTGCACGTACACGCATTATGCACGCACGCACGCACGCACCATCATTTGGCGATCGAGATGAGATCCCAAAAGATCGACAAGAGGTTGATCGAAAAACATAGCAGTTCATTTGGAAAGAATGAATGCACTTTATGTCTGAGCGGTTTGGATGATTGACGATGGAGAGGAGAGAAAGGTAGCGGTCGGTATCGGAACATCACTACTGCGGCATGTTGGCCGCGCACTCCGCAAAAGTCCATCTTGCCCATGACACGATCAATCATTCGTTGCTTGAGTAAAACACCTTTTCATTACTAAAAGACGGAATTAGCTACAGGAAATTCAAGGACACCTAAATTTTATCTCTCCCGAAAGATACTACTAAAATGTGACTATTTACCGAGACCAATATACTATCATTTTTGATGATTTTAGAAGAGAGAACATAGAGAAATGTACATATTGCCCTTCGGATCACCGGTTGCTCACGACGAGATGCACCGGGCCCAGCGATGGAGGAGGCATAGGGCACCCGTGTGATGAGTTGAGGAGGCACAAGCCCACCAGCACCACCCTCTGCCCTTTGGATTGCATCGAGCTACTGCTGCGTCGCCCAGTCAAGAGCGTGCGGCGGCCGTAGCTTTGTGTCCCTCCAATTCCATCTCCGGCAGCTACCCCTCTTCCTTCTCCATAGGCATCGACAGCCGCCCTCATCTCTGCCCTGCTCCAACAACCAAATCTACCCACGCGCGAGAACGGTGGGCTCCACTGCCGATCCAGGTCAATCCTCACCATCCTCATCGTGTCTTGGAGTCACCACCGCCTTCCCCGCCCGCCTTAGTGTTTGCCACCGTTGTCGACCACGGACCTTGTCACACCACCTTCCTCAATACAAAGCCGAAGCCACCATCTCAGAGTGCCGCACACGTGGGAGCTTGCCTCATACGTCTTCATCGCGGTCGAAGTCAATGCCGATGTCGCCCCACCATTGCACACCTCACCATAGTCATTGCTCGTCGAGCCGGGCCACGGCCTCGTCGCCTCGTCCACGTCTTCACTGCTTCAGTCCTTCCCGCTCCACACCAGCTGTGTCATGAGGACCACCTCCTCCATCCAAGCTCGTCCCTACCCTTCTCCTTCTCCGTGCCGCTCCGCCACTACACGCTGACAATTGAATTATATTAGGATAGCAGAACGTAGGACCAAATCAATAATCAGGATACAAATTCAATATAACTTACCTCTTCGATATAGAGTGCGCCCCGGCGACGGAGAGTGCTAAAACAGCCATCGGCCTCACTAGTAGGAGCATTCCCCTTGTCCACTACGCACTCAGCCCAGTTGTATTCAGCTTCCTATTCGGGGAGGGGGGGGTCCTCCACCACCACCTTGCTTTCCTAGGCTCCTTCGGTGTCTTTTCAATAAAGTCGGGTACATAAGGTTTCCAACATTAGAAGGTCTCGGGTTGCTTCACGTAGTTGAACATGTAGTTTTGCTCGATGAACGTCCTATCGTATATGTCCGTGTCGTTGATCCATTAGAAGAAGTTGCAACGCATTTTCGCACCATTATGCGTGGATGAAGTTAGCGATATGTGGAATACAATGTGAGATGTGAAAAGTCTATGTGTGTGTAAGATTCTCTTACAAGGATATTCTCGCGTGTAGTACGCTCGGGCGGCAATCATCGGGTGTATGGACTGAATGAAGTGTTGGGTGTGGTGATGTAGTGCTCCTCTAGCTCCATTCTCCCTCCTTTTATAAGTGAATATGGTGTAGTAATGAGTGTGGAGGGAGAAGAGTCATCATTTTAGTCTGAAAAGATGGTGTGGCATAGTGTGATCATTTTTGTCTGAAAAGGTAGTATCGCAGTGTGTTGTCATTTCAGTCTACAACAGGTGGTAGTGTATGGCGTGACAGGGTGTGGCCTTTTCAGTTTGAAAAGGTGACATGATAGAGTGTGATCATTTTTGTCCGAAAAGGTAGCGTTGTCATTTCGGTCCGCAAAAGGTGGCAGTGTTTGGCGTGGCATGGTGTGATCTTTTTGGTATGAAAAGGTGGCATTGTAAAGTGTGGTCATTTTGGTAAAAAAAAGGTAGTGTCATAGTGTGTTGTCATTTCGGTCTGCAAAGGTGACAGTGTGTGACGTGACATGGTACAGTATTTTAGGTATGAAAAGTTGGCATGGTAGAGTGTGATCATTTCGGTCTGAAAAGGTGGTGTCGTAGTGTCATTATCTCGGTCTGCAAAGGTGGTAGTGTGTGGGGTGATAAGGTGCGGTATTTTCGGTCTAAAAAGGCGGTGTGGCAGAGCGTGGTCATTTCGGTCTAAAAAGATTGCGTCGCGGTGTGTTATCATTTCGGTTTGAAAAGGTAGCAGTGTGTGGCGTGACGGGGTGCGGTCTTTTCGGTTTGAAAAGGCGGCCTTGCGGACTGTGGTCATTTCAATCCGAAAAGGTAGTGTTGCAGTGTGTTGTCATCTCAGTCTGCAAAGATAGCGTCGCAGTGTGTTATCTCGGTCTACAAAAGGTGGTGACGTTGTGTGGACTTTTTTGTCTGTGATGAACCTGGGTACAAAGTTTAATTTCATTAGAGGTATTGAAGTCTAATTTTCTAATGCAATTGTCCCTTGTCATGTTATGTTCATACAGATCCAGTTGCCAAAAGTTAAAGACATATGCGATTCATAAACAAGCATACAACATCGTTCATACATGAATCGTTATGCAGACAATGACTCCTACTTAATATATATTGAACAGACTACCAGTAGGACACACACACATAAGTTTCTCGAGCCACTTTAGGTGGTCAAGAATCATGTCCAAGCGCTGTCTGCAGGTGGCATGTTCACCATTGGACCATATGTTACTACAAGTGGATGTTCGACTGCTCTTTCTACCACGACACCAACAGAGTATGCACACTAAAAGTACTGGCAACTGCTGGTCTGAAAACCACACCGAATAGTGAAAAAGAAGTAACAAACAAACCAAAAATGCAAATACCAACATTCATAGAAATCAAACTTAACGAGAAATACGGACACTTGTAGAGCACACGCCCCCTATTCTCTTCGGTGTTGGAGTATAGGACGTTTTTTTGGACCCTGCAGTTCAGGCAGTTCACACGCCTTATATTCGCCAACGCCACTGCTCTTCGGCTCATTGAACTAGACGACTAAGACATGACACCGAGTAGAGTTCTAAGACAAGTGTAAGTAGTTGAGAAGAGAAAACGCTGGAGTTTAGTTGGTTGAATGGGCTTTTGTAGAGGTGGGATTCGGCCGGCTGGGTAAAAAATTTTAATATTAAAATTGAGGCAAATCGACATTTAAAATAACAGCAGGGATCTCTCAAGTCTTAGTCTTTATTCCAAATGGCAACACAACCTCTCCTATAAAAGTCCATGAAATTTGGGCATAACTCACTTTTATTCAGAAAAAAGAGAAGGAGGGGAGGGAAGGGAGAGGATTAGAGGGGAGGAGAGCAGCTAGTGAAGCACTGCCCATCTCGTCCACCTTGTAGGTAATTTTTTAAACTAAATGAATTACATTGTTTAGATGTATGGTTACGTAGTGTAGTACGTTGTAGTACATCTTTTTTGATGTGTAGTTTAGTTTTAGATACATGGTTAATTGTGGAAATCTTGTTTATGGTGCAGTACATCGAATATGTCGAATGCAATCAATTTCAAAATTTACTACGGTCAGAGAACTATTTTACAAGGTCCCGAGGGGGTTGATTTGCATTATTTCCAATTGGCGGCTGTAACCCTAACAAGACCAGAGCAGCGTACATGGAGCACTATGATGCAGTAGTTGTTCCACACATTCGATTTGGATCATGTAGTGTACGATCTAAGATTGAGCCACCTCGCCAACTGAGCACCATAGGGCACATATTTGGAGTTAGTGCAGCTCAAGGGAACAAGGTCATGATAGTCATATGTACACAGGGCGAGGGAGCAAGGGTGATGTCGGTGTTTTAGAACCGAATTTACGTAATGATTGTTTGATTCGAGGGTCTCCAAGACTCAAATCACACAGAGAGAATGACACAGGATTTTTATACAGGTTCAGGCCTTCTCCGGAGAGAATAACAACCCTACTCCTGTGTGGATATATTGAGTATGTTGGTTACAGATCAAGAGAAAGGTGAAAAGCAATGTCTTGTGCTCTTGATTGTGTCTTTCTTCCTGTCTCTCCCTCCGCCGTTTGGTGATTCCTACTTTTATAGCATGCTCGAAGTGGGTGACAATTTATCCAGCCCAAAGGGTGTATTAATGCTTCAGATGATGGCGCAGTTACCGGAGATTACTGTTGGAGAAGTAACGTTCCCACGTCGCCAGGCAGTTATCACCAAGACAGAGAGTTTAATCGTGTATCTATTCTGAAGAATAATAGCGTATACTGATTATTAGATGCTCTAATCAATTGGACCTACTTATTTGTAAGCTCGATCGATTATTGGGTAGTCGTAATTGACCTGGACGTAGAAGGACTTACAACCATGAGGTGATTGTAGAAGAACTTATGATCATGTACTAGTCGTAGAAGAACTTATGACTATGGGGTGGTCGTAGAAGGACTTGAAGGGTTACGGGCAAGGCTACGATAGCACAAACAAAAATTTACCACGCAACCAAGGAACCACCGCTAGTAATAGATCACGAGATTACAGCTAGACACGCCAACTCGTAGCAAAAGTAGAGTCATTGTAGCGAGTTGATGCAGTCGTAGTCGTACTCACGACGCGTCTCCTCCTTCGAGCGGTCGTACTCGCTGCGCGTCTGCTCCTCCGAGTGGTCGTACTCACCACGCGACTTCTCGTCCAACACCGGTGATCGTCACGAGTTACGGATCGTCCTAGTGCTGATGCTTTGCAACAACACCTCCGAGGTATCCACACGTACGGGGCAGGATCACCACGAGCTGGAGTGCTAGCATCGGCAGCGTGGTTGAGAAGGAGTGGCTATTAGGGTTTCGGAGTTCTTCCAAAGATCATCCACCCCCACACCCCATGCCACCGCCCCTCTTTATATAGGCATTCATGATGGGTCTCGACCTTGAGGTCCATTAGGAACCCGAGGCCTATATGAATTCGGATCACTATCCAAAACAAATCCTAGCCCTTTAAGTGTGCGACCCTACAAGTTCATGTGTAATCGGTTGTGACTCGAAACTCTTTTTCGACCACTAGTCATTAGCGGTACCTAGCAGTACATAACGATTCCCAAATGCATATAGAATATATTGGATGAACCTTGATGTAATATGATCTATGACCAGGTCCTCATCACTTACGATCAGTTCGTATCTCCATACGACCAAATCGTATTTGGTCCCGACTAGTTCGTAACTCCTTACGACCAGGTTCTTACCATTCTGTGATTATGTTCAATCAATCTACGACCAGATCGTATCTCCATACGACTAGTCCGTAACTGATCGAACTAAGCGACCTACTCATGCATTCTCCCTTTACCTCACGATGTCTGGTTGAACTCTAGGTGAGATGTAGTGTCATCCATGGACTGTTCAATACTTTCTCGATCGAGTGTCGGATAACTTCATGTGGTCGACACTTCGACCACTAGCAGCATGGCCATGCACTTTCTTTATCCGATCACCACGAGGGCCAGAGACATCTATCCTGTTATGTTAGGAGGGGCAAATCCCATCTCCACCAGTCACATCCCTCCGCATGTTTCACAGCATACCCGAAAGCAACCTTTATAACTACCTGGTTACGAGTAGCGTTTGGTAACCCCTAAGAGTGCTATTACATATGTAGGGAACCATGCTGATCTCAGGTCTAAGGATTATACATCATCATTACTTGTGACCAACTAATGACACAAAGATTTATAACAATGTCAATAGTGTCTCAATGATGGGTCTATCCAGCCCCATGTTCTCTAACAAGTGCTCACATTATTGATTTGATATCTCTATATCCATGACTGGTGAAACAAGGTCATCAATCAATACATGTGCTAGTCATAGAATCACTGGTGTTTGGACCAGTGACCTCCGACCAGGGATACATTTAGAATGACATCATATAAGTTAAAGAGTTCCACCAACAAGTCACATACTTACTGATCTATAACAAATGATTCAATCAAGGAAAATAATAACATATTATCAAAATCATGAACATAATGAAATATCATTATCTCTATAATTGCCTCTAGGGCATATTTCCAACAGAACTTGCAACCATGAGGTGATCATAGAAGAATTTACAATCATGAGGTAGTCGTAGAAGATCTCACGACTCCAGCTTCTCCCTTATGAACATTAAGGGGTATACTCAAGAACCATATAATAGTGTCATTATCCATAATAAAGATTACGTATAAATAACTAAATGAGGATTTCTAGATCCTTGTCATCTAGCCGCCCTAGCTTCACGGGAATCTAGGCCCCCTAGCTTTAAGTTAAAGTACCTACTTGGGAAAGTAGTAGTAGATGATCTTACAACCAGAAGATGGTTGTAGAATAGTGGTCGAAGGAAAAACTCTTAGACTGATATTTCATTTGACCAGAAATAGACTTGGTCAAGAAGTTTGCAGGAAACCTTGCGACTACAAAATGGTCGTAGAAAATCTTACGACTACAAAATGGTCATAGTATGGTAATCAAAAGTAAATCCTTTCCGACTGGTATTTCATTTAACCAAAAAAAGATTTGGTCAGGAAGGTAATTTCGCTTAAGGTGTAAAGACAGACTCTATTTTCTCGAATAGATAAATTTACGAATCTGAATCAACTCTCATAGACTTGTCTGTTGGAGTGGTTCCCGAAGAGGTGGCAACTGTTAGGTTGCCATATCTTTAACCCAAGTGCACGGTTATAAAAACTTACCATGTGTGCGATTGTAGGGCTATTACTTTTCTCCAATTACTCCAACTGTTCATCAAGCTTTCGCATTCTCCACCGCCAACCAAATCATACGCCCAAGTCTCCTCCCTTTGAGAAAGACGATCATCGGGGGAGATTGGGTAGATCCCCGTCTTCTAGGCGTACTGTGAGTGTGGCCTTCGATTGCCTACTCACCCTTTCCTCACGTTCGTACTAGAACACTTTGGGTTGGAATAGGTGAACCTCGTTCCCAATTCCATCACAATGTTAGGTGTGTTTGTATACTTCCGTGAGGCCTACCTGGGGATTCCGGCCGACTTGGAGTTGTTCCAGTATTTCTACGGGATGACCCGGCTGGCGGGAGTCACCGGTAGCTATAGTCTGAAGCTCCATGATGGGAAGTCGAAGGAGTACATTCAGATGTTCTCCCGGTCGTCATGGCTGGGATGGAAGAAGAGATGGTTCTATTGGGAGACGACCAGTGAAGACAACCTCTCTTTCGCTGGGAACGCCGCCGAGAAGATTTCTTCCGGGGATTCGACTCCAAAGGATCTTGGCCGGATTGCCCCCTACATTCAAGCCATCAAGGACTTGAAGGAGGAGGGGCTCACCGGTTGGCACGTGGTGAAGGATTTCATCATGCGTCGCATTAGCCGTATGAAGAAACGAGCACATCTCATGTGGAAGTACTCAGGGTTGCAAGACCCGACCATAGATTACGAGCAGGGTAAGTAAACCTTCAATTTAGCTCTCTTTCTATTGATTTCGAACTTGGTTATTGAAAGTTTATTTGCTCCTGCAGATCTCACAGAAGCGGTAATTGACGCTCGGGTCAAGCTCGTTTGTGAGAAATCCCTGCCCCCAAATGTGGCAACTCCTCAAATCCTCAAACGTGGCCCAATGAGCTATCATCACCGAATAGAAGAAGAATATGTTAACTTCTTTCTGAATTCTTCGGCCCGACTTCTGTTGTGGGTCTTTTGCTTCCAGGTCTCGTACCGAGTTCCACGCCCCAAGGATATTCCTGACATGGAGAATGTTTTCGATGATGAGCATCTCGAAAAGGTGTGGCAGAATCGGGTTCAAGAGCTTGATGAATTGAAGAACCCTACATGCGCACTCTCTATGTTTGCTCGAAGGAGCATCAACATAAGTGCTTGTTACTCAACATTTATATATGCGGCTTTTCTCGCCTCTCACTGTCCTTCTTTATGCAAAGAGCTCTAGAGCAAATTCTCAAAGTTGCAGAGTACAACAGACAACTTGTACAGCTGTGACAGGAGAAGGCGGAACTCTGTGAGTAGGCATAAAGATGTTAGGTCACTATTAATCACAGTCATTTATATTTCGACCACTTGCACAATGCTTATAGGGATTTTCGTAGGAGAACTTACGACATATGCTGGTCGTAGAAGAACATACGACCAGAGAAATATCGTAAAAAAACTTACAACTAGATACTAGTCGTAGGAGAACTTACGACCAGAGAATTGTCATAGAAAAACTTATGACTATGTGCTGGTCGTAGAAGAACTTACGAGCAGGGAAATATCATAGAAAAAACTTATGACTGGATAATGGTCATAGGAGAACTTACGACCAGAGGATTGTTGTAGAAAGACTTACGACTAGGTACCGGTCGTAGAAATACTTACAACTGCTTGTCCTATGCTCATGTCTACTCTTTTCCTTTGTAGGTTCAAGAGCAATGAAAAGTCCTTGTCCGATTTGCTCGACTACGAGAAGGTCGAAACGAAAAAGCTAAGGGAAGAGAAATACACCGTTCTGAAGAAGCTTCAGGAGGCAAACTCTGCAATTGAAAAGTTGTAGGGACGAATAAAAGGTAAGTGCTGAACTTAAGACCTCTTATAACCTTCTTTTCTTTTTCTAACCCTCATTCCTTTTCAGAAAAAGCGGTCAAAATGGGAAAGCTCGAAACCATGGTCAAAGACAAGGCCATAGTTGTTCACGAGATTTCCAGTAGCACCAAAGAAAAAGATCAGTAGTTTAAGTCCTGGGAGGAGTTCTATACAAAAATCACTGCCTTTCATGACGATGAAGTCAAGAAGTTTGATTCTCGACTGGCAGGTAAGCAAGTCTTTTCCTACGACCAGTTTTGTTTTCCTTTAGGGGTAACTTTATCCGACTAGCCTTATTCTTTTCAGAGCAAGCAGTCGAAATAAAATAACTACGTGAGGCTTCGACTTGTAATCAAGAGGAGATGAAGTCGATGAGGATCAACCTTCAGGGAAACGATTTCTCTCCTTAACAATGTACTCAGTGGGCTACATGTCGAGGAGGTCACTCCTCGTGAAGACATGATAATTGCTCACTTGAGTACCATTGGAAAACAAGTCAGGATTTTGCAAGAGTTGGTGACCACTCTGAAGACCAACCAAGCTGATCCGATAAAGGAGGCGGTCGAAGGCGAAATAAGTTTTGTTCTGACAAAACTTAAAGCTCATGACCCCAACTTTAATCTGCAACCAATCAAAGCAGACTTCGACTGCTCTGAAGCAGAAGCGTAGCGGTTGATGGAAGATATGCAGTCGATCAGCAAGAAAGTCACGGAGGAGATGCAGATAGGATCTCCTTCGTCAGAGTAATTTGTAATAGAACCTGCAAATATAACTTTATTGATATATATGATCATTTCTTCTTCCTAAAAAATTATCTTGTCGAGTAGTTAGTAACTCATAAGATAATGAAGGGAAAAAGAGATTAAGACTAAGAATTGAAGTCGTATTAATAACTTTATCCTAGCCCCCGACTATTTGCTTAGTTTATTTAGATAAACTAAGTAAATAGTGTTAAAAGAGTTTACTGAAAAAAGAGGTTTGGCTAACTTATAGTCTGTCATCCCGATTATCATTCACTGGTCGTAAGAGTAGTAAAAAGTCGATGCTAGAAAGTTACTTTTAGTGGGCAGGACCACATGCAGAAAGAAAAGGCTTCGACTAGGTGATGTTACCATCTCCGACTAGATTAATCAAATCAAGAGCGGTAACTTGAGTTAGACAAATGTCTAGAGTTCCTTTAGAATTCGTTCAACCTTTTGAGTGCACTCAATAGGTTTGCCCTAGTAGCAAAAGTTAGAAACAGTACGACGCTACGAAGTTCCATCTAGTGGGCAGGACCACGTGCAGAGAGGAAAGATTTCGACTAGATGTTGTGTCTTTCTCCGACTAGTTAGAACCAACCGAGTTTACCTAGAGTAGTCGAACAAGTTACCAAAGTGTACTTTGCTTAGAGTATTTTTCAAAACGAATGAAGAAATAAACTAAGGTACTAAGAGTTGGCTTGAAAATATTTCGACCATGTTTGTTGAACCCGAGCTCTTTGTGTGGCAGTAAAAGTGAGGAGCGAGTCGACACTAGGAAGTCCCTTCTCATGGGCAGGACCACATGCAGAAAGGAAAGACTTGGACTAGGTGATGTTCATATCCTTTCGACAAGTGTAAAGAAGTGCTGGACACTGGTCATAGAAAAACTTACAACCAGGGGATAGTCACAAAATTATCGAAGCGCTACTCAAAGTAAGACAATAAAGATAGAAAGAACATGATACTTTATTATCGGGGTAGTTGGTTACACATAATATTTGCGTAACTGGTCGATGTTCTAAGAGTTCGAGAGAATCCAGTCGTCTTCCATTGATGGTCGTATCAAACCTGGTAGCTTAACTTCGACCACTATGTAAGAACCTTCCCACTTGGGGAAAAACTTATTCCGATTAGACTAGGATTGAATTTTCTTTAATACCATATCACCTACAACAAGACTGTGAGGTTGGACCTTATGATCGTAGTATTTGCGCAGGGTTTGCTGGTAGACTGTTGAACGGATTAAGGCTTGATTTCTCTTCTCTTTGAGTAGGTTGATGTCATCGCTCGAAGTTGTTCTTAGGTAAAGTCGTTGAAGGTTTCGAATCGTGTCGACTTGATCTTTAGTTCTGGTAGAAGCATGGCTTCGACACCAAAGACTAGGAAAAAAGGTGTTTCACCCGTGGCTCGACTAGCAGTCGTACAAATTTCCTATAATACTGAGGGTAATTTTGTACCCAAGCCACCGAGCGCTTGACCAGCTGGTCGAAGACTCGAGTTTTGATTCCCTGCATTATTTGGCCATTTGCTCTTTCGACTACCCCATTGCTTTGAGGATGGGCAACAGACATATAACACACTTGGTACCCAACTCGTCGCAAAATTCTTGAAATTTTGCACTTAAAAATTGCTTACCATTACCTGTGATTATTCGACTTGGGACCCCAAACCGAGTAATCATGCATCTCATTATGAATCATTTTGCTGCTTCGTTGTTATCCCAGTCACAAGTTCGGTTTCGATCGATTTTGTGAATGTATAAATAGCCACAAAAGGAACTCAAAACCTCGTGAGAGCCTTTGGGAACGATCATAGGATATCGAGACCCTAGGTCGCAAAAGGCCAAGATAGAGAAATTGTTTGCAATGCCTGAGCCGGTTGGTGTATCTACCTGCTATGAAACTGGCATTGTACACACTTCTTAACCAACTCTTTGGCATCGTAGAGGGATGTTGGCTAGTAAAAACCTTGTCGAAAGTCCTTTCCAACCAGCGTTCTATAGGAAGCATGAGTTCCACATATGCCCCCGTGTATGTCGTGAAGGAGGTTTAGTCCTTCCCTCTGCGATATGCATCGCATGAGTACCCCTTGAGTGTCTCATTTGTAGAGAACTCCTTCAACCAAAGTTTGCATTTTGGCCTTTCGCGATAAGCGATCTGGCTCGAGATCATCATCGGGTATTGTACCCTTCTAAAGATACTCGTAGATGGGATTTATCTATGTATCCTCGTATTCTAGAGAGACTGTCTCAATAGGAGTTGTATCAGGTGTTTCGACCAGAGACGGCTTTTAGAGTTGCTCCAAGAAAACTCCTTTTGATACTCACGATCGGGAAAAGCCATATGATCAAGCTGGTCTGTGAGGAAATTATCCTTTCGAGGGATAAATTGTACCTCAAAACCAAAAAATACTTTTCAAGCTTTTGGACCTCCGATAAGTACCGAGACATGGTCAGATTAGAGCACTGGTACTCTTTTTCGACCTGATTCACGACCAGTTGAGAGTCTCCTCTCACGTGTAGTCGTCAAATCGCGAGTGCTTTCTCAGCTCTTATGCTAGCGAGCAAACCTTCGTACTCTGCCACATTGTTAGTGGCCTAAAAGTTTAATTGAATGACATATTTTAAGGTCTCTCCGGTAGGAGATTCTAGGACCACTCCAGCCCCCCGAGCCACTTAAAGTAAGTGATCTGTCAAAGTACATCGTCTACTGGTCGCGGGTATCGTACTGGGGATCTTGAACAAGTTCAGGATTTGTTCATTCAGTGACAAAGCCTGCCAAGATCTAGGATTTAATGGCCGTTCTGGACACGAAATGGAGGTCAAACTCCCCAAGTTCTACTGACCATTTTGCCATGCGTCCCGCTGCTTCCCTGTTCTGGAGGACAACTCCTAAGGGAAATACAGATAGCACAATTATCTTATGCACTTGGAAATAATATCGCAGTTTCCTCGAATACATGAGGAGGGCATAAAGATGTTTTTGGACCTGAGGGTAGCGCTCCATAGACCCGTGTAAAACTTTACTTACATAGTAAACTGGTTATTGGACATTTTCACACTCTATGACCAGTACTGCGCTCACTGCCTGTGGTGTGGTAGCTAGATAAATTAAGAGCGTCTCTTCTGGCTTCAGAGAAACCAAAACATGAGCATTCGTAAGATACCTCTTGACATCCTCAAGGCAGCGTTTGCGTCTTCTGACCGCTTGAAACCCTCGTGCTTCCTTAGAAGTTTGAAGAAAGGTAGTCATTTTTCTCCCAGTCGTGCAATGTAATGGCTTAAAGCCGCCATGCATCCTGTGAATTTTGAACTTCTTTCTTCATGGTTGGAGGGCGCATTTGCATGATGCCTTTATCTTTTCGGGATTTGCTTCGATTCCTCGTATAGAGATAAGGAATCCAAGCAACTTTCCTGAAGAGACTCCGAACACACACTTCTCATGATTGAGTTTCAGGTGGTGTTTTTTGAGGTTGTTAAATGTTTCTTGCAAGTCGGGAACATCATTAAGTTGCTTGATGCTATTTACGACTATATCGTCAACATAGGCTTCCAAATATTGGCCTAGTTGAGGTGAAAAGTCGATTGCATCATGCGTTGAAAAGAAGCGCTAGCATGTTTGAGACCAAATGGCATTTTGACATAGCAAAATATTCCAAATTGAGTAATAAATGTGGTCTTTCTTCATCTTCTAGACGCATATTAATCTAATGGTAGCCAGAATTTGCATCTAGAAAACTTAATATTTCGCAACCGGCAATAGAATCAATCAACTGATCGATACGAGGTAGAGGAAAATCATCTTTGGACAAGCTTTATTGAGATCAGTGAAGTCTACACACATCCATCACTTGCCGTTAGACTTCCTAACCATTACAGGTTGGCCAACCATTTTGGGTGGTCGACTTCTCTTATAAAGTATGCTTTAAGTAGCTTGTCCAATTCTGATTTGATAGCATCTCGCCGATCAGGGGAAAATCTCCCTAATTTTTGTTTCACGGGTACTTTGTCAGGCCGTAAAGCTAGTATGTGCTCGATCACTTCCCTGGGGACTCCGGGCATATCGGATGTTTGCCACGTGACGACATCTGCATTTGCTCGGAGGAAAGTGATGAGGGTGTCTTCCTTTTTGTGGTCGAAAGTATCCCCAATGCGAACAGTCTTCGAGGGCTCCTCGGGATCCAGAGGAACCTCTTTGACCTGGTTGTTCGACTTCGACTGTTTGGTCAAAGACTGCTCCTTATTTTCTTCCCGAGTTGGTATCTGGCTAACCATCTCGAGGGAACGACGGTCGCACATATGCGTCATCTTCTTATCACAGTGAATTGTGATTACTCCTTTGGGACCTGGAATCTTAAGACATTGATACCCATAATGAATATTCATTAAGAATTTTGCCAAAGTTGGTGGTCCGAGTATGGCGTTATATGCCGTATCAAAATCAACCACATCAAAGGAGATCTTCTCTGTCCGGAAATTACTTGGTGAACCAAATATTAAAGGAAGAGAAACTTGACCAATAGGTTTGACCGAAGACCCGAGTACAATACCATGAAAAGAATATCGTATCGGTCTTACCTTGGTCTTTAGTACTTGCATTTCATCCAGGGTACTCATAAACAAGATGTTTAACGAGCTTCCACCATCAACTAACACTCGATTTACTCGATAGTTGTTGATAGTAGGCTCGACCACTATCGGAAAACGACCTGGTCAAGTGGAAGGGATCGTGAGTCACTTTTTTCGAATGAGATGGTGACTTCCAACCACTTCGATAACTTATTGACAAGAGGAGGGTCAATAAAGTCTACCTCGCGTTCGACAACCTTAAGCTGTCGTTTTGACTTGTATGCCGATGACACCCCATAGATATGCTCGATGGTATGCTCAGGATCTTGGAATGGCATCTCCTCATTATCGTCTGACTGCATACGACCACTCGCTTGCCTACCTCTTCGAGGGTAGGAAGTGGTCCTTTGCCGTTGTAGTAGTCTTCGAGTTTCTTTGGAAAACCCAACAGTTGCGAAGGTCATATCCTTCCTTTTTATGGAAAGGGCACCACCTAGGCTTTTCGTTCTTCCACTCGGGGCGCTTAACTTTGCCTCGATCGGGATATTGTTTGGAACTTCATGGTTCCTTGTCGCTTACGACCAAGACCTCTTTAGAACTATTGGCTTGAGATTTTTGGCCCTTCACCTTGTTCTTGGATTTATTGGCTTTTTTGTCCTTCTTGCTACTTCCGCCTACTTCTTGAGGATTCTTGTCGTCTCGATTGATGGTTTTGTTCCACTTGAATGCTTCTGCATCAATCGCATATCGATCGGCCATCTCGAAGAGTTCAGCAACGGTAGCTAGAGGATTTAAAGCGATGTCCTCTATAATTTTTCTGTTGCGGACTCCCTGCTTGAAGGCTTTGATAACAGATGAGTCAGAAACCTCAGGAATTGAATTCTGAACCTGACTGAAGCACTGATGAATTGACGTAAGATCTCGTGGTTGTTTTGTTTTATCCTGTGTAGGTCGTCGTCCTTTTCAGGGCAATTGTAGGTACCCTGGAAGTTAACTAGTAGAAGGTCACAAGAGTTGCCATGAGTAGATCGACTCGAGTGGTTGGTTTAGCAACCACGATCGAGCGGACCCTTCGAGCACAATCGAAAGGTAATTCACCATGACGCACTCTCCTCCTGCTGCTGCTCGGACAACGGTCATGTAGATTTGGAGGAACTCGATGGAATTCTGAGACCCATCGAATTTCTCCATGTTCATTGGTCGAAACCGCAGTGGCTAGCGAACTGCTCGGAGGTTAAGCAACAATGCCCTACATCCGGTAATGACTTCGTAACGCCTCCTTTGTAGAAAAGAAGGGCTATCGTCATCAGCTGATCGTACACGACGATACCCAGCAGTGGGTGAACCTGACATATGATAAGTCTTGATTCTACAAGGGTAATACTCCTCGTATCTCGTCTACTGCTGCAGACCTCTATGTTGGAGTGTTGAAAGACCACATCTCCTGTGAGCTTGTTTATCTTCAGGTGTTCGAAGAACCTTTCTCCGGTTAGGAGAACGACATACCCTGTTGTCGCACCGATCTCTGAGCGGTGAGTTGTTCGAATGTCTGAAAGCTGATGGAGTCGTACTGTCGAACTCGAGAACAAAGGATCCCGAATTCACTGCGTTTACATACTAGTACAGGATTTCTAGTGTACACAGTCTTACAAACAGTGTTATCACAATCATATCAAGCACTTTATTAATAAAGAAGATAGTTTATTACAAAATGGATCTGAGTCCAAATAACAAAACATAGCGGAAGCAAATAGGTTGTAGGCCACACGATGCGCCATAGCCAATCATCTAGAGGCGTAGCCTAAACGTCTGGATCCTCACCGTCTGGATAAAAGTCTTCTCCTGAATAATATATTCAGCAAATTACACCCAATACAGAATTTAGAATGCGTGCATAAGTAAACAGAGGAAGGTTGTAAGGGTTTATCTGCATAAATCAGCATTTTCATTTTTAAATAATCATACTAAGTTTCAAGGTATATTTTTAATCCATACATTAAAATCAGATTTTAAATTGACAATTTTATAGTGGATAACCTCCATATGAAACATGGTGATGGATATCCTCCTATCACATGGCTAACCGCCCAATTTTACCACAAGGATTAACTATCCTAAAATAATGTACAAAATTATTTTAAAACCAAAAATAAATTCTAACTTAGAGTGGCTTTGCTCAACATGTCCATGACCGTGGATACGACTATTCGAATAGATTTACACTCTGCAGAGGTTGTACAGCTTTACCCACAAGAGATAATCAACTTTTAATGTTCGCTTGACACACTTCCGTAGGTGTGCGACTAAGTGATTATCACGAGGCCTTTACAGTGCGTCATTCTAAATTAGCCATGCCCGCTAAGGTTTCACTTCCATTGGGTTAACCACCCACCGAAAACCCCCTCTAGCGCCAAGTGGGAATATTGTCTAACCGACACCCACACATCAAAAATGGCAGAACTAACAATGGAGTGTTGCAAATTATTTAGTCTAGCCTGTCCCATTCCAGGCTTGTGGTAGTACGGTGGAGCTTTGCAAGATGCGGCTCGAAGACCAGTCCTTAACTGACTTAGGTGACTTCCAAAAATAACCCTCGGCCTGAACCCTACCTGGATTGAGCCCGTGCATAAACTTGCACCCACCAAGCATCCATTTCGCCCAAGTCCAAACCCATTTTTACTTTTATTTTTTAAAGATATTTGCAAAAATCCACCATGACAAAACAATGTCATATGCTTTTAATCAATATTTGTTGTTTTGGCTAAAATTCCCCAAAATTAAATATTTGTGATCTAAGCAATGCTTAAGCACAATTGTATTTTCAAATCATATTTGAGTAAGGTGACAAGGGAATGATGATTCAACATTCAAATTTGGATATACAAGGGAATTGGATTAACTAGGCATTTAAAACATGAATTTAAAATAAATGTATAAAATTATGCATGCAATAATAATTTAAAACAAAAATAAATAATTTGAAATACTGGGGTCAAAATGATCAATGGTGTAACTTGCCTTGCTCAAATTCTTGATATTCTACCTCTTCAACAAGGTCAAGCTCTCCGGAGTCGTCAAAATCTATATGTGAAAATAATCCAATTTCAAAATGAATTCAAATAAACACAAATAAATTCAAATGAACATTCTAATTAACTCCAAATGAAATAATTTTGGTTTAGCTAGCTAGATCTTGATTTTATAATAATTTAGAAATTTGATTCACCTAAATCGGAGTTCGTATGAAGAAATACGAGCTCCTGAAAGTTTTAAATCTAAATTAAATCCTCAAAAAACAGAAATTCTGAATTTCTGAATTAATTTTTCTAAAGGAAAATTCGATTTAATGCGTCGACGAACGGAATTGTGAGACCCCGGTTTATCAGGCTTGTAATGCTTAGCCATCCATTCGGCCCTAGCATCACAAATCAGATAAGCCGAGACTCGAGACATGTATACTTCCCAGAAATGCAGTATACACACCTCTTTTACAAAGTTCATGCATCAATTCCATTCATTCACATAGAACCGAAGCAAAAACAACAATCCAAAAGATAACACAAATAGAAAATAGTGATTACAAAAGAGAGGCCGACCGGCCAAATGACATATACATAAGGAAATTTAACAGCGGAAGCAAAAGTGCCATAAGATGGCTATAAACAAAAGAGCCGACCAGTGTGCCTTTAACCCACAAGGCAACCGACCGGACCGCCAAGCTAGTCGTCGAATCCACAAAGACATTTCACAAAAGTGAGGCCCTTGGGGCTCACCTTCTTCCCCTGCAAACAAAAGCAGCCGGCAAAAGCCGGTGAGTACTTTGAATGTACTCGCAAGACTTACATGTGGAATAACCAACCTGTACATATACTACATGCAAGCTTAATCAAAAGTAGGTTGTATGTTTCATTTTAGCATAAAGCAAGTTTTCATTTGCAATAATATAATAGATTGAAAGCAATTTTAACAAATCTGTTTTTAATGTTCAAATAATCGCAAGAGACAACAATATAACAGTAGATAGAGAACAACAATCCTGGAAGTGACTAACCCAATAGTCACCACAACAATAGTATGAATTACCCATTCATACCAACCATGTCAAGTTTTTAATTTTGAAAACAAAAGTTGTAGTCTAACTCTTGGAAGACCTCCCCAAGCGTGTCCATAACCTAGGACGAGGCTATTCGAATAGTTTTATCCCTGCAGGGTGTACCATTTTACCCACATGTCAGACCGCCTTTTTGCCAAGCTATTCAGCACACTTCCTTAGGTATGCCGGCACGGCTAAGTCCTACGAGACCTTTCCAATATTGTGAATTATTCACGAGCCGCCCGTATGGATAGAAACCCATACGTTGTGTCGGAGTCATCGTAAAGCCTCGGTCAACTACCCTTCCCGGGTAAAGCCTTGGACAACTACGACGCTCCTCGAGGTGGAGAGCCTACCCGGAATCTCCACCACCGCACACCCAACACAAGAACACATAGATCACATATCATGTTTCACACAACACACACACAAAACCATTCCTCCTGCGACTCGGAGATAACACACGCCAAAGTACTAGGTCAAGAGGGGTCCCATATAACCCTCATGTGGTTAGTACGCAAAAGTGCTTGGTTTAGTGTAACAAGATGTTCGGTCCTTGATGACTTGGGCACCATTCCAATCACACCCAAAAACACCACACCAACATACCATTATGCCCAAGTCCAAATCAGTTTTCATTTTCAGTTTTTGATTTGCAAAATTAACAAAGCACAAGGTGCTGGACATAATGGAAACATAATAATTTTTTTTGTGTGATCAAGACCATCGACTAAGTCGATGATCGCCCAGTACTACCGAAGCTAAGCATTTCTAAGCAATTCCAAGTCGAAAGCTACTAAGTGACCAGAGTCCATCCATCGAACTCCGACCACAGCCAATAACCTAAGCTCATGGTAGTAGAGGATAAACAAGTCCTACAGATTATGCAACTATAGGATACTAACCATAATTTGACAACAAAATAGCAATGCATACATACGAGTTGAAATCAATATAGTAGACTTGAAAAATAATGGGATAACATGATCAAACTGCTTGCCTGCTTGCTGTGGGTCAAGATGCAGCTGGGGATCACTTATGTTGTCAATGTGCTCTTCGGATCCTAACGAGAAGGCGAAAAGCAACCAATAAGAACGAATAAAATGCAAAGACTCAACAAAGAAACTTTCTACAAAATTTCGTAGAATCTTACGAAAGCAAAATCGATTATAAAGAATTTAGCAACAAGAATCAATTGATTTAGATTCTTAATGCTAAAGATACGACCAAAAGAAAGTCTTACGACCAGGTAGTGGTCGTAGCCGAACCTACGGCTGAACAATAGTCGTGGAAGGGTTTACGACCAGATAGTGGTCGTAGAAGGACGTACGACTGGGTACTAGTCGTAGACAGACTTACGACTTGGTACACGTCGTAGAAGTACTTATGACCCGGACATAGTCGTAGTAAGACTTACGACGAGGTACATGCCAAGACATAACTTTCGACTGGGTGATGGGCGCAGAAGGACTTATGACCATGCCATAGTCGTAGTGAGACTTACGACTACGGGGGTGATTGTAGGAGAACTAACAATCACTCGTAGGCCTCTCCCTTATAAGCATAAGGGCACTTCTGGGGACTACGAGATGACCTATTTACCCATCAACAATACTGCATCTGGTCGAAACGACCAAACTACAGTGACTGGTCGAAATTCTGACCACGAGGCAGCGCCTCCCGCACACTTTGCCAGTGGCTCGGCGGCTTCTCCGACCACAGCGGTACGACCACGGAATGCGGCCGAGTAGGTATGGCTCGGGAGAACTCCCGAACTGACAATATCAAAAGAACAATGAAGACACACCTAAGCTCCTATAGGGTAAGGTGAAAGTACCTGAACGGGAGAACGACCAGAGACCCACGGAGTGGCTCTGGCGACAAGTGACCGAACGGCTGCGGTGAGGTCCTCACTAGGCCACAGCGACCTGAGCAAAGAGAGAACCAAACCGAGTGAGGGTCAAGCTCCCGAGAGTAAAGGGGGAGCAGAGGGGGCAAAGACTTGAAGAAGAAAACCCCCGCTGCACCGCCTCCACCGTAAGCTCCACACTCAACAATGGCGGTCGAGGAGATTGCGAGGAACTGCAGCTCAGGCAAGATGGTGAATGCTAGCTGGAGTTGCGAAAGTGCTAAAGGAAGCTGAGGGTGAAGCAAAGGAGTTTAAATAGAGCAATGGCAGGGAGCAACGGCCGGGTTTTTCCAGTCGGGTCAACACTGCCATGAGAGCACTTGAGAGCGATGGGAGCAGTTGAATCACGGCCCTCTGAGGGATGAGCGCGACAGGCATTTAATGCGCGCAGAGCTAGCCGTTTAAAGGTGGACATAGAGTAGACTGCATGCCACTGCTTTTCTCCTCTGCGCACGCCATGGCAGGGCTCACGCGCACACAGACAGAGGAAGGAGACGACTCGTTGGTCGTCGGATTGAAAACGAAGGGCTGGGCTCGATCGAGCGGATTGAAACGATCCCAGCGTTTGGCTGGTCGAAGACCGTTCGATGCCGATCCAACGGCTGAGTCAGATCGGGTGGTTTACAACGACTCCATCGTTCGGCTGGTCGAAGACCGTTCGATGCTGATCCAACGGCTGAGTCAGATCGGGTGGTTTACAACGACTCCATCGTTCGGCTGGTCGAAGACCGTTCTATACCGATCCAACGGCTCACGACCACGGCGCCGAACGGCGAGTTGGCACAGCTAGTGGACTGGACCGAGTCAAGTGGCTCGAGCCCGAGTCCGATTCGAACCTACGGAACAGTGTAAACCAGTTAGGGTTTGAACTTGAACAGCTAATTTTTGAGGGATTGTTTAAGGTAGCAAGCAAGCTCCAAAATTTACGAAATTTTAACTGGAGATTGCTGACAGTGGAAAGAACCTCCCATAAAATTTTCAGAGGTTTTCGTACACTGAATTTTCCTCCAGAAATTCCAGAAGAGGATAAATAGGGTTTGACCGAATTTGACTTGCCTCCAAGAATTACCAAATGATTTCTAAAAATCATGAGGTAATTCAGAGGTGTTGCCAAGCCTCCCTAGAACTCAGGAGAAATATCTCCAAGGGTTTGGCATGGGATCTATGCCAAGGAGGTTTTTGATTGGAGTCAAATGAGGATTTAGTTTTGATTTTCTATAATTCTTCTCAAAAGAATTACAGAAACAACCAAGGGCTTCAAGATGCAAGAAAAGTTTTAATTTCTCCTGATTTTCTTACATTTGAACACAAATCTATTTTTGGGATGTTACAGGAATAGTGTCACTGACATGTGGGCCCCACAGTCATGGACTGGGTCCACGGAAAGGCACGAGTCCACGGTGGACTCGGCTCGCAAAGACAAGACGAGGGGGGGGTGGCGCGCTTGCCACGTTGGCGCCACGCGGCGCTGACTCGGTCGCCATGCACGCAGATGTGCTGATGTGGCACTGAGATGGCGCTGACGCGACCGAGCCACGTTGGCCCGAGGCCGGCGGTGCTCCGGTGACGGTGTCACCGGTGCTACACTGCTTGGCGAGGGGTGCGGAGATGCACAAAAGAGAGAGGGCGAGATGCTGAAGCCAGTGCGCTACCTTGCGGCGGAGGGACACGACAGAATGGTCGTCGGCGGCGGAGAGGAGCGGTGGCGAGGTTCGGTCGACGGTGGCGATGCAGCTCCGGCGGTCTCCTGGCGAAGCGAAGGGGCGTACGAGGATCGTAGCGACGAGGTGATGCTGAGGGTGTGGTCGAGTTGGTCGGAGGAGGCTTGACGGCACCAGAATCAGAGAAGAACGAGGCTTCGGTCGACGGCTAGAAAACTCAAATTTTGGGCGTACAAGAGCGATTGGAGTGAGGAGAGCTGGGGCGCTGGAGTGAGCGGAGAGGGCGCTCATGGTGCGCCCTTTTATAGGGCGAGGGAGGCCGAAAGACAGAGATCGTGCGCGGAGGTCGCGGTGGAGGCGACGAACGTTCGGTGTCAATGCACACGATGAAAGGATGAAACGGCCGGGAATGAGTGCGGAGGTTACTTCTGAATTGTATGTGCATGATTGTGAGAAGAATCCAGGAAAGAAACGGAGACTTGATGAAGATCTAATGCGCCTTAATGGCGGTCGGGCGCGGAAGCTGGAGGAAGAAGCGGCCGGAGATGATGACACTGCAGACGGGCCCACTTGTCGGCAGAAGGAACTGGTCGGACGAGGCGATGGCCGTCCGATTTAGATCGGATGGTCCACGCTGGAGGAACTGGTCCGGCGGAGCAATGGCCGTCCGATTTCGATCGGATGGTCCACGCTGGGAGGAACTGGTGATGCGGACATCCCTAGCTCCTTGCCATCTTCTAATACTATAGATCAAGCTATAAGTGTTGAAGCTCCAGATCTACCATCTGGACCTATTACAAGAGCACGGGCCAAATTATTAAAAGAACAGGTGAATTTGTTTCTAGCTGAATCACATAATCTTATCAATGAGAATTTCATACTACCTAAAACTAGTGTTTTGCTTGTGCTCAGATTTGAAGATTCAATAATGAACGGAGATGAAGGATATGAGGCTGTTCTTGAAGAAAGCCCGTTAAATGAGCAGCTCATGGTCCAGCGGTCTGAAGGTGGGCCATACGGCCAAGGAAAAGACTCTCAAGCCCAAGATGAAGTCAACCAAGGAGTTGGATCATGTAACGGTGCAAGGAGCAAAGCCCACCTACATAAAGAAGGCCCAAAACCGCATGAAGCCCAAGGGAGGTACTATTCACGTGATGAATAGTGACATGAACAGTAACTGTGAATAGTAACCGGCCCATGAACAGTACACATGAATAGTAATTCGGCCCATTGAATAGTGCGCGCGCATGAATAGTCCCATATGGAAAATTTAGTGCTAAATAGCCTTGGGCCAAGACTATATGTTAAGGGGTAGACCCCCATTGTAAAGCAGACCACGTTTAATATATTTTCAAAGCTTTTGCTTGATTCTCCTGTTGTGCTTATAACCAAAACAGAGGGAATTGGGCATTGAGAACAAGGGGTCGTTCTTGCTTTTCCGCTGGGAATTGAGGGTTCGGCGATCTTCGCTTGTGGTCAGCGAGGATCCAATTAAGTGTGTGTTTGGGCGAATTTTCTATAGAGTTGCAAGTCCGTGCATTGGCGCGGGGATCAACTGGTGATTCGTCAGGATACACAAGTTATCAAGAGGTTCTACGTCGAGAAGATCGGGCACACCGCATCAACTGGTCTGGCGGAGCGATGGCCGTCCGATTTAGATCCGATGGTCCACGCTGGGAGGAACTAGTCGGGTGGAACGATGGCTGTTCGATTTAGATTGGATGGTCCACGCTGGGAGGAACTGGTCGGGCGGAGCGATGGCCGTTCGATTTATAGATCGAATGGTCCACGCTGGGAGGAACTGTTGGGGGAACGAATCTGGGCCGAGCGGCCGGGAGTTGGGCTAGGAGGCGGTGAACAGGGGTGGGTTGTGGGAGTTTCGGCCCAACACTGTGCTGGTGAATTTTAATTCTTTTTCTAATTAATTTAATTCCAGAAATTCAAAAAGCTTTAGAAAATAGCAAATAAAATCAAAAAATTATGAGAAAATTCACAGAAATTCTCCCAGGCATTCTAGATTTAAATAAAATAATTTCAAATTATATTTTGTAATATATTTTGCAAATAAATTATTTTAGCTTTAAAGTAATTAAGGTAAAGCTTTTAAAATTTTCAAAAATCCACAAAAATAATTAAAATTTTATTTTCAACTGAAATTTGAAATTTGGGTTGTTACACGTACCGCTACAACTTCCAGAATAATGATTGTGAGGGTGCTCAAGTGTAGTCATCGCGCTTCGAAGCCTTCATGCAATCTCTTGGGCGAAGAGGTCATAGCCAAGCGCTCGGGCAAGCTCTCGAGTTGGGTTCTCGAGTAGATCGCTGATATGTTGGAGTTCCTGAGCTTCCTATGACTAGTACTAAAAGCACTCATGCATATTTCTCTGAGATGCTATTCTTCTCTATCGAGTCTCAGGATCGTCCATATCTTATCCTTGAGTTTGCCTCAATGAAGTGTGATTACCTCGAGGATTTCTCGCACGCTCATCAGAGTGTTGACCCTGTTCATCACCGAAGGTGTCCTTACCATTTCCACGAGGGGTCGCAATGTGAGATCGTAGGGGAGTGTCCTCAGTCCTATCTCGGGAGAGTAATCAACACTTGAGGGAAGGACGAAGACCTCCGTTGATGAACTCACTTGCGCTCGAGGACTCCTCGCTTGAGAAGTAGTCGAAAGACACCGTCTAGTGACTTGGAGAAACCCCTCTAGGAAGGGGAATTCTGGGATATAACCGTCTCAGTCCGCAAATAAGCTCTGTGATGGGATGGTCGAACTCGCAGGAAAAGCATGTTCGACCCCATGCTCTATGGGACTAACCGGAGAGATAGTACCACCAGGTGCTGATGAAACACTGAAATGATGGCTTTCAGGACTTGCCATGCCAGGTTGGACTGCCTTAGGCGGACTTGAACATTTAGAGGGGAAGGCCTTGCCATGTCCGGGTCTGCCTCGGAGCAGTCTTGATTGTGGTCCGAATTGACCATTGCCCTTTGAGGAAGTTGGTTCCTCATTTGAATGTAACGTTGTGGGGGATAAGGATCTCTCCTCAACTCCATCGGTGGTATGGTCTCCTGGAGAATGATCTCCAAAGGCGACATCACCATCAGATGATAAAATACTCAGCTCGTAGTCGAAGCCATCATCCATGTCGATATCTGTAAGTCGAACTTGTTCTCCTCGTTCCACTCTCGTACTATAGAAGCATTAGAGTTGGGAGAAAATGAAGGAAACCTGATGACTAGAAGATCTCCACGGACGGCGCCAACTATCGGTGTTTTAGAACCGAACTTACATAATGATTGTTTGATTCGGGGGTCTCCAAGACTCAAATCACACAGAGAGAATGCCACATGGATTTTTATACAGGTTCGGGCCTTCTCCGGAGAGAATAACAACCCTACTCCTATGTGACTATATTGAGTATGTTGGTTACAGATTAAGAGAAAGACTAAAAAGTAATGTCTTGTGCTCCTGATTGTGTCCTATGAACATTAAGGGATATACTCAAGAACCATATAATGACGTCATTATCCATAATAAGTATTACAGATAAATAATTAAATGAGGATTTCTAGATCCTCGTTATGTGAATTTGGTCCTTCTCACTCAAGCATATGCCAAGACCATTCCTGCATATGCGGCCGAACAAGAAGGTGGTGGTAATACCAAAGAAGAAGTTGAGGACTCCAACCACAGCGTGGCGCACGTAATGGCTGAAGGTTGAGAAGTTGTTGATGTTGTCGATGAAGACCGTGTGGAAGAAGCTCCTTTGGTCTGGGAAGCTAGTGGGATTGCTGACGAAGGTGAGGAGATCGAAGCCTTAGTTCAAAGGATGGCTCTCGAAGACCAGGACTACTCGGCATTGTCGAAGATTAAGGATCCAGTGAGGAGGATGCTTTGGAATAAAGCAGGAGGTTCCATCCGAGTGGAGCACATACCAATTCGATAAAACTCATCGTGGACGAAGGCTCCCGTGTACCATGCGAGTACGACCAGAACGAGGTCAGGCAAGGAGCCATGTACAAATGCAAGGAGGCTGTGCAGGAGGCTATCAAATTTTAGGCCTTGTCATTGCGGCGTATATTCACAGTAGTGAAGTCTAACCCAATATACTACGACGTGAAGTGCGACATAGAGTGATGCCCATGGCGAGTGCATGCATTCCAGCAAAAGTGGGACATCTACTGGATATGCTCTATAGTAATCCCTCACACATGTGTCGTCACTAAATCAATGCAATCACACAAGAACCTGTCATCAAGCTTCATCGTGAACATCATGTATGGCAAGATCGCCGATAATCTGGATTTTGAGCCACAATCCATCATTTGGGCAATAGAGGCAAAGTTCCAGTACACAATCAGCCATGGTAAGGCGTGGAGGGCAAAGCAGAAGGTAATGAAATCAATGTTTAGTACGTTCGAGAACTCCTACCACAACCGCCAGGCCAACTTTAAGTCATACAGGATAGGAATCTCAGTACTCATGTCGACCTTTAAGACAACATACATCCGTGATAGACCGAGAAGAGGGTACTGAAATGAGCATTCTTTACCTTTGGTGCATGCATCAATGCATTCCGGCATTGTTGTCTGATCTTGTGTGTGGATAGCATGTTCCTAACTGAGAAGTACAAAGGGCAGATACTTACTACAATTGCGATGGACGGGAACAATCAGGTTCTTCCTGTGGCCTTCACATTCGTTGAAAGCGAGAACACAAACAGTTGGTGGTGGTTTCGGAGGAATATGAAGATTTCTGTTGTACATGGCCGTCCTAACGTATGTGTCGTACATAATCGGCATGCGGGCATGTTGAGTGCAATAACTCAGCTAAAACAAGGCGAAAACACGCCACTTTCGTGGGTGGATCCGCAAAGCAGGTGGTGCATGAGACACTTAAGTGTAAACTTCTACAAGTAGTTCCACAACAAGTTCTTGATGAACCTATTGAAATGGTTGTGCAACCAGAACTAGCAGACAAAGTTCGATGCACTCTAGAAAATTTTGGATGAGCCTAAGGTGGAGTGGTCATTGCTCTATGACAAGGATGATGCTCGGTATGGTGTCATGACAACCAATCTATCGAAGTGTATAATTGGGTCATACGCGGCGCTAGATGCTTCCATTTTGTTGGTATTGTTGAGGCAATTTTCTATGGTACCACAAAGCACTTTGTTGACCGAAACAACGTGTCGTTCTCTATGGAAAATGATAGAGTACTGTACTCCGCCATGATCACCAAGTACATGAAAAAGAGCAAGAAGGGTGAGACACACCGACATTCAAAATGGGCACAAGGAAGCTTTGCTTCAAGATACTATACAAGGAGAAATGATGCCGCTGGACGAACCGCGAGAGGATCATCCACGAGTGCACGCTACGCCACGCTAGTTGCATATGTACTTGCAATAAACCTCTTCTTCTGCAAAGGCCATGCTCCCATGTTATGGCCGCATGTTCGACTTTGGCGTAACATCCTGGCCAATACCTTCCCGTATATTTTACCAAGGAAAAGGTGATGCAAACATGGAATGTAGAGCTGTATGGTTACGACATGGTTGTCCATTTCACTAGTCATCCTACCTGGAAGCAACTGATTTGGGCAGCGGACATTGTTAGGCAGAAGGGAAATGTCTATCGATGGCAGGTACAACATACCAGGAATGACATAGACGAAGTAGAAGGCAGGCGTCGTACGAAGAAGTGCTCAATTTGCAGGGAGTAAAGACATACCTTCAAGAAATGCCTATGAGAAATGCACGAGATTGAGGAGAGGTCGGCAATCCGAACGACATAGACGTTGAGATCGCGTCCACAGGAATGGCTTGTCTTGTTGAAATATGTTGTACTAAAATGTTTTGTAATATTATTATGATTTGTTGATAAACTATGTGATGATGTTGTGCGAAATATGTTCTCTAATATTGTTTCTTATTACTTTCTATTTCTGTTTCTTATTATGCCATGCGTCGAATTATAATATTTAACTTTTTGCATTCAATTTTTGGCGTGGCAAGGTATGCTCAACAACGTCAAACAAAAGGGAAGGCACAACATAAAAATAAAGGTACAAAAGGCGTGTTCTAGAAAAAAGGCACTAAATGGTATTCGATCCCTAAGTGACGACAAGAACACCAATCATTACAATGGGATGTGGCTGGCTATTCATCCATCTCTTGATTCAAACTAGGAACAACGCATGTTTGAAAAAAGATTTACTGCTTAGGGTTGAGAATTCAGTTAGTACCGTTCATTTCTTGCTAGCTCAAATCAGGTTTACAATTTTTGACCATTTGTCTATGTAAAATCAAATGTTAAATACGATCTACATGGGCACATAAAACAGTGAACTTGTGAAGTGATTACCATATTATGGTTACAATTAGCAGTCATGTGCCCAAGGAAAAGATAATCTTTCCACCCAAATGGTCCATGTATCTTTTGCAACAATCGTAAGATTTCTTTATCTAGGAACCCCTTCAAGCTATATGAGCTGAAACTTTCAGTGCAAATTCAATAAATAACGTGCACCCCAAAGTCACCTCTATCACGCAACGCGTGTTGGCGGGTAAGGCAGCCTTGTTACACTATGAGTACTGGCATGATAACAACAAGGACTGGGCCACATATACCCTCTACACTGGCACGATGGCTTGCGTCAGAAGGTTTGACTATGCTAAGGAAAGTGGCGTGATAGAATGGTTTGGCTACGCCACGAGTTATGGCGTGACTAAAGGGGCTAGAATTGAAAATAAAATTAGCGATGGGTTAACTTTAAAATATTATTTAAAATAATAAAATAATAAAAACTATAGGGGATTTGAGATTAACAAACAATACATTTTAAAAAATAATTAAAGAAATAAATAGTCAAAAAAGAAAATTACAAAACTAGACATCTATCACTAATTGAATTGACGACAGCGACAGACCGCCAATTGAATTGGCGACAGGGACCCAGTCGCCCATGGAACAGGGCCCAGTCGCCCATTCGATTAGCGACAAGGACTGAATCCTTGAATTACTCTTGTTTGAAGGGGTACATGCCACGTGGCGACAGAGATTCTATCACCAATTGATCGCCATTTCAATTGGCGATAGAGGTCTAGTTTCCTTTTCTGTTGATGATAGGGCTACTGTAACCAACAGAATTGACGACAATTGAATAGGCGATAGAGATCTAGTTTTGTAATTTTTTTGACTATTTATTTCTGTAATTCTTTTTTAAAATATACTGATTTTTTTAAAAGTCGGGGATTTGATTAGAAAATAGAGACAAGTGCTTTGGGCCTAGTTAAATGTAACTGGGCCTAAACTGGGCTTTCAGTTCTCTTTCTACTGGGCTACGCTTTGCAGATTAGTAAGTAGTACGGTTGGGCTTTCATGTGCCTCCGCTGAAAGCTAGTAGACAAAAACACAGACGTGATATGATGACATCGCTCGCTCTCTCTTGTGTCGGCAATGTGTGGAAAATCAAACAAGGAATACAATTTTTCCTTCTGAAAAGATTTTTTTTCTTTTTTATATACCCAAGAGTAACTATAGATCGTTTTAATTAAGAAGAATGGCACCTGAATTCAAGCCGAAAAGGACTGGTGCCTTGGTGTTGTACACTCGCACATCGCACCAATTAAGTTAGGCCCCGTTCCTAAATTTTTCCTCATTTTCCATTTCGAAGAGGATGAATACCGTTTTCTGGTGTCAGAAAATGGACTTTTCGTCTAAAAATGGTCTTTTTCATTTGGTTAACATGATTATTGAGAGTTATTTTTCTGATTTTAAAACCCATAAATTCTACAAACAAATCATCTCGAGTGTAGCGGCCACAAATATATCGAGCTTTAATACACAGAATTTATCAGTTGGCAAAAATCACTCTTGTGATTATAGTAACCTCTTTTCAAAAGAACAAATAAAATTGTGCGTACAATAGAACAGTATCATGTATACAAGCAAAAAAAAAAAAACACACACACACACACACACAACATGTAATCTGCTAAGCTATACAAAGTATATACACATCCAACTATATACAATAAAACATGCACGAGAGCAACTTAAAAATGAATTGGTCTCCTCCGAATCCTGACCTCTGAACGAAATGAACACGTGAATCAAAGCCGAACATGCCAGCGGCCGGCGGCGGCCGGCGAGCCTGCGGCGACGTACATGGGAACAACTCAAAGCTGAATTGACCTCTGTGGATTGTGGTGTGATCTGAACTTTGAACAAGCATGTGAGTCAATCGAGCAGCGGAACGATCAATGGCCAGTATCAGTCCCGGCTACCGCCGCCCGGCGGCGAGCGCGCAGTTCTTGAGCATCTGGGTGTAGTTGGCGATGGAGTTGAGGCGCTGCTGCCTCAGGTCATCCTTGAACCCGCGGATAAACTCCTCCGCCTTGGCGTCCACCTCCGCCCAGCTCACTTCCTCCTCCGTCGGCGCCGGCCGCTGCCGTCCTGCCAGGACCAGCGCGTACGCCTCCTCCATGCTCATCGAGTTCGGATCCTCCTCCGGCTCGCCGTCCTCCTCTGTCGCCGGTGCTGGCTCTGCCGCGGCAGGTTGTGCGAGCGCACTCGACGGCGACGGTTGGTTTCTCGCCGTCCCTGGCTCCTCTGCTGCCTGGAAGGTGGCGGGGGCCGTGTCCGGCGCGGTGTGGAAGGACGCGGACGGGAAGGAGAAGATGGAGAAGGACCGGAGGCGCTGCACCACCGCCGACGAGGCCCTGCTCGAGATCCCGCCGAGGCGGGGAGACGACGACGGCGGCCGCGCCCGCGACGACAGGACGGCGATTGCGCCCACGACGATATTCAAAGCGACGAACCACGCCGCGCCGGAGCCCAGCCATGCCGGCAGCGGCCACCACAACCACTCCGCCACCGCCATCGATCGAACAGCCGGTTGCCTCTCTGCCACGCGCTTGCTTGCTTGCTTCTTGCCTTGCTCTGCTTCGCTGCGCTTCGCTTCTCGAACGGAAGGCTCAGGATGATGAGAGAGTTTCAGAATGCTGTGGCCATGGAAGAGGCACAGGTGGGAGTATATATAGCTGCGTAATTAACTCATTTGTATTGTGGAAAAGCGAGATTAAATTAAAGAAGAAATTGTCCATTTCTTCTCGGCGAGTCATGTCAATCGCGAGCGAATGATCAGGCGTGGACTGGGCATGCAAATGCATGTAGCTAGCTTCGGACGTGTGGTTTCCTCTCCGCTAATTAATCATTTGCGAACCAATTTTATATGCGCCTAGGTTTCATTTAATATTGCGGTGGCTTATATTCTAAAAACTTTCCATCATTTTTAGCATTTTGGTGGCTTATAATATGTAGATATACTGTTTTTAGATTATTTTGTTAGCGGATGATCTCTTTTATATATAATGAAATGGTTTTTTTTTCTGAAAAGAAATAATTTCGCTGGAATCGGTGAGAATCTTCTATACTACCACCGGCCTCCTCTGGTTGTAAAAGAGGGCAACACACTAGAATACATGTAGTCAAACCGTGTTAATTTTGATCAAAAATATTAACTAGAATTTGTTGCTGCAGCCTGATGGCTAATAATGAGGGCACACACTAGAATACATGTAGAGGGCACACACTGACCTGTCTGCTTATCCTATTAGTGCATTTAATTCCGGATTTGTTGCTGCAGCCTAATGGCTAATGATGCTGTGTTGGACGCTTCTTGCTTGCCTACGGAATACTATTGACTATGACTAGTCAAGTCAATTGCGCCAGGGTGTTAAGGTTAGAAAATTAGAGCCACTTCCAGGATAATCCCTGCCTGCTTAATCGGCGTGTCATCTCTCTAACTCACGCACTATCCTGGGCCAAGTCTTCGTCGCTATATATCATGAGCTCACGACCAAAACTTCATCTTTTTTTTCTCTCTCTAGCTTTCTCTGTGCTGACCGGGTGCAGATACATTAGACATTTCCATGCCGACGTTGGTATAGAGGGAACTGCTTCACACGTGTGTTTGGTATGTAGTAATGACTTGCCTGTGCATTTCTGTGTCTCTTTGTCATCTCGCTGTTGGCCAACACGGGGCGCCTGGGGCTTCGGCCGCCGCTCGTGGTCGGCTCATCGCCACGACGCACGAGTCGACACCGCGTTATTTTTTTGTGCCTCGGAACATTCTTGTACGTACGTGCTCGATTACGACCTGACGAGCTCTCGTTTTCTTCTCTCTTTGTCGGTCGCAGCCTCGTAGGTCTTCGTGCGCACTCGGTGGGTTCTTTTTACATGTGAAACAGTAAGTTTAGCCTTTTTCGGAGATTAAAGGAAAAAAAAATCGGCACTACGGAATCGTTTTCGGACTACACGCGTTCTCGTCTATGCTACGGGTGTGCGGACACCCTCGTCCCCTTCCATACGTGTCTTCCTCATTTGCGCTTCTCGGGAGGGGACTTGCACTGCAAATTAGTTATAATTAAATTGATTATAATTAAATAATCAGGACTAACTAATTACGACCAATTAATTATTACTAATTAATATTAAGTAACTAACCACGATTAATTAATTAAGAATAATTAGTTATGACTAAATTAATTACATCTAATTAACCGAACTAAATTGATTAGGACTAATTAATTATGATTAAATTAATTTCACTAATTAATTACAACTAAATAATTACGGTCAATTAATTACAACTAATTACTTGCACGGGTGTCGACGATCAAGTTCCCCATCTTACGAAATGAAATAAGGAAAATCACTGAGAATTCTTGGAGGAGAATATGGTTGCTCTTTATTACAATGAACTGGTTTTTACAGGGATGCCTTTGGCAAGACGACGTATTAGCCCTAATTATACTGAGTATATTGCTTGGAGAAAGTAAGTTGTCTACTGTGATATTAATCACTTGACCTCTCATTTGTCTAGTTTGTTGTGCTTCGGTTGTTCTCTTTTAATGTTGTTCGTCGTCCACTCTTAAATACTACTGAAGAGGCACCAATTATTCTTGGAGAAGACACCTTACGGAAAAGATGTGTCTGGTCGGGGAGGTAGTTGTTGTCAGTTGAAGAACGCTTGATCGCTGATTTGTGTCAGTGGGAGACAAATATGTGCAAAAACTGTGTAATAGTTATTGTCAGTGATTTAGGACTGAAAGACATCATGTGGTTTGGAGTAGATAGCACACGTATCTCATGCATCACACAGAAGGAATATACTTGGAATCGGGTCCAAGTACTAGTTCAAGGATTTTTCGAGCAGTTATCTGGTCGGACATGAGGTATAGTGCTTCTCCGACCAGGGTACTCGTAGATCGATCTATGGGATTCATACGACCACGGGGGTCTTTAACCGTAGGGGTTACGACTATAAGGGTCACGTGGTATTTAATTAAATGTTAAAGCAGTATTTAGAAATTTCATCATTGCCAGCTAGCCCTCAAACTTTTAAGTGGATTTTTATTGTGAACATCCTCCGATGGGATCTATATTGGGAAATCCTTCGTTTAATGGCGAGAGTGACAAAGTAGTTCGTATTCACTTTAAAGTTAAGAAACTGACAGGGAAACCAAAGATATTTGTGTTCATTGGGCTTCGGACAACTCCCTTTTTGCAATTAAAGGGATGCCCCTATAAAATCCTCGCCGTACGCCGCTTTGGGGTTTTACGCTCTCAAAATCTCCTTTGATTTTCTTTCATATTCTTACCACAAAACCAATAATGTCGAATCTCATCTCCAACTGGCTGGCTTCTGAGTTGAACGATATGTGTCGGGACCCAAATATGCAAATATGGACCCTCTGTGTATTTTGCACTAGTCCAGGATCACGCTAGTGCACACAGTGTCAACATTGATTAAATATCACATCCATACAACGAATATAAGAATAAACGAGTACTTTGAATAGCAAATAACTGTTAGGACCTTACGGTCGAGTTTTACATTTATTAAGCCATGCAAGGTTGACAATAAAGAATAATCTGCAGCGGAAACGAAGTAAACTCCAGTGGGCTCCCATCAATTTACCACAGGCAACTGACTGGGATCAAGACCCTAACGATCATCCTTCGTAGAATTATTCTTCAAAAGCAGGCAACGACTCCTCCACTTCTGTTGATTTGTTTAGCAAGAGTGAGTACACACCGTACTCGCAAGTCATACCACAGAATGCATTTATACATGATGGCTTATTCCAAAGAAATGGCTCCTGTGGTTATTTTGCGGAAATGCAACATTTGCAATTGAATACAAATAATAGATTGAAAATATAATTGAAAACAATTAAAGAATATTAATTTAACAATTGGTTTCATAAAGCACACACAGTCTAAATAAGTTATTCACACAGCTGCACAAGTTACCTCACACAGCTGACCCTTCCCATTTGTTTTATGAAAATCTACCCCTCGTGTGAAATTCCCGAGCATGTCCATATTCGAGGACGCGGCTATTCGAATAGATTGGTTTAAACACTCTACAGAGGTTGTACACTTTACCCACACGATGAAATCAACCAGATCAGAGTTGATCACAACAAAACCTTTAAGAGACTTCATCTCAAGCAATGACACTCCCGATGTGCTTTCCTGCCGGCCAACCGATACACACAGCGTTTGGTTACGACACACATCGTTGGACAGGGATGCAGCGAATCGTCCCGCGATGTGACATATCACACCTCCAGCCCATCACACAGCTTAAATACAACCTGAGTTGTCAATGTCAAGACTCCATAACTTACTAAGTTGGGCCCAGCCCATACTAGGCATGTGGTTGTACAGTAAGGCCCAGTTCAATGGCGCACAAAGTTAAGTCCTTATTTGACCAAGGCAAGACTTCCAGTTTTACCCAAATCACAAAGTTTAATAAGCACACAGCTCCACCATTCACACAGATCCACCACTTGCCTCAGTCTAAATCTTTTCTCACCCTGTTGATTAAGTGCCACACATGCCATCAATGAGTAATAGCACACAGCACACACAGGTTCATCACACAGTTCGATAATCACTTAGTCAAGTTTATAATTGCAACTCACATGAAATGATGACTCGTGGCATGGCTAAGCAACCTACTCGTATCTAACCAACCCACGTTGGTGCTACGATAATACCAACTTGTAATGAACCAACCTAGGGTGACAAAAGATCATGGCATACAATAGACAAGGTGAATATAACAATTTGGATTAATAATTAAACCCAAAAGCATTTAAATAAATACTTGAAATATAATGCAATACATTGAAACAAAGTATTTTGAAAACTTGGTTCAATATGATCAAAGGTATAACTTGCATTGGAAAAGATCTAGATATTGGTCTTGGTCTTGAGGTGCTCCTTCTTCTGCAAAACTTCCCGAAGTATCGATGTCTACTCGCAAACGAGACAAAAGAAACAAAAAAAAATAAATACAGAGGCAAAACCAACTCCAAAAATCAAATAGAATTCACCATTAAATAGATCTTGATTTTATATGAATTTACAAATTTGAATGGGCTCAATCGGAGTTCGGATGCAAAAGATATGGGCTTTGGAAGTTTGAAAATCAAATTAAACCCTAACTTGGATTTTATTGAATTTCCCGAATTATTTTTATAAAGGAAAATCGGATTATTACGCAATGCTTGCGTCAGCAGAGAATTTCTGAAAAAAAGAAATAGATTTAAAACAGATCTGACATGTGGGCCCCACATGTCAGTGATTGGGCTCACGGTGATCTGGGTTCACCGAGCCAAGTCAGATCTGGCGTGGTGGACTGAACCACGTCTTGGCGCTGCAGTCGGGCGCCGATTTGGCGCCACGCGGCCGCCACACCAAAGACGAGGTCGATGTGGCGCCGAGCCGGACGACGACGGCGGCGGGCTGGCCGGACACGATGGTCACCAGCGTTTGGCGGCGAGTCATCGGCGGCGAAGGGTACCAGATTGTTCCCTGTGCTATTGCGCACTCAGGGGTGCCCTTACCAGCAGCTGGCAACGACGGTGGCGACCGGCGGCGAGGAAGGAGCGGCTGTGGAGCTTGTGGAGCTTCAGGTTTTGTCGGAAGGGTTCTCGCGATGCTCCGGCGACGAGGAGGGGCGCATGAGGTAGCCTGGGACTTGCTGGTCACGGTGGTGCAGTCGGTGGTGTAAGGGCGACAACGACGGCGGCGCAATTCACCGGAGAAGAAGCTCGGCCGAAAACCCTAAAACTTAGATTGCGGCGGTGCTAGAGTGATCGGGGAGACGAGGGTGGTGGCCCTGGGTTGCGGCGGACTAGGCGATCCTAAGGGGGTATTTATAGGTCCGGGGGACGCCGGAATTGGAAACCCCCGATTCGAGTCCGAAACGGCCGGTGTTTTGAAATCCTTGATTCTCGGAGATTGAGAGGGATTCGGGGTTTGATTCGGTTTGGAAAAGATAAGGAATAAACAGAGATACGATTTGGTAGGGTCGGCGCGAAGAATCAGCAACCGAATCGGTTTTGTCGGACGAAGCTTCAAGCTTCGGCAATGGCGGGCGAAGGCGCGGGCGTGAGGAAGAAGAAGACTCCGCGGAGACGACGACTCGCTGATGGTCCCACCTGGCAGCGGCAGCGAGGCGCGGGCGAGCGAGCGAGATCGGTGGGCGAGGCCACGCGGCAGAAATCGAACGGAGGAAGGCGGGGTTGAGCGCGGGCGTCCGATCGAACTGAGGGCCACGCGTCGTGCATCCAACGGACGAGGGCGCGGGCGAGCGGGAGATGGGCTGGCACGCGGGAATAGTATTGGGCTTCGGCCCAGCACTTTTCCGAGGGATTTAAATAGATTTTCCTTTTTAATAAATCCAGAAAATGCAAATAGCAAATAGAAAATAGCAAATGATCTTGGAAAAATTATAGAAAATTCTGTAAAATATATCCAAGCATATAGAATCTAAATAAAATAATTTTGGCAATTGTTGATGTTGGGATTAGCCCTAATAAACTATTTTGACATGAAATTCTATAATAGGCTTTTAATTTAAATTCAAATAAAATGCAACATGTGAGATTCTCACTAGCAACTAGTTAAAAGATTTTTCAGATGCCAAAAGTTGGGATGTTACAATATGAAGCTTGGGTCTACAGAGAAGAGCGGGAAGCTTCCCGACAAGGCCTTGATCTCTTAGAGATCATCGGTCGGGGAGCACTTTCCCAGCAGCAATGAAGGAGAAATCCCTATTTTTCTCGCGTATGTCAAGTACGGTTTTAGGTTACCAACGCACCCGCTCCTCTCCCAAGTTCTAGAATATTATAGAGTTGAGCTGGTAAATCTTGGTCCCAATTCGATCGTCAATCTTAGCATCTTCATCTACCTTTACAAAGCATATCTGGGATTCTGCTAGATCTAGCGGTCCTTAGATACTTCTACAAGATGACGAAGTCATGAAAATCAACGAGGTCGCCTTGGGAGTGCACTTTGTGCCTCCACGATGGGAAAGCTGAGGAGTACATTCGTATGTATTCCAAATCCTCGTGGTCATCATGGAAGAAGTACTAGTTTCTACATGACGCTTAGCAAGGAAGACAACATCTACTTCACCGGTCGGGTGGCGGCCGAGAATCATCAGTGGCGATCCTCCTCAAAGGAGGGCAAATTGGGGAGATGGATTGAGGCCATCCACCGCCTTAGTATCAGAGGTTTAGCTTCTTTCCACATGTTGAAAGATTTCTCCATGCGCCAAATAAGTCCTCTGAAGTCCCGGGAAAGTGACATGCTCGGGTACATTGGTCGGGGTGATTCGATTAGGGATTCTTCAGAACATAAGTCCTGAAAAATTCTGACCAGTCATGTTTATTCTAGTTGATTATTTTGTATTCTTAAAGTCCCTTCTTCTCTTTTCTCATTTTTTACAACCCTTTCCCCTGAAGATATCAGGTTTCAGATCAAGATGTTAGGGAACCCGATGAAAAAGCTGATGTCCCCCGGATCTTGGCTGCTATCTCTCCAGAAGAGAGGATAGAGAGACTTAAGGTGAAAAATAACAACCGTTTATTTATTTTCCGATCGGTATGCCATAAAACCCCTTTTTCCTTTAATGTGCAGTCTGTCGGGCGGGAGAGCGGTGAGCTGACTAAGAGCTCGAATCCTATCGCTGCCCCGACCACTTGTGCTCCAGAGACCACTCAGGATGGTGGCTCCTCGGAGATAGGCTTTTATTATAACTTTGAAACTTTTTTGTTTTAAGCCAAACACATTCTCTTATGAGAAGGGTAGAAAAAGAACACCGAAAGGAGTATGCATCCTAGATGAAAATTTTCATCGGTGAACTAACCTTAATTAATCAAGCGGGAGAAAGTGAAAATACGCTGATCGGAGCCACGGTGGCTGTAGATTCTGAAGCAGCCATAATCGATTAGACAGTTGCTCCTCAAGCAATTGTTCCAGTGGTCGATGAAGCCACGACTTTCGAACAAGCGGTCGGGGAGATTACTCCCGACCTTTGGTCGGAGGGCCTGAAGGGTTTGACAAGCCCTACCTAAATGGAACCTTTGAAGTCGATCGAGAAGAACAAGAGAAAGATAAGCGCTTTGGACTTCGCTCCGGGGCGTTTCAACTTTAAATCCAAGAAGACCGGTTATGTACAATTAAAAATTTACATAAATTTGTACCTTTAGATTTTATTTTATTCTAAAGTCTTCATCTTCCTTTCTTTTGTTTTTCATAGTGCCTCTGGTACTCTGGTCATTCCTGATCAGGGTATTCCCCAAAAGGAAACTCCTAAGGAAGGGATGGTCGAGCCAACTCCCGGGTAGGTGGAAGCACCTGCGCCTGCTCCTACTACTCAGGAATCCTTAACGGCTCTGACCCTGTCTAAGGAGGCAGAGGCTAAAGAAGAGTCCCAGCAAGTTCTACCCGCTGGTGGGACCGAAATGGTCGAAGAGAAGGGAGCAAGTCTGCTCCCTTCTTTCTTCAGTGATTGCGTGGAGAGGAATTCTTCCTTAGTTAGGAGGTCTCCTCATCCCAATATCAACCCCGACCGATCTCGAGTCTTCGATAACAAAAGATTAGAGGAGGCTTGGTGGAGGAAGATCTCAGACTATCAATCAAATACAAATTCTAGGATTATTTACTCCAACTATGTAGACAATGCGGTCCACGTAAATACCTATGACTATTCTTATAGCATTTTTGTGGAGTTTATCCGAAACTGAAAGTAGTTTACTATTTTGTGCTTTTTGTAGCATATGGTGGAAAGCATTGTTGTGGTCGGAGAGCTAACCCAGTGAATAACTTCTTTGGAAAAAGGAAAATTTCCAATTGAAAAGTAAGTACTTCTTCTTCCCTTTTTGTTATTTTGTTCCTTGTTGTTTCTTAACTCTCCCCTTGTCATAATTGACAGAATTGGAGAAATTTGAAAAAGAGGTTTAGGCTAAGGGAGCCCTGATAACGACACTTGAGGAGAGGTGCAAAGCCAAAGATTGATCGATTGAAGACTGGTCAACCAAATTTAATGAGACCTTCATCAAGCATAAGGAAATCATTGAAGCTTTCGAGAAGAAGACTCAAGGTAACTAGTCATAAACTTGAGCGGTTTACTATGTGTTTTTAGTTCATTGTTTTTAACTTTGATCTACTTGTGCAGAGCAAGCTCAAAAGCTAGAGAGAATAGAGAAAACTATTGAGTTTCAGCAAAATAAGGAGAAGGTCCTCAAGAGGAATCTTCAAGAGAAGATCATTACCTTCAACAAGATGCTTTCCAATATGGGGGTGGAAGAATTTTTGTTGTCTTCAATAGAAACAACTGAGAAGGTGAACTGCCTTGGTCGACAGCTCGAGACTCTCCAAGGCCTGCTTGTGATCTCTCAAAAAAACCACGCGATGACCATGAGAGATGCTGTTGCAGATGTTGTTAGCTTTGCTTTGGCAAAGCTTAAAGCCTCCGATCCCTCCCTCAATCTCCAAGCACTTGAAGTAGACTTCAACTGCTCAGAGAAGGATGCAATCAAGATCTTCGAGGGGGTGAAACCCTTCGAAAATAAGGTTGTAGAGGAGATGAAGGTCGAATCTCCATCTCATAGCGACCAGTTAAGTGGCTCCAAGGAGTAAAATAAATGTAGTATAAAAAATTGTAATGTAACAACTTACCTTTTGTCATCAATAAAGCTTATGTCTATCTCTCAACTTGTTGAGTACTCATATATTTCCTAGCCCCCGACTAGTTGTGTAGTAGAAAAACATACTAAGGAAGCAGTGAACCAATAAAAAGAGCATATCTTGCGACCAATGTACAAAGTACGTGCTGATTATGTTGTAAAAAGGTTCTAGTTAGCACTATGAAACCAGTTTGGTCAAAACCAATGTATGATTTCGACTAATTTTAGATCTATTTCAATAATCAAAATACCATATAGTACATTGTATGGTTAGAAGATGTCATAATACTTGTGTTGATGATACAAATGATAAGAAATTATGCAAAGATGTATGAAAAAATAAAACAAAATGATAAGTGTTTTTATTTATACACATTATCTAAGCTGGTCGTAAAAATGCTAAGAATCAAAGACATGATTAATATTTCATGAAACATAGTCTTTCTCAAGCTTTGATTGGTAGCAAATATTGTAGGAAAAGGGATGTCGCTAGAAAACTTCTTCCAGTGGGTAGGTCCAGATTCAGAGAGGAGATATTTCGACTATGAGGTTTTCTTTGTCTCGACCAGTTTCAAAGCAAGAGAAGAGCAGAATGTTGGAATGAAGAAAAAAAAGTCTTTAAGTCCTTAAGCATATAAGTAATTATATATAGTTATCTGTGTTATGTTCCTTGTTTTTTCTATGAGAAAAGAGTGTGTTGTCGTTCGTGAGAACCATCTCTGTAACGATCATGATAAGGATCCGCATAGCATTCGACAAATATGTCAAAAATGAAAAGTAAAAGATATCCTTTAGAAGGATGTCGGAGGGTAATGCATCTTCTCCAATGATCTTAGACAACAATAGTGTGTGACCATGCAATGGATAATCGAAATATAAATAACATCACTTATTGGAAAGGAATGAAATAATGCAACTTTATTGAAATTGTAAATGAAAACAATATTTATACAAAGAAATTACGTAATTGATCAATATTCCAAGAATTAGACACAACACGCCCATCTGACATGGCAAGTCGTACATAACCTCATTTGTATACTTCGACTACAGTGTTTGGACCTTCCCATTTTGGGGAAAGCTTGTTCAATTTGCTTGGTTCTGAATTTTCCTGAGAAACAGATCACGTACGGCTAGACTGCGAGGTTGCACCTTATGACTGTGGTACCCTCTCATGGCTTGTTCGTAAACTGCTAATCATATCAAGGCTTTTTGTCTTTCTTCAAGGGAATTGATATCGTCGATTCATCTTTCTATTTGATTGTTTTTGTTATAACAACTGGTTTGAGCAGAGCCAATGTTTAGTTCAGTAAGAAGAATGGCTTCAGCACCATAAACCAGAAAAAGGGTGTTTCACCAGTTGTACGACTGGTCATGGCTCGAACAACCCATAATATAGAGGGAAGTTCTTGAACCCAAGTTCCTAACCATTTTATTAACTAGCTGAATACTCGATGTTTTATTCCTTGTATTAAAATGCCATTAGCTCGCTCGACTACCTCGTTACTCTGTAGGTGAACCACGGAAGCATAATGTATCTTGATACCTAGATCCTCACAGAATTCTTAAAAATTCCCGCTCGAGAATTGGGTACCATTATCTATGATTATACAACTACGTACATCAAATCATGTGATTATATATTTTTTGTGATGAACTTCTTCCAGCTTCAATTGTTGTTTTAACAACTGGCTCAGCTTCTATCCATTTTGTGAATGTATCAATCATAACAAAAAGGAATTTGAAGCCCCCTTGTGCCTTTGGGAAAGGTCCCAAAATATATAGCCCCCAAGTTACAAAACACTAAAAAGAGATATTATTTGCAAAGCATGTGCCGGTTGATGTACTTGTCGACTATGAAACTGACATTGTACACACTTTGTCACAAGATATTTTGCATAATGGAGGGCAGTTAGCCCTAAAGTCTTTACCGACCAGAATTCTATAAGAACGATGCGCTCCACGTACTCCTCCATGTATGTCAGATAATAATTTCATACCATATGTTTGAGATATGCATCTCATCAACACTACATGAGATCCCCATTTATAAAGGGTACATTTTATCAGAGCATATCATTTGGCTTTTCAAGCTGTATGATCAGCCTCTACTTCATCTTCGGGAAGTGAGCCATGCTGAAGATAATCGTAGATTGATATCATACAATCACTACTAGGATCGATCTATACGACCTCCAGTGGAGCATATTTTTCTTCAGAATGCTCGACCACGGAGGGTGTATCAAGTTGCTCGAGTAAAACTCCGGGCGGCAGAGGTGATCTTGAGGAAGCCATCCGTGCCAACTGGTCTACCAGAAAGTTGTCCTTTCTAGTAATATGTTGGATCTAGAAACCGAAGAAGTGTCTTTCAAATTTTTGTACTTCTGCTAGATAAGATGACATCGTGAGACTTGAGCATTGATAGTCTTTCCCAACTTGATTCGCTAGTAGTTGAGAATCATCCTTCATTAGTAATCTGCGAATCTCGAGTGCTTTGGCTGCTCGGAGTCCTGCCAGTAAACCCTTGTATTCTTCAAGATTAATTGTAGCACGAAAGTTTAACTAAATGACGTACTTAATGTGTTCTCCAGTAGGAGTTACCAGGATAACTCCAGCCCTCGAGCCTTTGATCATCAAGGAACCATCAAAGTACATAGTCCAATCTTCGTGGTGTTCATACTTGGTCCCTTGGGTGCGTTCAGGGTTAGTCCATTCGATAATAAATTCTACTAAAGCATGGGACTTAATTGTTGTATGTGAAATGAAATGGAGATCGAACCCCCCAAGTTCGACCGCCTATTTTACTATTCATCATGATGATTCCCTATTTTGGAGAGCTTGACAAAGAGGATATCTAGTAGGTATTGATGAAACTATGGCCCGATCTTCCGAAAGGTACTGATAACTCGATTGTGGAGAACTCGACGTTGATGATCCGGAGGCTCCGACCAGAACAGATCAACCTCCCGCAATCACTACACCACTGCTCCGTTGGTTATCAACCGTGCCGAACGCGGTTAACCTCGCCAAGAAGGCTATCTCCTGCATGCGAATCGAGAACACAAGCAAGAAAGTAGAAGATGCAATCTGATATTGTATTGCGAATATAGATGAAGCTCACAATGTGGGGTTCCACAACCGAACATGCGGCGAGACTGCTAAGAAGAATAATCTCAAAGAAAAACCCCCGTTAAACTATGACGGCTACTGTATATATATAGGGGGGGTGTGAGGAGGTCGACCCAGGGTTGTGCGGCCATGGAACGAGGCGTACACAACCTGGACTCTGACCTCGTCACGCTTACAAGTCCTATTAGATCCAAAACGGTGACACATCACCTTATGTCGCGTATCTCTGGTCGAAGACTTGGTCATAGGAGTGGTCCTGGGGTGGTCTTGAGGAGTCCATGCTATCTCTGGTCGTAGATTGTGTCCAACGAGTCCAACTGGTCGGAGGCCTTCTTGAAGTGGTCGTAGATCCTGCGGAGCTGGTCGTAGACCTTCTTGAACTGGTCGTAGTCCTAGATTCCTAAGTACAAGTAATTCATCTCCATTAGGCAGCATCATAGAGTTCTCAAATAATACACTCAGCCCTAGAAACGAATTTACCTGATAAATTAAGTGATGTGTACGAGCTCTTGTAATTGGAATAGCAAGCATAGCAAATGTGGTTGTATCCATAGGGGTCATGCCCTCATCATCCGCCCCTTCTTGAAAATAAAGCCGTCCTCGGCTTTTGATAAGCTGAACATAGGATAACAAAGAAGCCATGGTGTATGCATGGTATATCTATATGTCATCTGTTTTAATTGTTCTTCGTTGTTGCACAATTAATGTTATAGAACAGCAGCGATCATAAAAGCTCATTGTATTATTAGCCCAAGAATAATCATATATGTTAATGAGCAAAATAAAATTTCTCTCACAACAATTATTGCAACTAGTTTTGCAAATATAATGGAAGCATTTATACAATTCAAATCCCTGAAGTTGTAAATTTGTAGTGCTGGCACATATGAGCAATTCTACAACCTTTGGAATCAAACAAAGTTTATCCATATAATCATATTTCAATTGAGCGTTAGCAAATTCATCTAGCAAGGGTGAAAAAATTTGACAGTTCTTCCAATCATCACCATTATTATGCAGATTATCAATACTAGATGGTGCAATAAGAGATGAACACATAGGCATTGGATGATCATTTAAGTTTATTTTCTTCTCATAATGAACAAGATGCGGTACACAAGAATTGTTGTTCAAAATAGTAAGCTTCAATTCATCTATGTGATCACAAGTTATGCATATTTGATACACATAAAATTAATTGTCTACACCATAATCTCCAATCAAATTAAACTTATATCCAAGGGTGTACGCACTAGACAAGGATTTCAAACATGCGATTTCAAAAACTTTCTCCATAGCATGTGACAATTTCATCGGTGGCTTCAACATAATGTAACATAAAGAATCAGTAGGAGAAATTCTAGTAAAAAATTCTTTATGTCTTACCAATTCCACATGAACATTATATGTGATTGGCTCATCATACGAATCGCTCAAGACATCAGACAATTCAATTATGTTATCATATGGTGTACTCAAGACAACATGTAATTCAACAAGTTTATCACATGGTGCACTAAAATCAATACAGTCTGAATTCTCTTCATGAAACATGTGCATATCAGAATTATTTTTCACTAATTTTTGCTCTAAAATAGCATGAACAGTGGACAATTGTAGTTCTTCACAAGCATACTCACCTTGAGTGATGATAGCATCATGATCTTTACCTTTTTGGCTCTTCTCAAGTGAATTAGGTGCATCCATCTCCTCATCTTCCTTCTCAACCAATGGAGTCGATGGTTTAATCAGTTCATTCTCCTCTGCAGCATGTTTCTCTAGCTCTTTTTGGGTACTCAATATTGGCTGCACAATTATGGTCCTATAATTCGTCGTAGCAGCGGCACCTAGAATGTCCTCACCATCGCTATCTGCCTTATGATCATCATCATTGCCTGCAAGGTTAGCTGCAAGAGTGTAACATCCCTTATTTGAGTTTTAAAAAAATCTTTTAAATATTGGTAGCAAGAAACTTTACCATTTGGATTATTTGAATATTAATTTAAAAAGCTTAAATTGGACTTTAAGGACAAATTAATTTAATGTGCTTAATCCCAACATCAACAATTGTCAAAACTATTTTATTTAGATTCTATGTGCTTGGTTATATTTTATAAAATTTTCTGGAATTTTTCCAAAGTCAATTGCTATTTTCTAATTGCTATTTGCATTTTCTGGATTTATTTAAAAGAAAAACCTATTTTAAATCCTTGAACGATCGGGCGAAGCCAAGACTATTCCGGCCCGCTCAATCCCACCATTGGATCAACATCGCCCATTGCCGCCGCCGCGTTTTCCCGCCTTGCCCGTTGGATTGTCGCCGTGGCTTCGCCGTTGATCTCGCTCGTTCGCTCGCGCGCCTTCGCTCTGCTCCGTTGGATCGCCATCGCACGCTCGCTCTCACCCGCGCCTCACTGTCGCTGCCAGGTGGGACCACGATCGAGTCGTCGTCTCCGCGCTGTCTTCTTCTCCGCGTAGCCGCGCCCGTGTCCGCCATTTTCGGACCTCGGAGCTTCGTCCGACAATTGCGCAAACGGCCCTGATTTTGTGCACGGACAACGCCTATACGGAAGCCTTATCTCTCCGCACTGCGTTAGGTTAATTTAAACTTCCAAATCGGATTCAATCTCCGAGAATCGAGGATTTCAAAATCCAGCCGTTTCGGACCCGATTTGGGGATTTCCAAATCCGGCGTTCCCCGAGCCTATAAATACCCCTCCTAGCACCGCCTGGACCTCCGCAACCCTAAGCCGCCACTCTCGTCGCCCCGATCGCCCTAGCGCCGCCGCATTTCGAGTTTTAGGGTTTTCGGCCGAGCTTCTTCTCCGGTGGATTGCGCCGCCATCGTCGTCGCCCTTGCTCCACCGACTGCACCTTTGTGATCAGCAAGTCTCAGGCTACCTCGTGCGCACCTCCTCGTCGCCGGAGCATCGCCGGAGCGCCCGTCCGACAAAACCCGAGCTCTCTCCGCCGCTTCTTCCTCGCCGCCGGCCATCTCCGTCAACCCCAGGTGCTCAAACCAGTGCCCATGTGTGCGCATTAACCTCCTCTACACGTTGGTACCACTCACCGCCGGCGAAGAGCCGCCGTTCGCCGTTGCCATTGGGTCCCGAGCGCCGCCCTCGCCGCCGTAGCCGCGTCAGCGCCATCGCAATCGCCGCGTCAACTTTTGTGCCTGCGTGTCGCCCTCGTGTCGCCGTGTCAGCGCCAGCACTCGCGCACGTGGCTCAGTCCACCGGCTCTCAGATCCCGTGGCTCGGTGGGCTTAGTCCACCGTGAGCCGTGCCACTGACAGTGGGTCCCACCTGTCAGATTTTTCATTTAATTTAATTCTTTTTCCGGAAATTCTCGGCTGACGCAAGCATTGCGCAATAATTCGATTTTCCTTTATAAAATTAATTCGGGAAATTCGAGAAAATCCAATTTAGGGTTTAATTGATTTTTCCAATCTTCCAAAGCCCATATCTTTTGCATCCGAACTCCGTTTGAGCCCATTCAAATTTGTAAATTTATATAAAATTCAGATCTATTTATTTATGAATTTTATTTGATTTTTGGAGTTTGTTTTGCCTCTGTTATTTATTTGTTTTGTTTCTTTTGTCTCGTTTGCGAGTAGACGTCGATACTTCGGGGAATTTTGCAGAAGAATGAGCACCTCAAGACCAAGACCAATATCTAGACCTATTCTAAGGCAAGTTATACCTTTGATCATTTTGAACCCAGTTTTCAAAATACCTTGTTTCAATGTATTGCATTCTATTTCAAGTATTTATTTAAATGCTTTTGGGTGTAGTTATTAATCCAAATTGTTATGCCACCTTGTCTATTGTATGCCATGATCTTTTGTCACCCTAGGTTGATTAATCATTAGTTGGTATTATTGTAGCACCAACGTGGGTTGGTTAGATACGATTAGACTGCTTAGCCATGCCACGAGTCATCATTTCATGTGAGAGTTGCAATTATGAACCGACTAAGTGATTATGGGCGTGTGATGAATCTGTGTGTCTTGTGTGCTATTACTCGTTGATGGCATGTGTTGCACTTAATCAACGAGGTGGGAAAAGATTTAGGCGAGGCAAGTGGTGGATTCTGTGTGAATGGTGGATCTGTGTGATATAAACTTTGTGATTTGGGTTAAAACTGGAAGTCTTGCCTTGGTCAATTAAGGACTTAACTTTGTGCGCCATTGAACTGGGCCTTACTGTACGACCACATGCCTAGTATGGGTCGGGCCTGACTTAGTAAGTTATGGGGTCTTGACATTGACAACTCAAGTTGTATTTAAGGCGTGTGATGGGTGGAGGAGTGATATGTCACATCGCGGGACGGTTATTTGCATCCCCGTCCAATGGTGTGTGTCGTTCCAAGGGTGTGTGTACAAATTGACTACATAAAGCACACCAGAGTGTCATTGTTTGAGATGAAGTCTCGAAAGGTTTTGTTGTGATCAACTCGATCCGGTTGGTTTCATCGTGTGGGTAAAGTGTACAAACTCGCAGAGTGTTTAAACCAATCTATTCGAATAGCCGCGTCCTCGGTTATGGACATGCTCGGAATTTCACACGAGGGTAGATTTTCATAAAACAAATGGGAAGGGTCAATTGTGTGAGATAACTTGTGCATTGTGTGAATAACTTGATTAGACTGTGTGTCCTTTGTGAAATCAATTGTTAACTTATTATTGTCTATTTGTTTTGAATTATGCTTTCAATCTATTATTTGTATTCAATTGCAAATGTTGCATTTCTGCAAAATAACCACAGAAGCCATATCTTTGGAATAAGCCATCATGTATAAATGCATTCTGTGGTATGACTTGCGAGTACGGTGTGTACTCACTCTTGCTAAACAAATCACGTAGTGGAGGAGTCGTCACCGCTTTTGAGGAAGAGTTCTCTGAAGGTTGAGCGTTAGGGTCTTGATCGATCGGTTGCTCGTGGTAAATTGATGGGAGCCACCGGAGTTTATTTCGTTTCCGCTGCAGTTTATTTCTTTATTGTCAGCCTTGCATGGCTTAATAAATGTAAAAACTCGACCGTAAGGTCCCAACAGTTATTTGTTACTTAAATGTACTCGTTATTCTTATATTCGTTGTATGGATGTGATATTTCATCGATGTTGACCTTTGTGTGCACTAGCGTGATCTGGACTAGTGCGAGAATACAGAGGGTTCAGATTTGCATATTTGGGTCCCGACAGAGGTGGTATCGAGCCATCCGATCGTAGGTCTTGACCCTAGTTAGATTGGCCGTTCTTAGTGAGTCCAAAACTATTTTCTAAAGCAAATATTAACTTGCAAGATTAATTGAACTCTTTAACTCATCTCATGTCTCTCTTGACTCAACTATTGCTGAAATTCTTTCTCTCCCCACTGATTTAAAGATGTTTTCATATCCTTGTCCATCTTGACAGATGCCTCGTCTTCAGAGTTATGGAGAGCGCAAGGGAGGACTTGCCGCCGAGCTTTGGAAGTTGCTACAAGTACTTGGAGGGTTGGATTGTCCATTGTACCGTGGTAGTGCTTGGATTGTGAACGGTCGAGATCGTGGAGTAATCTGTCATTTGACCATCTACGCCAGGCAGAACACCAAGGCAAGTAAACCATTGAACATCTCAGCTCGAAGGAGTATTTGGATTGAAGCAATCCAGGAGTCTTCGCGCCTTGCCATCCTGAGGATCTGCAACATCTACTCTCGAGAGCTTCGTGACACAGTTTTCCGTTATCATCCCCGCACTTCCGACGTGGATCTTGCTGCACGTTTTCCATCTACGGAGGGAGAAGACAACGCCACCGTCGTGCATCTCGCCCAGTTCGCCGCTGCTCAAGAAGAATCGTTGGAGTTAGCCGCTACAGAGCTGGAGTGTACCTATGAGACTCTTCAGAGAGCTGAAGAAAGGATCGCCATATTAGAAGAAACTCTTTATGGACGACACGATCACGAAGAAGACACTGAAGAGGAAGACCCGGAAGAAGCTGATGGACCAGAAGAGCCAGCAGAGGCAGCAGAGCCAGAAGCACCAGCAGCACCTGCACTAGGGACACCTACTCCTATTGCACCATCCCCGGGACATCAGGATCAGTTCGCGAGGATGCCACTCACTTCGTGTCTACAAAGAAAGCGGGAGCACCGTCAAGGTCTGCGGAGGCTATTTGATTGAGTAGTCATTCGCGTTGTTTGAGCTTAGCGATTTTAAGTCTTGAGTCGCCCTTTAGGCGGTAGTTTGTGTGCTTAAGTTCGTCCTTATTTTTGTGTGCAAGTATGAGCTGCAAAGGCCCTTAGGCATTTGTTGCAAGCCATACTATTATCTTAATCAATATAAGAGTTTGATTGAGCTTTCTTAAAATATGTTGTTGGGTTTTACCTACCCGATTAGTTCTACAACTTATCTCGTGCTTGCTACCTTATCTAACCCCGAGATTCACGGATGGTTCGGACTCGTCAAGTCTGCGCAAGTGGTTACGATACTCGATTGTCGGAAGGGCGGAGCAAATCCCTTGAAGCAATTCCACCACAAGCACCTTCAGTTGATCTGCAGAATTTTGGAGCATTCATGACAGCTCAAACCCAGCTGATGTACACCATGATGAATCAGATGCAAGCTATGAATAATCAGAACAACAACAATCAGCATCACAATGGAGCCCCAGTTGCTCATGGTCACAATGGATCATCCAAGTTGGCGGAGTTTATGAGGACCCGTCCACCAACCTTTTCTGGACATGTCTCACCAGTAGAAGCTGATGATTGGCTACGTGTTATTGAGAGAAAACCACTGATCACTCAATGCAGCGATCATGAAAAAGTTCTGTACGCCTCTCACCAGATGGAAGGCATTGCCGCCGAATGGTGGGAAAACTTTTGTGCAGCGCATGGAACGCCGCAAGATATTACTTGGGAAGAGTTCACAATCTTTTCGCCCAAGATCATGTACCGAAGGAATCATGGATCCAAGAAGGATGAATTTCGTGCTCTCAAGCAAGGAGGAATGTCAGTGATCGACTACCTCAACAAATTCTCTCAACTTGCTCGATATGCTGCAGAAGATGTCGCCACTGACAAGGCTCGTCAGAGTCGTTTTCTGAAAGGATTGAACACTGGACTTCAAGTCAACTTGATCGCCCACACATTTCCTGATTTTCAAGAGTTGATCAACAAGGCTTTGATCCTAGAGGATAAGCGCAGGGAATTGGAAGATCATCGTAAGCGCAGAATGACTCAAAGAAGGAAGTCACCAACCCCGGTGAGGGCAAGAATGATTCCACCGCATTTAGCCGTTTCCGCCACGAATTCGCGGCACCACCGCACCAACTTCCGCACCTCGCCCAGTTGCTCAGAACTTCCGCAATCCTGCACCAGTCAACCCCAATCCAGTAAGCAACTGTAATACTCTGAAAAATAATATTAATATTAATAATAACGTCTTAAGGGCCTGTGTGCAATTAATTTAATTAGTATATAGAAAATAGTATTTTTGGAATTTTTATGAGCTATATAAATAGATTTGTGGTTTTTTCTAGAAACCCTAGCCTTTTTAGTCTTTTTCCACGCGCCTCCACATTTTCTCCACCACGCCGATTTTCTTTTTCTCGAGCTTGCGCATTAATTCGCTTGTCGCGTGTCTTTGTCTTTGGCCGCCACCGAGAAAGCCTTTGGCGCATGGTCCCTCTACGCCGAGCGAAACCCTCAGCCGAGATTTCCTGCCGCGCGTGACGCCAAGCGCCTGATCGCATTGGTTCGCCTGACGGCGCGTGTGCGGCCGCTCCGCTGCCACGCTACCAGGCCGAATCGGGTTTGTTGCCGCTTTGTGCACCCGAGAGCCGCTCTGCGCGCCGCTTTGCCGACTGGCCGAGCCGAGATCGCTGTGGTCTCGCCGCTCGCCGCGGCGCGAAAGCCTCGCCGATTGATCTGCTGCGCTCTGATCAAGACCTTTGTCTTGTTGTGGCCGACCGATCTGCATCTGCTGGTTCACCCGTGTGGCTGCTGCTGCCGCGTGGAAGATCGGTTGCTGCTGTTTTTCTTTGGCTTGGCGTGCTGCTGCTGATCGCCTGCACCTGCTGCTAATTCGGTTTGTATTTCCTTTGCTTGTTGCTTAGTGCATGTTGTACAAAGACATAGAGATAGATGAGTTAGACATCGCTAATTAGTAGTTGTTTAGTTTGGCCGTGTAGCTTTACATGCATGCAGCAATTAGAGATTTTAATTAGAGATTGTTAGAGAGGTTTTATAATTTTCTAATAGAGAAGCTGATTAATAGATTTGTTTAACCTGCCGTTCCGTTGTACGATTTATTCGGGTATCTTAATGGCAAAGTTTGGAAATATCATCTCCTAGTTAATTGTAGATAATTTCGATATCTTTCTATAGCATATTTTATTATGTCAATCGGACAAGTAGATTTCGAGATATGATTTTCGGAAGGCTGCTGTTTTTACGGTTGTCGTCTTTCGGCGCTGTTTTGGTAGATTGTAGATTAAAAATAGTAAATAGCTTAATTAGAGTTTTTGATCTACATGAAAGATGTAGATAATTGTCCAATGGTTCTGTAGAATCTGAGAACGCGAATTTTGGTTGAGTAAAACAAAAGTTATGAATTTAGTAAAGCTGCTGTTCCGAAGCGGACAGATCGACTTTCTGGGCTTAATACGGAGGGTTAGATGGTTTAATTAGAAGTCTTCGTGATCTAAGAAAATGTGGATAATTTTATAAAGAATCCAGAATGGGGTGGTTTGTGGTGATCGGACTTTCGAGTCAATAGTTACGCTCTTTTTAGTAACCGGACAACTATGGGTAACTAGTCGGTACCGGTGTAACGTGGTATATTTGGGGACGTGTAGGAGCGAAGCATATTGATTGCTATTCTTGTTGCTGTAATTTGTATTGAAGTTGGTGTATTTAATATAGGAGAGGCGTCGTGCTTGTTGCCGTCTTCTAATCAAATCGCAAGGCCGCAACTAGTAAAGGCAAGTGCATGGTAGACGATCAATGATCGATCATTGTTTTCTTTATCTTCTATTACCATTATTGTTGTGCTTTTAGTTTATTTAATTGCAAACAATGATTTGGTATGATTATATCTTTGTTGATAAGCATGATGGAAAGTTGGATATGATGTTTATGATGGAGTTTGCATGTTTGCATTCATAAGCATCTTTGCATAAGAGAAGGTGATCATGATGATCACAACTCCACGGGAGTGGAGGAGGTCCCGATCCTTATGGAGGAACGGGCTTGAGAGTGAATGTTGTCGCGAGCATTCACTCGTGCTATACCTGATATCTGCCAAAAGAAGTGCATGTGGACATATAGACTAGAGTTGCCTTGATATTTGAGATTAATGGATGTGAATCAAATAGAAGTACCTGTGATGATAATGAAGTTATTGAATGCTGTTGATTTATGATTGTTCGTTGTTTATGGATGTGTTTGCTGAGTCGTGGACTCACCCTTGCTCTATTGTTGTCTTTAGGTGATCTTCGAGGATGCCGTAATTGAGAGCGAGTAGAGCACATGCACAACACATGATCATTCGCCATAATAATCTTTTCATTCAATATTGGATTACTCTTGGACATGTTAGTTAATGAATAATGTTTAGGATATCATTTGGACTAGACTATTTGCTTTATTAATTTGGATTCATTGGTTGACGCTGCTTTGGATTATTTGCCTGGTTATAATTCCCATTGATTATTTATTGTCGTTTGATCCATAATTACATGTTCGTTTGTGGACCATTGATATGATTATCATTGTTTTCTTGCTGAAATTTTATAGTGTGTCGATAATTATTAGTGTAAAGAGTAGGTTGGTGGCATTCTAGGCTCAGTGTTGGGTGGGTGTTCTGATTGGTATCAGAGCGGGCTTTAGGTCCGTGGTGAATAGATTAACAACATAGGCAAACTAAAATTGTTAAAATTTGTTTTAGTTTAGTAAATCAACTAAAATTTGCTAATGGTTAACTAACCTAAAATTTGACACACTAGTGCCTGATGAGGTTAGAGAGAGGTACGAATATAGTTTTACGCCTGCTATGTTGTTTATTGATGGATGAGTTTATTTTGAGCTTTGAACTCATTGTGTATTGTTGATTGTGGTTAATAGCTATGCCGAGGGTAGAGGACGTGGTCGTGGTGGCCGCGGTCGTGGAGGTCGTGGCCGTGGGCGAGGTTCCGTGGAGCCACCTCTGTAGCGCTGAGTCGATGGTCGAGGGGTTCTTTGTTGACTCGCCTCCGGTTGGGGCCCAAGATGAGACCCCGCTTTCTTTGAGAGAGTTGGTGGGAGAGATCCGTGCTCTTCGTCAACAGCGCCGCGACCACATTCTTCGCGGCATCTGTTGTTGCTCTGCGCCGCACATCCGGTTCCTCGAGGCGGATGTCACTTCGAGAGTGGATGGGGTTGAGGTTTGATTCGCTTGTGGCCGGGCACACCGTCCGTGCAATGGTGGTTGCGCTACATGGAGAGGCGTTTGGAGCTTTAGAGATGTCTTCACATCGAGGGTCCGTTTGTAGCCTTTCATTTGAAAGGGCAAGCGAGATATTTGGTGGGAGGGCGTGTTGTCTTCGAGGACCGCCACTCAAGGGCGATCACTTGGGAGGACTTTGTTGATCAGTTCAAGGGAAGTTCTACCCCTACTCTTTGTTGAGAAGATGGAGGTTGCCTTGACGACCTTTGCTCGGGGAAGAGGTCTATTCTCGAGTATGAGGTCGAGTTCAATAACTTGGTTCGCTTTGTCCCTTGAAGAGCGAACGATGATCTTCGAAGGCCAAGAGGTTCCGTCGGGGTCTCACCTCGAGTACCGACATGTGTTGGAAGCTACCCACTCCGTGACTCTGACTCTGTTGTGGAGCAAGCTAGGGGCATGGAGTTGGAGATGCACTCACAAAGGGCGCAAGCCTCTGGTGGATCGGTAGTTTCGGTGGTGACGGAAGAGGAGCTCTAGTGAGGAAGTGGGTGCTGCTCAACGACTGCTTTCAAGAAATTCAAGGAGGACCGCATCTTTCAAGTCTAGCGATCGAGGCCGTTCTCTTCTTGGCGCCTCGTCCTTTTGCAGTACTCAGCTCTTCGTCTGTCCCGAGGCGGGGCATGCTTTGCTTTAAGTGCGGTGATGGACACGCACGGCTGAGTGCACTTGGACGGTGATTGCCGTCGGTGTGGCCGCCGGTCACAAGGAGCGGGTGTGTCGCGTAACCCGCTAGCGTGATCAAGTGGGAGCTGTGCCATCTTCTTCTTCTTGATGGTCCCGCCGAGGATCTTTCCGATGATGATCGCTCCTCCAGCGATGCCATTTCCTTCAGCTTGGGCGCCTCCGGTAGGGTACTACTGGCAACCGCCACCTTCGGCACCGCTTCAGGTCGCACGACCGGCTTTACCTGCACCGCCACAACAGATTGTTGGGGCTCTCGCCGCCCGCATCGTCTTCTTTCGCCATGGCGCCACTCGAGTGTACGCCATGCCTATCGCAGAGTCTGCGGGTCGTCCTGACGTGGTGACAGGTACTTTGCTTGTGGATTCGTTTGATGCTTTAGTCCTGTTTGATTCAGGGGCTACCTTTTCGTTTGTTTCGACGGCGTTTGCTAGAAGAGCGAACTTGAGTATGCAAATGGATTTCTACCGGTGTTGGTTAGTTCTCCGGGGTATTATTGCTAGCTCTCATCGCTTGTCCCGGTGTTCTATTATTATTGATGGGGAGAAGTTCACGGCGAATTTGATAGTTATACAAATGGAGCCGCTCGACGTTATCTTGGGTATGGATTGGTTGCACTCTTATCGAGCCGTGATATCTTGCTTCGTCAGAGAATGTCTGTGCGCGCACCTCGCCTGGGGAGACTTTGACTTTTCAGGAGCGCGCCCGCGCTCTCTTTCGAGATAGCCGGATTGCTCCGGTCGTCGTGCGAAAATCGGGCTTCTTTTAGCTCTTGCCGAAACCGAGTGTGGCTTCGCAGATTGAGGAGATCCGGTGGTTAGTGATTATCCGGATGTGTTTCGGTGAGCTCCGGGTTTGCCACTGCGCGAGACGAGTTTCGCATTGATCTTGTTCCGGTACTCGCCCCATCTCGATGTCTCCATATCGATTAGCACGTCCGCTTCGTGACGAGTTGAAGAAGCAATTGGATGATTTGTTGGCTAAAGGTTTGATCAGGCGTAGCGTATCGCCGTGGGGAGCTCCTGTTCTATTCACAGAGAAGAAGGATGGGAGTTGGCGTATGTGTATTGATTATCGTGCGCTTAATGCAGTCACAATCAAGAACAAATATCCATTGCCCCGCATTGAGGACTTGTTTGATCGCTTGAATGGAGCTCAAGTGTTCTCCAAGATTGATCTCCAGTCAGGGTATAATCAAATCCGGGTGCGTGAGCAGGATGTTGAGAAGACTGCTTTCTCCACTAGGTATGGGCATTATGAGTATAAAGTTATGTCTTTTGGATTGACTAATGCACCTGCCATTTTTATGGAGACCATGAACAACATGTTGCACGAGTATTTGGATGACTTCGTGGTGGTGTTCATTGATGATATTCTTATCTATTCCAAGACCAATGAGGATCATGAGCGTCATTTGAGGCTGGTTTTAGAGACTTTGAGAGAGCACAAGTTCTATGCTAAGTTGAAGAAGTGTGAGTTCTGGATTTCAGAAGTGGGTTTTCTGGGTCATGTGATTAACCCTCAGGGTATTGCTGTTGATCCTAGCAAGGTCTCTACAGGGGTGGATTGGAAGAGGCCGACTAATGTGAATGAGGTGGTTGGAGTTGATCAAGGATTATGATCTTACTATTCAGTATCATCCAGGCAAGGCCAATGTTGTTGCGGATGCTCTTAGTCGCAAGGCGACTCCTGCTACTCTAGATTGCCTCATTGCTGATTTTGATCGCATGGGTATATCCTATTGTTATGCGGGCACATCACATGTTGAGACTCAGTTGATTCTTGAGTCAGCTATTCCAGACCGTGTGCGGGAAGCACAACAGAGTGACCGGTTATTACAGGAGGTTAGGAAGCGTCTGGCTGAGGGCAAAGAGGGTGATTTTAGTATGGATGATTCTGGTACTTTGATGTTTAAAGGCCGCCTTTGCGTGCCACAAAAGGCGGAGGTCAAGGATGATATCTTGAGGGAGGCACATCGCACTGCATAATCGCTCATCCTGGTGAGACTAAGATGTATCGAGATCTCAAAATGTAATTTTTGGTGGAAAAGAATGAAGGTGGATATTGCTAATTATGTGGCTTCTTGTGGTGTTTGTCGACAAGTGAAAGCCGAGCACAAGCGCCCTGCAGGTTGTTGCGACCTTTGGAGGTTCCCAGTGGCCTTGGGATGATATCTCTATGGACTTTGTGGTGGCTTTACCTCGTTCGCGAGGAAGGATGCAGTTTGGGTAGTTGTAGATCGATTCAAGAAGTCAAGACTTCATTCCTATTCGCACGACAAATTCGGCGAGTGATCTAGCTCCTATTTATGTGCGTGAGATAGTAAGGCGCATGGTGTGCCAAAGACCATTGTTTCGACGTGGACGCCAAGTTTGTCTCAAGTTCGGGAGAGTCTGCAGAGTGCATTGGGCACACAACCGCCGAGTACAACGCTTCACCCATGCATGATGGGCGATGAGGCGTACTATTCGGACTTTGGAGGACATGTTGCGATCTTGTGTTTTGTCTTGAAGGGTAGTTGGGAGGACCATTGCCACTTGCGAGTTTGCTTATAATAATAGTTACCACTCGAAGATTAGAGCCGTGTCATTTGAGGTTCTCTATGGGCGAAGTGCGATCGCCGCTTTGTTGGGATGCAGTTGGAGAGAAGGCAATTTTGGGTCCGGACTCGATTGAAGACCGTTGAGCGTGTGGCCATGGTGAGGCAGAATCTGTTAGCAGCTCAGAGTAGACAGAAAAGTTATGCTGATTTGAGGAGGCGTGACTTGGAGTTTGCGGTGGGTGACCAGGTGCTCTTGAGAGTGTCTCCCACTAAAGGTATTGTTCGGTTCGGTACCAGAGGGAAGCTTAGCCCGAGGTACGTTGGACCGTTCCCGATTATTGCAAGAATTGGGAAGTTAGCCTACCGCTTGGACCTTCCTGAGTCCATGCGTGGAGTTCATAATGTATTTCACGTCTCGATGCTGAGAAAGTTTTTGAGAGATCCAGAGCATAAGATTTCATTAGAGCCGCTGAATATCGAGCAAGACCTCACAGTTGAGTCGCGTCCGGCGCGCATTCTGGAGAGGTCGGAGCGAGTGCTGAGGCACAAGACGTTGGTATACGTCAAGGTGCTGTGGACGCATCAGTCCGAGAGAGAGGCGACTTGGGAGTTGGAGTCTCGCATGCGCGAGCAATATCCGGAGTTGTTCACGTCGGGTACGTGTTATTTTGTTGTTTAATTTCAGTTGTGCAGTTTTTCTTTGAGTAGAACGGCGAGTAGAATTCGGGGTCGAATTCCGTTAAGGGGGGTAGAATGTAATACTCTGAAAAATAATATTAATATTAATAATAACATCTTAAGGGCCTGTGTGCAATTAATTTAATTAGTATATAGAAAATAGTATTTTCGGAATTTTTATGAGCTATATAAATAGATTTGTGGTTTTTTCTAGAAACCCTAGCCTTTTTAGTCTTTTTTCCACCGCGCCTCCACATTTTCTCCAGCCGCCGCCAGTTTTCTCTTTTTCCTGGAGCTTGCGCCGCCAGCCAATTTCGCTTGTGCTTGCGTGTCTTTGGCCGCCACCGAGCTGGCCGGCGCGATGGCCTCTTGCCGCCGAGCGAAACCTCACCGAGATTTCGCCGCGTGGACGCTAAGCGCCTTGCCGCTGGTTCGCCTGATCGGCGTGTGCGGTCGCCTCGCGCATCGCTGTGCGGCCGAATCGTTTGCCGCTGTGCACCCGAGAGCCGCTCTCGCGCCGCCTTTGCCGATCCGCTGGCCGAGGCTCGCTGTGTCTCCGCTTTTCGGCCGCGGGCCGAAAGCCCGCCACTGATCTCTGCGCTCTACGATCAAGACCGCCTTTGTCTGCCAGGCCGACCGACCTGCATCTATTTGGTTCACCGTGTGTTTTCTTGCCGCCGCGTGGAAGATCGGTTGCTGCTGTTTTTCTTTGGCTTGGCGTGCTGCTGCTGATCGCCTGCACCTGCTGCTAATTCGGTTTGTATTTCCTTTGCTTGTTGCTTAGTGCATGTTGTACAGCACATAGAGATAGATGAGTTAGACACTGCTAATTAGTAGTTGTTTAGTTTGGCCGTGTAGCTTTACATGCATGCAGCAATTAGAGATTTTAATTAGAGATTGTTAGAGAGGTTTTATAATTTTCTAATAGAGAAGCTGATTAATAGATTTGTTTAACCTGCCGTTCCGTTGTACGATTTATTCGGGTATCTTAATGGCAAATTTTGGAAATATCATCTCCTAGTTAATTGTAGATAATTTCGATATCTTTCTATAGCATATTTTATTATGTCAATCGGACAAGTAGATTTCGAGATATGATTTTCGGAAGGCTGCTGTTTTTACGGTTGTCGTCTTTCGGCGCTGTTTTGGTAGATTGTAGATTAAAAATAGTAAATAGCTTAATTAGAGTTTTTGATCTACATGAAAGATGTAGATAATTGTCCAATGGTTCTGTAGAATCTGAGAACGCGAATTTTGGTTGAGTAAAACAAAAGTTATGAATTTAGTAAGGCTGCTGTTCCGAAGCGGACAGATCGACTTTCTGGGCTTAATACGGAGGGTTAGATGGTTTAATTAGAAGTCTTCGTGATCTAAGAAAATGTGGATAATTTTATAAAGAATCCAGAATGGGGTGGTTTGTGGTGATCGGACTTTCGAGTCAATAGTTACGCTCTTTTTAGTAACCGGACAACTATGGGTAACTAGTCGGTACCGGTGTAACGTGGTATATTTGGGGACGTGTAGGAGCGAAGCATATTGATTGCTATTCTTGTTGCTGTAATTTGTATTGAAGTTGGTGTATTTAATATAGGAGAGGCGTCGTGCTTGTTGCCGTCTTCTAATCAAATCGTGCGTCGCAACTAGTAAAGGCAAGTGCATGGTAGACAGCGATCAATGATCGATCACTGTTTTCTTTATCTTCTATTACCATTATTGTTGTGCTTTTAGTTTATTTAATTGCAAACAATGATTTGGTATGATTATATCTTTGTTGATAAGCATGATGGAAAGTTGGATATGATGTTTATGATGGAGTTTGCATGTTTGCATTCATAAGCATCTTTGCATAAGAGAAGGTGATCATGATGATCACAACTCCACGGGAGTGGAGGAGGTCCCCGATCCTTATGGAGGAACGGGCTTGAGAGTGAATGTTGTCGCGAGCATTCACTCACGCTATACCGGTATACGCGAAAAGAAGTGCATGTGGACATATAGACTAGAGTTGCCTTGATATTTGAGATTAATGGATGTGAATCAAATAGAAGTACCTGTGATGATAATGAAGTTATTGAATGCTGTTGATTTATAATTGTTCGTTGTTTATGGATGTGTTTGCTGAGTCGTGGACTCACCCTTGCTCTATTGTTGTCTTTAGGTGATCTTCGAGGATGCCGTAATTGAGAGCGAGTAGAGCACATGGACAACACATGATCATTCGCCATAATAATCTTTTCATTCAATATTGGATTACTCTTAGACATGTTAGTTAATGAATAATGTTTAGGATATCATTTGGACTAGACTATTTGCTTTATTAATTTGGATTCATTGGTTGACGCTGCTTTGGATTATTTGCCTGGTTATAATTCCCATTGATTATTTATTGTCGTTTGATCCATAATTACATGTTCGTTTGTGGACCATTGATATGATTATCATTGTTTTCTTGCTGAAATTTTATAGTGTGTCGATAATTATTAGTGTAAAGAGTAGGTTGGTGGCATTCTAGGCTCAGTGTTGAAATTTGGGGTGTTCTGACAACCCTCGTAATACAACCAGAGTTTGCTTTACCTGTCGTCAGCCAGGGCATTTCGCCAACCGATGTCCGTAGAATGGGACTATCACTCCAGTACGCTTCAACCTTGGGAACACACCAGCCAAGACACCAGTACAAGGCAACCATCAAGGAACTTCTCAAGCTACGGTCAATCGGAGGAGCACCGCCATCGATGTCGAGGCCGTGTCAACCACGTCACTCTAGAAGGAGCCCAAGAAGCACCGACGTTGTAATCGGGTAAGTTCCTAGTAAATTCGATTACTGCATCGCCTGTTTGATTCGAGCTTCGTGATTCGCTTGTTTGGAATTTTTGCAACTAAGAACAAATTGGAAGTTATACATCTTAAGCATACTCTGTTAGTCCAGTCGCCTGGAGCAGAGCTAAGTTCTAAAGTTGGATGTTTAGGAGCTAGGCTACTCATAGCTGGAGTTGAGTTTCTAGCCAACCTAATAGTTCTAGACACTCAGACCATAGATGTCATCCTTGGTATGGATTGGTTATCCAAACATAAAGCAGTGCTAGATTGTGGCCGAAGAGCCATGACAATAGAGGATACCACGGGAAAGAAAGTAGAATTTCTAGCCACCTCAGTACGTGATGGACATTTGGTAGTCAACAGTTTGAAGATAGTTTCCTTGGAAGATGTACCTGTAGTAAAGGATTACCCGGACGTATTTCCAGAAGAATTACCAGGAATGCCACCGGACCGTGACATTGAGTTTGTCATCGATCTAGTGCCGTGAACAAAGACCAATTTCCAAGAGACCCTATCGGATGCCAGTCGATGAACTTGTGGAAATGAAGAAGCAAATAGAAGAACTACTGGAGAAAGGTTTTGTAAGACCTAGTTCGTCGCCATGGGGAGCACCTGTTTTGTTCGTCAAGAAGAAAGATGGAAGTATGAGAATGTGTATTGATTATCGTTCTCTCAACGAAGTCACCATCAAGAACAAGTACCCATTGCCCAGAATAGATGATTTGTTCGACCAGATGAAAGGAGCCGGAGTATTCTCCAAGATCGACCTGCGATCAGGTTACCATCAGTTGAAGATTTGTCCTAAGGATATACCTAAGACCGCTTTCTCAACCCGGTATGGACATTATGAGTTTTTAGTCATGTCTTTTGGGTTGACTAATGCCCCTGCCTACTTCATGAACATGATGAACAAAGTATTCATGGAATATTTGGATAAGTTCGTGGTAGTGTTTATTGATGATATTTTGGTATACTCAAAGTCAGAAGAAGAACATACAGGACATTTGAGATTAATCCTAGAGAAGCTCAGAGGACATCAGTTGTATGCCAAGTTCAGCAAGTGTGACTTTTGGAAGAAGAAAGTTGATTTCCTCGGTCATGTGATGACAAAGAAGGGTAGCGATTGACCCGGAAGGTTAAAGTCAGAATGAATTGGGAGCACCCAAGACGGTTACTCAAATTCGTAGTTTCTTGGGAATGGCAGGATACTATCGTCGTTTCATTGAAGGGTTCTCAACGATTGCTAAACCTCTTACGCAATTGTTGAAGAAAGAGAAGAAGTTTATTTGGACCCCAACTTGTGAAGAAAGTTTTCAAGAACTGAAGAAACGTTTGACTTCAGCATTCATGCTAGTTTTTTGGGATATCGCAAGGATTTTGATATCTATTGTGATGCTTCGCGTCAAGGGTTAGGATGTGTCCTTATGCAAGAAGGAGAGTCGTCGCCTATCGTCAAGGCAATTAAGGCCTCATGAAGAGAACTATCCTACCCATGATTTGGAATTAGCGCCGTAGTGCATGCTTTGAAAATTTAGCGCCATTATCTCATCCAGAATCATTGTGAAGTCTACACGATCATAAAAGTTTGAAATACATATTCACCCATCGACTGAATATGAGGCGAGAAGATGGTGGAATTAATAAAGGATTATAATCTTGGAATCCATTACCATCCGGTAAGGCCAATGTAGTTGCAGATGCACCGAGTCGTAAGAGCTACCGCAATGCTCGAAGCAAAAGAGTTGTGTTGTAACTTGGGAGGAATTCCGAAGCTCTGACTAGAAGTTGTTCCGGAAGGATTTGTGGCGATTTGGAAGTGGTCTACTCGGAGAAACAGATTCGTGAAGCCCAACCCAAGGATTACGAGTTTGCCGACCTCAAGAAGAAGATGGCGAAGGAAAATTTAAAGACTTCACCGTGGATGATCGGGATATATTGTGGATCAATGGACGATTCGTACGGATATTGATGGTTTAAGACAACCGATTCGAAGGAAGCCCATGACTCAAAGTATTCGATTCACCCCGAAGTACTAAGATGTATCAGATGTTAAGAATAAGTTTTGGTGGCCAAACTTAAAGCGAGACGTCGCAGAGTTCGTTGCCTTATGCGACGTGTGTCGAAAGTAAAGGCAGAGCATCGTGAGACCAAAGAGTTTGCTACAACCGCCAAGATACCGAATGGAAGTGGGAAGAGATCGGTATGGATTTTATTACCGGTCTACCCAAAACTCAATCAGGTTATGATTCGATTTGGGTAATAGTGGATCGTTTGACTAAGGTTGCCCATTTCTTACCAGTCAAAACCACTTACTCAGGAGATCGCTTGGCAGAGTTGTATATGACAAAAATCGTCAGTCTGCACGGTGTAACACCCCAGCCCAACACTGAGCCTAGAATGCCACCACACTACTCTTTACACTAATAATTATCGACACACTATAAAATTTCAGCAAGGAAATAACGATAAACATCTCCATAGATTACAAAAGAACATGCATAATTATGGTTCAAACGATAATAAATAATCAAGTGGAATAAAACCAGGTAAATAGTCCAAAACAGCATCAACCAATGAATCCAAATTATTAAAGCAAATAGTCTAGTCCAAACGTGGTCCTAAACTTTATTCAACCTCTAACATGTCCAAGAGTAATCCAATTTGTGAATGAAAAGATTCTTATGGCAAATGATCATGTGTTGTCCATGTGCTCTACTCGCTCTCAGCTACGGCATCCTCGAAGATCACCTAAAGACAACAATAGAGCAAGGGTGAGTCCACGACTCAAAGAAACACATCCATAAATAACGAACAATAATAAATCAACAGCATTCAATAACTTCATTATCACCACAGGTACTTCTATTGTTATTCTCCTCCATTAATCTCATGTATCAATGCAAGTCTAATCTACATGTCTACATGCACTTCTTTCGCGTATACCGGTATAGCATGAGTGAATGCTCGCGACAACATTCACTCTCAAGCCCGCTCCTCCTCAAGGATCGGGGACCTCCTCCACTCCCGTGGAGTTGTGATCATTCAAGATCACCTGCTCGTATGCAAAGATGCTTATGAATGCAATCATGCACACTCCATCATATACAACATATCCAACTTTTCATCATGATTGTCAACAAAGATATAAACATACCAATTCCTTGTTTGCAATTAAATAAAATAAAAGCACAACAATAATGGTAATAGAAGATAAAGAAAACAGTGATCAATCATTGATCGCTGTCTATCATGCACTTGCCTTTACTAGTTGCGGTGCACAATTTGGCTAGCAGATGACAACAAGTACGACGCCTCTCCTACATTAAATATTAAAATTTCAATACAAGCTATAGCATCATAAGAACAACAATCAATCGACATCTCTCCTACACGTCCCCAAATATACCACGTTACTCCGGTACCGAATAGTTACCCATAGCTGTCTTAGTACTAAAACGAACGTAACTTTTGACTCGAAAGTCCGATCACCACAAACCACCCCATTCTGGATTCTTCATAAAATTATCCACATTTTCTTAGATTACAAAATCTTCTAATTAAATCATCTAACCCTCCGTTTTTAGCCCAGAAAACCGATCTGTCCGCTTCGGAACAGCAGGTCTTCCTAAATCATAACTCGAATTCTACTTGTCCGATTGACAAGATTAAATATGCTATAGAAAGATATCGAAATTATCTACAATTAACTAGTAGATGAAATTTCCAAAATTTGCCACTAAGGTACCCGAACAAATCGTTCAGCAGGCTATTTACTCAGTCGCTTTTGTACTAATCTTTCTTGATACATTCCCTTGCTTCGGTGGTACATACAGCGGCCTCACACACACATGTAGCAGCAGTCCACATAACCAAAATAGCTAACTATTAAATTCCCACCGATTGAACTACTAAATTAATTACCACCACTAGTTGTTGCATGCCGACCTGGCTACGCCCAAAATTCACGAGTTTGCAATAGATTAACCTTAGCAATCTACTAACAAATAACCAGCTACTAACTAATCTATTGCTAACCGCACCCTCTTAATCCATTTGCTAATGTTAGCATCCGCACTAAAAGAAGAGAAATCAGAAAAGCACAAGAGATAACCTGGCGCTACGCACGCACGGCGACACGCAAAGAAGAACCGCAGTGGTTCGGCCGTCAAGGAAAATCGCAATGGCAAAGACTCGGCGCGTCAAAGAAATCCATGCAAGAAGAGCAGAAGACTTCGCTCCGCGCCAAGGAAAATCGGCAAGAAGAAGAACACCGGACTCGCCACGCCGTCAAAGAAATCCATGCAAAGCGAAAGAAGACTCACGCGGCAGGCTTCGCCGGTGCAGCGCACAACGCCGGCGTGGCGCCCACGCGCAGAAGGGGCGGCAGCGGCGGCCTTCGGCCGGTGGTGTCACGCGAGGGCACACAATGACGCGAGGCGGCGGCTCGAATGGAAAGAAAAAAAAGAATATGGCTAGGGTTTCTAGAAAACCCACAATCTATTTATATAGCACTTAAAAAAACTCAAATATACCATTTTCCCATATTCTTTTTATTTAATTTCGCACAAGCCCTTAAAGACGTTATTATTATTTATTTATTTATTTTTCGGAATATTATATTCTACCCCCCTTAACAGAATTCGACCCCGAATTCTACTCGCCGTTCTACTCAAAGAAAAACTGCACACCTGAAATTAAACAACAAAATAACACGCACCGACGTGAACAACTCGGTATTGCTCGCGCATGCGAGACTCCAACTCCCAAGTCGCCTCTCTCTCGATCGACAATCCCACAAAGACCTTGACGTATACCAACGCCTTGTGCTCAAAGACTCGCTCCGACCTTCCGTATCGCGCACGGACGCGACTCAACCGTGAGGTCTTGCTCAATAGTCACGCTCTAATGAAATCTTATGCTCGGGTCTCTCAAAACTTTCAAAGATCGAGACGTGAAACACATTATGAACCACACGCATGGACTCAGGAAGGTCCAAGCGGTAGGCTAACTTTCCAATTCTTGCAATAATCGAGAACGGTCCAACGTACCTCGGGCTAAGCTTCCTCCGTACCAAACCGAACAATACCTTTAGTGGGAGACACTCAAGAGCACTCCGTCACCCACCGCAAACTCCAAGTCACGCCTCCTTACATCAAGCATAGCTTTTCCGCTCGCTCGAGCCGCTAATGATTCGCCTCACCATGGCCACACGCTCAACGGTCTTCAATCTAGTCCGACCCAAATCGCTTCTCTCCAATCGCATCCCAAAGAAAGCGGCGATCCGCACTTCCGCCCATAGAGAACCTCAAATGGCGCGGCTCTAATATCGAATGGTAACTATTATTATAAGCAAATTACGCAAGTGGCAATCTGGTCCTCCCAACTACCCTTCCAGACAAAACGCAGATCGCAACATGTCCTCCAAAGTCCGAATAGTGCGCTCGATCGCCCATCTGTCTCGAGGGTGAAACGTCAGACTAAGGCGAGCTGGTGCCCAATGCACTCGCAGACTCTCCCTAACTTGGAGACAAACTTGGCGGCCCTCGCCGTAAACGATGGTCTTGGGCACACCATGCGCCTTACTATCTCACGCACATAAATAGGAGCTAGATCACTCATTTGAATTTGTTGTGCGAATAGGAATAAAGTGCGCAGATTTGTTGAATCGATCCACCACTACCCAAATCGCATCCTTCCCACGCGGTGAACGAGGCAACGCCACCACAAAGTCCATAGAGATATCATCCCAAGGCCACTGGGAACCTCCAAAGGTCGCAACAACCTCGCAGACGCTTGTGCTCGATTTCACTTGTTGACAAACACCGCAAGAAGCCACATAGTTAGCAATATCCACCTTCATTCTTTTCCACCAAAAATTCGCTTTCGATCTCGATACATCTTAGTCTCACCAGATGAGCGGTAATGAGTGCGATGTGCCTCCTCAAGATATCATCTTTGACCTCCGCCTTTTGCGGTACGCAAAGACGGCCTCTAAACCTCAAAGTACCAGAATCATCCATGCTAAAATCACACTCTTTACCCTCATCCAGACGCTTCCTAACCTCCTGTAATAGCCGGTCACTCACAGCTTCCGCGACACGGCCCGAATAGCCGACTCAAGGATCAATCGTGTCTCAACATGTGATGTGCCCGCATAACAATAGGATATACCCATGCGATCAAAATCAGCAATGAGGCAATCTAGAGTAGCGGAGTCGCCTTGCGACTAAGAGCATCAAGAACTACATTGGCCTTGCTCGGATGATACCAATAGTAAGATCATAGTCCTTGATCAATTCCAACCACCTCCTTTGCCTCAAATTCAGATCCTTCTGAGTGAAGATATACTTGAGGCTCTTGTGATCTGTGAAAACATCACAAGGTTCGCCGTAGAGATAATGCCTCCAAATCTTGAGAGCAAAAACAACCGCAGCCAACTCCAAATCATGAGTGGGATAATTTCGCCGTGCTTCTTTAATCGCTCGACGCATAAGCAATCACCTTACCGCCTTGCATGAGAACACAGCCAAGACCCACTCGAGACGATCTCAAAAGATCGTGAACCGCTTCTGGTTCGGGAAGAGTGAGAATAGGAGAGGTCACCAACCTCTCCTTCAAAATCGCAGCTCGCGCCACACTCATCACCCACCGAATCTCACACCTTTCTGGGTAAGCTGAGACATCGGTTTGGCGATGATAGAGAAATCCTGCACAAAACGCCGATAATAACCAGCCAAACCCAAGAAACTCCTCACCTCCTTCACACTAGTCGGCCTCTTCCAATCCACCAACTGTGGAGACCTTACCAGATCAACAAAGAATGCCCCGAGGGTTAATCACATGACCCTAAAACCCACTTCAAATCCGAACTCACACTTTTTCAACTTAGCATAGAACTTGTGCTCTCTCAAAGTATCTAAAACCAGCCTCAAATGACGCTCATGATCCTCATTGGTCTTGGAATAGATAAGAATGTCATCAATAAACACCACCACGAAATCATCTAGATACTCGTGTAACATGTTGTTCATGGTCTCCATAAAAATGGCAGGTGCATTAGTCAATCCAAAAGACATAACTTTATACTCATAATGCCCATACCGTGGAGAAAGCGGTCTTTCTACATCTCGCTCACGCACACGGATTTGATTATACCGATCGAGATCGATCTTGAGAATACTTGAGCTCCATTCAACCGATCAAACAAGTCCTCAATGCGGGCAATGGATATTTGTTCTTGATTGTGATCGCATTAAGCGCGCAGTAATTAATACACATGCGCCAACTCCCATCCTTCTTCTCTCGTGAATGTAGCAGAGCTCCCACGGCGATACACTACGCCGATCAAACCTTTAGCCAACAAATCATCCAATTGCTTTTTCAACTCGTCCTGAAACGGACGTGCTAATCGATATGGAGACATCGAGATGGGACGAGTACCCGGAACAAGATCAATGCGAAACTCCACGTCTCGCGCAGGTGGCAAGCCCTAAGCTCACCGGAACACATCCGGTAATCACTAACCACCGAATCTCCTCAATCCGCGGGCCACACTCGGTTTCTCAAGAAGAGCTAAAAGAAGCCCGCCATCGCGCGACGTCCCGGAACAACCGACTAACATCGAAAGAGAGCGCGAGGCGCACTCCTAAAAAGTCAAAGTCTCCTGCGGGAGGTGCGCGACAGCAGACCGTTCTCTACGTAAACAGGATATCACGGCTCGATAAGAGTGCAACCAATCCATACCCAAGATAACGTCGAACGGCTCCATTTGAATAACTATCAAATTCGCCGTGAACTTCTCTCCATCAATGACAATAGAACACCCAGACAAACAAGAGAGCTAGCAATAATACCCCGGAGAACTAACCAACACCGATTGAGTAATCCATCAGATACTCAAGTTCGCTCTCCTAGCAAACGCCGTCGAGACAAACGAAAAGGTAGCCCCGAATCAAAAGGACTAAAGCATCAAACGAATCCACAAGCAAAGTACTGCCACCACGCCAGACGACCGCGGACTCGGCGTGGGCATGGCGTACACTCTGTGGCGCCATGGCGAAGAAGACGACGGCGGGCGGCGAGCCCCGACAATCTGCGTGGCGGTGCGGTAAAGTGGTCGTGCAACCCGAAGCGGTGCGAAGGTGGCGGCCGCCGAAGAGTACCCACCGAGGCGCCAAGTGAAGGAAATGGCGCTACTGGAGGAGCGATCATCATCTGGAAAGATCCTCGAGCAGACTCATCAAGAAGAAGATGGCACAGCTCCCACTTGATCACACTAGCGGGTTCTCGCGACACACCGCTCCTTGTGACCGGTCGCCACACCGACGGCAATCTCCCGTCCAAGAGCACTTTCAAGAGCAGTGTCCATCACCGCACTTAAAGCAAAGCATGCCCCGCAGGGACAGACGAAGAGCCGAGTAGTACTGCAAAAGGACGAGGCGCCAAGAAGAGAACGGCCTCGATCGCTTAGACTTGAAAGATCGCGGTCCTCCTTGAATTTCTTGAAAGCGTGTGTCGAATGCACCCACTTCCCTCACTAGAGCTCCTCTTCCGTCACCACCGAAGCAACTACCCACCGAGGCTTGTGCGCCTTTGTGAGTCTGATCTCCAACTCCATGCCCCTAGCTTGCTCCACAACAGAGTCAGAGTCACGGAGTGGAGTAGCTCCCAACACATGTCGGTACTGTAATTGAGACCCCGACGGAACCTCTTGGCCTTCGAAGATCATCGTCTCATCAAGGGACAAAGCGAACCAAGTTGTTGAACTCACCTCATACTCAAGAATAGACCTCTTCCTTGAGCAAAGGTCGTCAAGGCGACCTCCATCTTCTCAACAAAAGAGTAGGGGTAGAACTTTCCTTGAACTGATCAACAAAGTCCTCCCAAGTGGATCGCCCTTGAGTGGCGGTCCTCAAGACAACACGCCTCCCACCAAATATCCGCTGCCCTTTCCAAATAAAGGCTACAAACGGACCCTCCGAGGTGAAGACATCTCCAAAGCTCCAAACCGCTCTCCATGTAGCGCAACCGGTCCATTGCTCGACGGTGTGCCGACCACAAACGGATCCAACCTCAACCCCATCCACTCAAGTGACATCCGCGCCAGAACCGGTGGATGTGCGACAGAGCAACAATGATGCGCAGAAGAATAGGCGGCGCTGCTGACGAAGAGCACGGATCTCTCCCACCAACTCTCTCAACAAAGCGGGGTCTCATCACGACACCAACCGAGGCGGTCAACAAAGAAACCCCTCACCATCGACTCATACGCACAGAGGTGGCTCTCACGGACCCTCGCCCGCGGCCCGACCTCCACGATCGCGGCCACCACGACCACGCCCTCTACCCCGGCATAGCTATCAACCACAATCAACAATACACAATGAGTTCAAAGGTCAAAATAAAATCATGCATCAATAAACAACATAACTAAGGCGTAAAGCTATATTCATACTCTCTCTAACCTCATCATGCACTAGTGTGTCAAATTTTAGGTTAGTTAACCACTAGCAAATTTTAGTTGATTTACCAAACTAAAACAAATTTTAACAATTTTAGTTTGCCTAAGTTGTTAATCTATTCACCACGGACCTAAAGCCCGCTCTGATACCAACTGTAACACCTCAGCCCAACACTGAGCCTAGAATGCCACCACACTACTCTTTACACTAATAATTATCGACACACTATAAAATTTCAGCAAGGAAATAACGATAAACATCTCCATAGATTACAAAAGAACATGCATAATTATGGTTCAAACGATAATAAATAATCAAGTGGAATAAAACCAGGTAAACAGTCCAAAACAGCATCAACCAATGAATCCAAATTATTAAAGCAAATAGTCTAGTCCAAACGTGGTCCTAAACTTTATTCAACCTCTAACATGTCCAAGAGTAATCCAATTTGTGAATGAAAAGATTCTTATGGCAAATGATCATGTGTTGTCCATGTGCTCTACTCGCTCTCAGCTACGGCATCCTCGAAGATCACCTAAAGACAACAATAGAGCAAGGGTGAGTCCACGACTCAGCAAACACATCCATAAATAACGAACAATAATAAATCAACAGCATTCAATAACTTCATTATCACCACAGGTACTTCTATTGTTATTCTCCTCCATTAATCTCATGTATCAATGCAAGTCTAATCTACATGTCCACATGCACTTCTTTCGCGTATACCGGTATAGCATGAGTGAATGCTCGCGACAACATTCACTCTCAAGCCCGCTCCTCCTCAAGGATCGGGGACCTCCTCCACTCCCGTGGAGTTGTGATCATTCAAGATCACCTACTCGTATGCAAAGATGCTTATGAATGCAATCATGCACACTCCATCATATACAACATATCCAACTTTTCATCATGATTGTCAACAAAGATATAAACATACCAATTCCTTGTTTGCAATTAAATAAAATAAAAGCACAACAATAATGGTAATAGAAGATAAAGAAAACAGTGATCAATCATTGATCGCTGTCTACCATGCACTTGCCTTTACTAGTTGCGGTGCACAATTTGGCTAGCAGATGGCAACAAGTATGACGCCTCTCCTACATTAAATATTAAAATTTCAATACAAGCTATAGCATCATAAGAACAACAATCAATCGACATCGCTCCTACACGTCCCCAAATATACCACGTTACTCTGCATCAATAGTTACCCATAGCTGTCTTAGTACTAAAACGAACGTAACTTTTGACTCGAAAGTCCGATCACCACAAACCACCCCATTCTGGATTCTTCATAAAATTATCCACATTTTCTTAGATTACAAAGTCTTCTAATTAAATCATCTAACCCTCCATTTTTAGCCCAGAAAACCGATCTGTCCGCTTCGGAACAGCAGGTCTTCCTAAATCATAACTCGAATTCTACTTGTCCGATTGACAAGATTAAATATGCTATAGAAAGATATCGAAATTATCTACAATTAACTAGTAGATGAAATTTCCAAAATTTGCCACTAAGGTACCCGAACAAATCGTTCAGCAGGCTATTTACTCAGTCGCTTTTGTACTAATCTTTCTTGATACATTCCCTTGCTTCGGTGGTACATACAGCGGCCACACACACACATGTAGCAGCAGTCCACATAACCAAAATAGCTAACTATTAAATTCCCACCGATTGCACTACTAAATTAATTACCACCACTAGTTGTTGCATGCCGACCTGGCTACGCCCAAAATTCACGAGTTTCCAATAGATTAACCTTAGCAATCTACTAACAAATAACCAGCTACTAACTAATCTATTGCTAACCGCACCCTCTTAATCCATTTGCTAATGTTAGCATCCGCACTAAAAGAAGAGAAATCAGAAAAGCACAAGAGATAACCTGGCGCTACGCACGCACGGCGACACGCAAAGAAGAACCGCGAGGTTCGCCGTCAAGGAAAATCAGAATGGCAAAAGACTCGGCGCGTCAAAGAAATCCATGCAGTAGCAGCAGCACTCGCTCCGCGTCAAGGAAAATCAGCAGCAGCAACACTCGGACTCGGCCGCGTCAAAGAAATCCATGCAAAGCAGAAGCAGACTCACGGCGCAGGCTTCGCCGGGCGGTGCAGCGTACAAACGCTTCGGCGTGGCGCCCACGCGCAGAAGGGGTGCGGCCGCAGCGACGCCGCCATTGGTGTCACGCTACGGTAAAAAACTCTGAAATATACCATTTTCCCATATTCTTTTTATTTAATTTCGCACAAGCCCTTAAAGACGTTATTATTATTTATTTATTTATTTTTCGGAATATTACACACGGTGTACCCAAGAAGATAGTGTCAGATCGAGGATCTCAATTCACCTCTCGTTTTTGGCAGAGTCTACATGAAGCCCTGGGAACTCATCTGAATTTCAAGATCGCTTATCATCCATGCATGTATGGACAAACTGAAAGAGTTAATCAGATATTAGAGGATATGTTAAGAGCCTGTGCCTTAGCTAATGCTACCAGTTGGGATAAAAGTTTACCGTATGCAGAATTCTCGTACAACAACAGTTATCAAGCCAGTTTGCAGATGTCACCATTTGAAGCTTTGTATGGTCGTGCCTGCAGAACTCCGTTGAATTGGTCAGAGACAGCTGAACGTGTAGTGTTCGGGCGATATTATTCAGAAGTCAAGAACAAGTTGCTATGATCAGAGAGAGGTTAAAGATAGCCCAGTCCAGGCAAAAGAGTTATGCCGATAATCGTCGTCGTGACCTCAGCTTTGAACCAGAGGATTTTGTGTATCTTCGAGTTACTCCGCTCAGAGGTGTTAAGAGATTCCACGCCAAAGGGAAGCTTGCTCCAAGGTATGTGGGTCCATTCAAGATTTTGGAACGCCGAGGAGAAGTCGCTTACCAGTTGGAGTTACCACAATCATTAGCAGGAGTGCATGATGTCTTTCATGTCTCTCAGCTGAAGAAGTGTCTTCGTGTGCCAGAAGAGCAGACCCCGTTGGAGTCAATTGAACTGAAGGAAGATCTCACGTACAAAGAACAGCCTGTCAGGATTTTGGATGTCGCAGAGCGCCGCACCAGAAGCAAGACCGTTCGTTTCTGCAAGGTCCAGTGGAGTAACCACTCGGAGGGAGAAGCAACGTGGGAACGTGAAGAAGAGTTGAAGGCCGAGTTCCCTAGCCTTTTCTCTAGCTAGCCGGAATCTCGGGGACGAGATTCGTTTAAGGGGGGAGGTTTGTAACATCCCTAATTTCAGAGTTTTAAAAAAAAATCTTTTAAATATTGGTAGCAAGAAACTTTACCATTTGGATTATTTGAATATTAATTTAAAAAGCTTAAATTGGACTTTAAGGACAAATTGATTTAATGTGCTTAATCCCAACATCAACAATTGTCAAAACTATT